>JAITYT010000236.1:1902904-1937429 GCA_025433975.1 Liostenogaster flavolineata | reverse complement strand
TATTATTATTATTACTATTATGAAACAGGATATTTAAAAATATAAAAGTAGAGCAATAATGTGTATTGTACAATCTCATAGCTAATGTTATTTTTAGATTACACAACTAAGAAAAATTAATTATAATATAAAAGATTGACTTATGAACGTAATTTATTTGAGTATTAATAAAATGGATGTAAGTGTGAAACTATGCAAGTATTAACATTACTAAAAAATAAATAATGCGTACATAATTTGCGCAAGTAATGCATATTTCCTAGAATGATGTAGTTGTATCCAGTGAATCTATCCTGGAAAGTCTACCAGAACCGCGTAATGTGATCCAAGGTAGTATTAATTAAATCTTAGAAAAGATTTTACTCTTAGAAAATTAGTCTTACAAAGTTTGCAATAGGATCGCTAATAATATCACTAATAATATCTCTTTCGATTCGTAAATAAGAAAACTGTATATTACTGCAACGTTAATTCTACGTGAACGTAAATGTCATGCTGTTGGAAAGTTCAGAAATATCTTTTGAAATGTACACTTTGTTCTATCAATGGATTTTTCTATAATGCAATTGCCAACGACTATATTGCATCAAATGTTTCGAGTATTATTTGTTTAATTTGAAATGTTTTCTACTTTTTATTTTTCCGATTTCCACTTTCTTTAATACGTATACCATTTCATTTGTAATAATTGTTGATATTGAAAGTTACACAGTAATTAATTTATGGAAAATATAAAAAGTTGTGCTCAGACATAGGATGTGATATAGTGTAGACTGCTTCGAGGATTTTGCATGAATATCCCCAATGGCAAATTTTCTCTCGAAATAGTCTTAAATTAATGATAACGGTAATAATATAAATTAAAGATAACAATAACTGTAATCATCATTACGTTAAAAAATGTACATCACATAGCAGGCATTCAGGAGCTTTGTTGTATTTCAAAATATTTGTTGTTTCCTATGCTCCTTGGTAATGCTTGCGATCTAATTACATATGTATATAAGAAAGATATGTAACGTGCTTTTTTTGTAATTAAATTTATGTGCTTGTTCGCAAAGCGATATGCTTCGAATATCATAAAGAAAAATTAAATTAATATGTTCTATTCCTGTTTTAAAACTGCAGCTTAAAAATTACACAGGATTATAAAAATTCTGTAACAATACATGTATCGAAGGAAGCATTTTAAAGATAAAGTTTTCTTGTGAATATTCACTAAACAAATAATATCAAAATTATTGTACATACTTTTCAACGACATTTTCTTTATAAATAATACAGTGGCATGTGGAATATAAAGAATGATTGAAGTGCAATTATAAAAAGAAAAATTTATTTTTTGTTACAGTAATGTATTGAAAGTTTCTTGGATAAAGAATACAGATGAATATTGACGATAAGAAAGTTTTGTTCCATATGTCACTGTATTTTTATCTATTCAATATTGTTTTAATTCCATTCTATTTTTACTACATTTACAAAATATAATTTAGTGATATTTGGCTAGTTATTTACATCAATAGTTAAGAGGCCTAACAATAATATTAATAATGCACATACAATGAAAATAAAACAGAAACATTTACATTACCATACTTAGCAATTAAACCAAATATCTTTTTTACAATTAAATATTGCATTCTCACGTCAACAAGAGTTGATAATTTATTTTTCCTTATTTTCTAATTTCTATCTTTAAAAATAGAAATAAAGAACTGTAACTTTAGCCGATATTTTAGTTCCCGAAGCATATCGAACTTGCGAACGTCTGTCTCGTTTGATGCACGGGATTTTATCAGCACATTAACATAGACAATTTATAAAAGGAAAGATTTTATGCAAGATATCGTACATACATTATCTAATACGAAAAAAGAGAAAAGTTATTAATGTAAAGATAATATTGCGTAAGTGGTGTTATCATAATGTTATTGTACAGTGTAATGTCTAAATGTATTAATTATACAGAACACTACACCATTAGAGGAAATAGATAATGATGTATCACAACTGTACAATACAGTGAATTATTTATAGCATAATTATTAGCACTATTATTATTATTATTAATTTACTATTACCACCATTATATTAATTTTATCATCATTATCATCACTGTTACTATTACGAGTATTATTATTAATTCTTATAAAATTATTGCCTTCATTATTGTTGTAACTCTCTCCAAGTTCATAGTAGAAGGATTATATTTGTATGAATACATTTACATCGTATAAGTATTTTTTATTTTACATTTTTCAATTTATTTAGTAATCGTTTTCATCATCAATACCTAAGAATATAACAAAATTATTAGAATA
This sequence comes from Liostenogaster flavolineata, assembly GCA_025433975.1. Taxonomy (NCBI): domain Eukaryota; kingdom Metazoa; phylum Arthropoda; class Insecta; order Hymenoptera; family Vespidae; genus Liostenogaster; species Liostenogaster flavolineata. The sequence continues at coordinate 1,935,105 of JAITYT010000236.1, read as the reverse complement.
CAAATAACTTCATTAACTTTCCTAAATTAATTATGCATGACAAATATTATTAAACATCATAATTTATTATAATTAATGTTATGTAAGTTTTTTCACTCGTTTTTAATTTAAATACAACTTTATAATATTTCGATATTTGAAAATAATTTTATATATTGTAAAGTGCAGCTTGTTGGACATTTACAGAAACCTCTGTATTAAATAAGAAATTATAATAAGATATTTTAACGAAATCGGTTTTATCGTGAATATATTTCTGTCAAATGTTAATATAAAAGACAACGAAATGGTATAAATGTTACAACCATGAACACATCATCAAATGATCGTAGTTTGTTCATTTTTATATAGATTTAATTGTTGAAATATTTTACCATATTTCATTATATGTGATAATTTAAAAATGTTGTATGTTAATTTTGATTTAAAAAATCTCAATCCACTTTTTAATGTACTTTTATCTCCAATGCAGTGAAAAAAATATCTGTTTATATTATTTATCACTGTTGCTACTAAATATAGTTTTATTCGTATAAAGCTTATTAGATATTAATAAATGAATATCTTGTATGATTTTCTTTAAGAGATGATAATTTGTATAAAGAAAATATATATTCATATTTATTAAATCTTTAAACGAAGAACAAAAGAAAAGACTGCGCAATTTACAAATTTATTACGTTTCATTCAGTAAAGGAATCATTGCGTTATTTAGTACATAAATGAAATATGCTATAATTTAAAGAAGTTTCGTTAAAATTTGATGAACAATTTAAAACTCACTTTTCATTGTACTTCCGCAAGATATCTTGTTTGTACTACATTATTGCATTTCATGTTGCTAAATGCAAATTCAGATTTTTTTAATCAGTATGTATATATATATAGTTTTTTGTAAATTTCCAACTCCATCGAAAAGAAGAAATCTATAATTTATAAATAACTGAAAATCATGAGAAAGAGAGATAGAGAAAGAGAACCAAAGTAACGGTATAAGTTTAAATTGAAAATGCGTTACAAATATAAAATCATAATGCATTCTTTACTTGACATGTTGTACACATGCTTCCAACTAAAATCTTAAGAATATTATAGTTGCTGCGCGTACCTTGTCTGATAGATGCATTAATTGTATATGATTTAAGGTCGTGATTATACGTCATGAACTAAATATAGATGTTATATATACTAACTATAAAGTATCAGAAACAAAAAAGCAGGCAATAATTCGATCGAAGCACGATTTACACGGTCCTCGTGTTATAATAATATTCATGCCAGCCATAGATAATTTAGAAAAAACAAAGTAACCCTTATAAAGGTCAAGACAATTAAAAAAATTAGATTATTTTATATTTATACAATATTCTGCACTATATATTCAATTATTTTATTAACTTGTAATTATATTATGTTAACTAATTAAACGTGAACACTTGTATAAAATTCTATACTACTTTGCTAATTATTATATTTCCTTTTTTATTTTTTCTTAAAAATTTATATTGGACTAACGAACTTAATTTTAATTGTTTTTTTTTTAGAAATTATAATTGTCATAAATCGCGAAGGAGGGTTGCTTTGTCGATATTTTCAAATGCACGTTATACAAAATTTATGCCGTAATCATGCGTAATATACACGTGATTTACACATACAGATATATTGCAATATAAATGTGTATATAGAAATTAATATGTCATAGAATATAATATATCTATATGTATATATATTATATTATATATGTATATACTATAATATATATATATATATATATATATATATTATAGTATATACATATATTAAAAATGAATAAGGGTATAAAAAAAAATATGTGCGAGCGTTTGGATACGCATTTCCGCTGGAGAGAAATATACTTTCATGGAAAGAATACTATAACTAAATGATTATTCTATAAATTAAATTTATGAAATCAATTAATACAGGTAAATTCTCTACTTGCTGGAATGCGTCTTCGCGTTCTAAGTTTTTCTTAATTAAACCTTATATGTGCGATTTTTGAAATTTCTTGTTACGTGTTCAGAAATCGATTTACAAAGGAATATTATCAATATAAACATTTTCTTTTTATCTAATATTGAGGGATATTCAGGAATATAGTATTCTGCATATTTTATATGGACATCAAAAGTGAAAATTCGCAAGTAATAACACAAGTAATTGCTAAAAGTATTTAAGAAATAGTCTACGATTTATGTTTTTTTTTTTTATAATGAAAAACCACCTCACATAACTTGCAGCTAGTTAAATATGTACGCACTTGAATTTTTTCCATTATTTTATTCGTTATGCATGTGTCTTCGCTTGTGCTTCAGCATGTTGCGTATCTGAATCGTGTTTTGTTTCACAACTGTTTTATTATAAAAAATTTTCCACAGAAATTGGTTTAACGTAGTTGTCTAAATTCATCCTCTTTTTTTGTATTTTATAACGAATTAGCAACAATACTTTTGACAAATTTCCTAATTTTTCTTCATATTTTTTTGTAGAATTAGTCGACTTATTCGTCTTGTTTCTGCTTTAATTAAATGTATTATTTTTAAATGTGCAATGAAAGATTAAATTAATAATATAAGGTATATTTATTGGATAGGGGGAAAACGTAATTTTTATTTTAACATATTTTAAAATAATATTACAAAATTATGACTGACTTATTCTTAATTTGAATTAAAATATTTAATCCAACATTGCATATTACAACTATTGTACGTCTATAATATTCTGAAAATCCTTTTTTTATATGTTGACTTTTTCTCAATTTACTTTTACATATAATAAATGCGTACTCATAATATATCTATGTTGTAGGCGTCCTGTACCCAATATTCCTCCCCGAATTCCCGATAGACCGTTCTCTGGCCGACTAAATTGAAATAACGCTGCTACTCAAAACATCCGTGCATACCTACGCCTGTGAATACTTGGAGAATGAAAATCAATTCCAGAACAAGCCAATAGGGATGGCTACAAAAAATTCGAGGAATTGAAAGAATACCTGACATAGGATGAAAGTACTCCAAGCAACAGTACAGTTGCTTTCTGATCTATCCTTCTCCGATCTCGACGCGTATATTTCTTCTTTGGAGTTCGATAATGGGGAAAATAAAGTACGTAGTACATATAAGAGAAGAAACGAGGCTGTACTATAAAAATTGAAGAGAAAGAGGGACCAAGAATAAAGGAAACATCGGATGGAATAGCAAAACAGGATTCATCTTGTTTCAAAAATCGGTAATCAGGGATTCAATTAGTCACGTCTATTTCTTCTTTCTCTAATATTTTGTCTTCTACTTTATTTATACAACTAGCAATCGTTAGGACTTTTCTAGTTAAGTTTTTATCCGGTGATCGATTTGCATAGTAACTCGTAAGAATAATGCAAATGAATTGGTACTGGTGATCTTATGGCAAGTTATGTAGCCAATGCGGTATTATTAATGCCTTATAAATCATTGTAACGATCAGTATTATAGGTAATAAGAAACTTTCAATAAATTTAGTAATAATGTCGATAGAATATTTGGATTCTATTTTTAAATCATAAACTCTATTCATAGTAAATGAAATAATATAAATTCCAATATTATTCCAAAACTGGAAATTTATTATTTACATTAGCCATATAAATGGCTAATACGAATTAAATAATGTAAAAATACTACAGTATTTGTAATATACATTATCTTGTCTTGAGACACCAATGCCGAAGTTACTGTAAATAAAGAATGTATGTACGAGATAAATATAAAACAACCCGATTACCTCGATATTAGAGAACCGAATAGAAATTCTCTCTGCATTGTAGCAGAGACGTAAAGCGAAGATGTAATGGCACCAGCATTCCAAAACGTAAAGAACTATATACAATTTTATTTTGTTTATTTTATGCTAATTTATTTATTTCGATTAAATATCAATGCCATTGTAGATCAGTTAAGACAATTCACAAACAACGAAATGTAATAACAACACATAGCAATTCTTGTCTTAAATAAACATTTGCTAATTTTAATATTTTTCATATAACTGTATATGCAGTATAAAAAGTTTATATGTATTTTTACAATTATTTTTGTATCTTAACATTGAATTGTGATAATCATAGGCGAATAAAAGTATAAAATTATCGTGTAAAACACGATGCGAAACCATTTAATAATAAAAATTAAAACAAGAAAGCAAGCAAATGATAATTGTAAATATTAATTATATACAAATATAGTATTACGCGTATATATACGTACTAGAAAATTGCATTTTATATTATCAAATTTGACCAATAACAGCCAGTCCGCTAACATACGCGACATTGACTGACGACGAATGTACCTCGGGCATACTAAATCAAATAAACAATGCTTAATACTCAAGGCATGTGCTGTTTTTTTTTATAATTTTATATATTACAATATCGTATGATAGCAAGATAAATCGTTATTTATTATTGTATATAAAATTTCCGTGATTGTATATTTAATGTAATAAAAATTAAAACAATACGTATCTATATATAGTTTGTGCCATATTAAATATTTTGTAATTTTAAGTAAACAATTTATGAAAACAAAGTGATTTGAAACCACAGATTATATCTGTAAAAAAAAGTTAAAATCAAAGAAAAGTTAAAGTTAAAGTAATTCTCTTCATAAAGGCTAGAACATTTTCAAATTACTATCTAAAGTAACATTTAAAGATGTATTTTTACAAACATATGCATATTTACATAATATACTATGATTCTATAACCCTTTTTACTAATTGTGTTCCTATAAATGCATACAAATTTAAGATCTCTTTTTCTAAAAAACCGTAAATAAGATTTTTTAATTATGTTATCTTCTACTGTCAAACAACTACAAATTAATTTAAATTAAATTAAAATTAATAAAATGCTAATGTAATAAATAGTAAATTGAAATAATTTATTACAATAATATTTTGCATGCTTAAGTTTACCTATTATGAAGTATTCATAATATAATCTTATGTCTTCTTTAGAAATTTGATTTTTTGATATAACATTTATAATGCAAAATAAGGTAAATAATATCAATTATTTAATTTTGAGTCGCTTTATATTTAGATATTAAATATTATAACAAATAATCCGTATCTTCATATATTCGATATGTATAAAATATTTGAAAGAAATAAAGACTGAACAGTTATAGTGTCCAAGCTTTGAAATTAAATGTCGGAAACATGCACTTTACTCTATCATTTGTTTCAATGTTCAATTCTTTTCCAATTTTTACAGGTACTCTACAAATATATAAATCTATTAATGATAAAACAGACTTTACGTTTTCGTTATTCTAAGGTGACCAACCGTCCTTTTTTTGGAAGGTCCTTCTTCTGTTCTCCTTCGAAAATTCTAGGATATCCTTCTAGATATCCTCCTTCTCGATATGTAAAAGCTAATTTCTAGATATTTAATAATATGAATTTCCTATAATGATGAAAAAACCGTTTATTTAATTTCATGTAGGCGGTGATTTTGTTGTGACTACAATCGAGAGAGAAAATAATACTTCTTAAACATGCAAAAGTTGCAATTTCCAATTGTGTTAATTTATTTATATTCTTTTTTTCATTGGAAAAAATTGGTCATCTTAATTATTCGTTTTTCAAACGATCTACGTGTTTACTAAGTGCTTCTTGCGATGTCTGCACAAACGCTGTATTCATAGTTTCATACGTTAAATCGATAAGTTTTGGAAGATCCTCTTTAGTGAATCCTTGCGTAGGTATGGGTGGCAAAATTGTAATATAGCTAGTACCTATAGAATTTATTTGTCGAATCAATGATATATCTGTATGATAATATGTTTGTTTATCTGAGAAAAGTGAATATAAAGGAACTAGTGTTACGAAAGAAACTTTTAGGTTTAGCGAGCAAAAACGACAGCAAGAATTAAATGCCCAGGCAAGATGTACAACAAGAATTAAATTTGATCGTAAAGGCAAAAACAAAGAAGATCAAATTAATACATTTAATTCTTGATGTTATTTTTGGCTTTACAATCTTTTATAAAAGAATTTAATATTATTAGTAGGTCCTTGAACTTATCTTGATTATCGTATTTAAGTATAAACAAAGATATAATATTCTATCTAAAAAAATTAAGTTGACTTTGAATTTTGCTCCATTATACTAATTTTTATGTTGTGACAATTAAAATTGCTAAAGTCAATATATAATTGTTTTATCAGATTTTTTGTAAGTTATTAACATTTAGAAACCCCCAAATAAATACAATTTAAAAGTTATTAAAATGTTTTGTCTATGAAAACGGATTATTTCGTTTTCAATTATATCTTACATGAAATCTTCTGATACAAATGAAATATGAACGAGCCGTTTATGTAGTTTTTTTAGTACAAAATAAAATTCAATTTTTTATACGACTTTAATCGATTATATATTTTAGTATTTGTGAAAACTGAAATCATTTTCTTATTGACAAAAAAATTTCTTTCATAACATCACTTTGTCATTTTGTATCATATTTTTGACATTTTCGAACAAAGTGAACATTCTACAGAAAAGTATATGTATATGTATATATATATGAATATGTATATATATATGTATATGTATATGTGTGTGTGTGTATATATATATATCATTTCGCAACAAAACCAGCTTACCTGAATCGAATTTTTTCAATTTATCATTCAAAAAATAGTATTTTGATATAATAACGGGCTGAATCGGCGTTTGCGAAGCTATGGCTAAGTGAAAGCCTCCCTTTTTAAAAGGCATTAATGTCGAGCCAGAATATCGTTTACCCTCTGGGAACATTAAAAGTTTCGCCTGAAAAATTGAAATATATAATGCATTATAATACAAAAAATTTCTTCGTCGCTATAAATTCAATATCATTTAAATTACGTTAGAATCCTTTATAATTTTCGCGGTAGCATTTAGAGTGTTATGAGATTCTTCTGCGCTTCCTCTATTAATAAAAATTGTACCCCATAACCAAGATGCCAAACCAAACGTTCCGAGGTATAAAATTTCTTTTTTTGATATAACAACACATTTTTTTAAAACTGGCCACAATTCTCCTAATGCTATTTAACAAGTACAATCAAAGAATTAATACAAATCTTTATATTCGCTTCAAAGATTTGTTTTCTATTCATAAAATACAATCGTTTAATTAAATAGCATAGTCTATCAACAAACTAGTAATAGGAATTTCTTACCGCATAAATCTAATAAACTTTGATGATTGATCAACACGATACAACCACTGTCTTGAACAATATTTTCTTTTCCACGTACATGATACGTAATTCCTATTACTTTAGCAGCCCATGTTATGGTAAGCGCAGGTAATCTTTAAAATATTAAATATATCTTAAATATATCATATATAGGAAAAATGTTATAAATTAAAAAATGTACAATAGCGGTCAAAAGATTAAAACAAAAAAAAACTCATTTCTATGTTAAATTATTCTAATTAACACAAGTTTCAACTTATTCTCGCATAATCTTCACCTTTTATATTTAAAAATGCTTTAATCGTTGTAAAATTGACGCGTATGTCATTAGTTTATCAGTTTATCGATTACACAAAGAAAAATTATTTTTGCTAAACAGTGGATATCACGGTCCATTTTTACGACAATTTTATAAAAACTTGTTCTACGTTTGCTAACAAATAGGTTCCGATGTATTGATATTAGTCGCTATTCCAATATGTATATCTTGTTTATCGAGTCGCAGCGTTAAAATTTGTTTTCTTTGATCCTACTGTAAATACCAAAATTTTTAAATAAACTTAAAACAATGAAAAACTTAAACCAATATCCACTGCTTTTTAAGAACTTATGAGAAAACAATCATGTACATTTATGTTTTGTTTTTGGCAACCGAGACTATAAAAATAAAAAGACCAGACATACATCTGAGTTATTTTACAAAGGGTACTTATATTAATCGTAAAATTCATCGTCTTAAACTTATGACCTCTATTGCATATATTTTTCTGATATTTTACTCACAATGCATTTTTCCAGCTTCTTATTCTGAATAGCATAAAAGGTAAAAAAATAATCGAGCTTACAGTGGAAATGATCATGAAAAACATAAATTTCATTCGGTATTTAAAACCTTCGCTTATCGCACAAATCATTATTAAAAGAAGAAATAATACTCCAATACTCGTACAAGATACGCCTAACATCCTGAAATTAGATCATGTATGTATATATATTCCTCCGGCAGCCAACTCTTTCATCGTTACATAATGTTTTGATAATTTTTTATTTCTCCTCCCATCCTCAATCTTGTTCAATGTCATCATCGTTTCCTTAAAATTGGTTTCTGTGACAGGCGCTTCGATACATTCCAACTTTTGATATCTTCGCCTTAAATATATGTACGTGTTTGCAAATTTTTTCGACGATCATTTAGCAAATATTAGTTTTTGCATTTTGTTACGATGTTAAAACATTACGAGCAATAGTTTTCCTTGACATATATATATATATTTCTTATATAAATAATTAAACATTTTGTTACTTTTATTGTTTACTTTATTTCAAGTATTTTCTCGTCATTATACCATAGAGATACGCGTGCATAATCAACACAGAACGTAAATTTGTTATTATAAGTCGGTTTTCACGTTGGAGTATTACGTATTTCACACTCGTATCCAATCATACCAAAAAGTGTGACTCAGAATCAAATTCAGAAATTTTCAAAAATCATGGTCTTTGCAGACATGATAGCCGTTCCTCGGTCGTAGGCATTTCCGTGTTTAAAAATTATTAATTAAAAGAAATAAATAAATTAAATTCTATTAAAATATGTTTTTTTGAGCTGCGCGAGTATAATTTCTTTTTATCTCAGCTTTCGATATTTTACGTATCCGTATGAGTCCATGGAGTGTTTAGAAATTATTGTATAGCTCAATAAGATAAATAGTATCAGATTGTGTATTGCCTAAAGAATCGTCGCATGCCTGTACCGGCAATATTACTCCAAGCGCTCGACCGCAACAGTAAAACTTTCAACAAACGGGAAAATATCCTAGATTTCAACCGCGAATATTTCTAGAAATACATATACGGTCGCTTATGGACGAAGTAATACATATATCGAAATCTTAACAAAATAATCGGTATATCGAATAGTTAGATCTAATTTTAATACACAGCTCTTACGTGCAATTTGAGTTAACGCATATACGTTAGAAATGCATTTCAAATTTTCTCGCTTCCGAGATGTACGTATGATGTTGAATATTTTTAAATGAAAGAAGAAAATATCGTATGAAAAAGGATGCGTATAAATACTATAAGATTCATTCGATCGTAATTGCCCAACGTAAAGCACGAGGAGTCCTATCAAGTGCTAAAGTCCTTTTCCGTTTCGTTCTCTACAAAGAGACCACTAATTTATCCATTACTTAACTGATTCCACTCTACATGGCAAAGCACACCGGAAAAAGGTATCGAAGATCTGTACGCGTTAAAAAAAAATATTTTAAATCTATTATTAGTCGTAATTATATTTTTACGAAGTAAATTATAGAGACGACTCTGAACGTGTTATAAAAGATTTGAACAATCTCATTTACATATCGAGCATCGATGTGTTCGTTATATTTACATCCATATTTATACATACCTATAATTATGAATAGGAAATTGGAATCGAGTAAAGTCTACACGCGTATATTATTATCAGCAACGTCAAGTAATAAAACTTCAATTCTGACAATTTATCTAGATTATATTTTGATAAAAACAATAATACTGACCTAACGAATGTTGCATTCGTCATCGATTCAACGTGAATTTTACAAAAATTCATATTTTGTGACTAAAAGTAAGATATTTGTTTCTTAACTTTATTATAATTATCGGAATCGATAATTTTATTGCTGACACACCATTGCGCAAAAGTAAGTATACATTCAAGCTGTACAAATATTATGTAAGTTTCAAAAGAAGTTGTTTCATTGGTAGGAACTCGCGTTAACAACCTTGAAAAAATTCGGTCGATATTCTTTACGTTGACGACGATTATATACAAGGCCTGAGATACCGATACAGTAATAGGAATATCGTAAATTCACTTTACGTAAGAATTTATTCTACAATTTAACGTATTTTAACGATTTATTGAAGATAAGTACTTTAAATCAATCACCAAAGATCCAAAAAATTGTTGGACATTCTATGAATCATGTATCATTGATGGATGATTCTGCTTTTCATTGAACTTCGAACGTACATAAAAAAGTAAATAACACGTGCAAGTTATGAAGGTCAATGTATTTTGACCTTTTCAATTCGTCATTCTGTAAATGTATGAAGCTATCATATACAAAATTATATGGTAAAATACACATAGTAACACAAATATTGAAACAGATTGAAAGTGCGTTATACTTATCAATATAAAATTGAGATTTATATATACATTTATATCTATTTTTGCATTCATATAAAAAGAAATTTGATCTTCGGTTATCTATCGAATTGAAAAACATGCAAATCAAGTTAACGAAACTTATAATACTTTAAGTATGTTTGAAAAGAAGATTAAATAAAGTCACAATAGTGTCGTTGCACACGCGCGCGCGCATGTACGCGCAAATTAAAGAATTTATTTATCACAATCTCATTGATCTTTTTAATTATGCGACAAAGTCCATACCCGCGTGATCAAATTTTATTTTAATTCTATCGATGCATCTAAATTTCTTCGTATAACTCCTAATAGATAAAAGATCCATAAAAGATAAATTATTTCTCTATCGTTTTTTGAACATATGAGGAATGCTGTTGGTGTAACCTCTTACATAAGAAATGCAGATTTCGTATGAAAATGTATGTAAGACTATAATGTAATCAAATTCAACTTTGAACTGTATTGAATTGTAAAGTAACACCGAACGATATTATTTTACAGAAGAATAGAATTGTTCGATAATTGCGTAAAAATGAAATTAATCGAACAAATAAATACATTAAGGAATACGAGATAAAGAAACTTACAATAGCGTATACTCTTTTTAAATAATGTTCTACAACAAATTTAGATAAGTCCAGTACGGTCTACTTGAAATGAGTTACGGGTTACTTAAACAATAAACCAACTACGAAATAAAATATATCGTGCACGCGTCCAGCAACTAATAGAATTTCTAACAGAAAAAAACAGTTAGAGATATCCATTAAAAAAATTCCGATATTTGATTCGTTTAAATACAATATTTAATGTTTAAAACATTTGAAACATTATATACAACCTTTTGGTGTTTATATAGCGATGTTTTTAGATTGACAGACGATAGAAAATCTTCTTCGCGTAGATCGATTCGTTGATATATTTTTATTTCAACTTAAATCAACAAACGATGAAAGATTGATTCCTTCATAAATAAGCGATCTTAGTCGAATATAAAGAAATCGAAACACATATCCGTAATTCAATGTCTGACTATAATTTAACCAAAGATAAGAGGTACTCACATGTTAAATGTACCGGTACAAATCGTTGTTTACTGTCGCAAAGGAAACAAAATTTCGATTATGAAACGCAATAGTCGACAGTCAATCCCACACTGAAGAAAGAGCCGTCTTGCTGAAAACGTAAATGTTTCGGACGATCGACTTGGTATCTTCATCGCATACATCGTCATACGTTCGCGGTGCGAAATCAGGGCCGTATAAAGCACGTGAAAATAGATTTACGTCGAAAAGATGCGACCCCGTCATTTTTTTTTGTTTTTTGCTTTTTTTTAAATTAAAAGTCGTGAGCTTATTCAAGAGCCCGATGACTAAAAGAAAAGATTTCGGTATCGAAAATCGAATCCGACTGTCGTCATTTTTGTTATTTATCGATTAACATATTATCTACCTCGATACAATTTCAAAATCGTCATCTCATTCCGAAAGATCGATCAAATGAATAATTCCTATATTCGATAGAACGGTTTCCAGTCTCTCGTAATCACGCCAGTTTAAAATCTTTAACATACGTATATTTTAACAAAGTCCGCGGTACCGCGTCTCGTGAATCATCGTTAACTTTGAAATTCTGATCTAGCGACTCTTGTTCGATAAAATAAAATTAATTATCATGATAATGAGGTCATCTTTATTCGGGCGATTAAATAGACGTAAGAAATTCCAAAATGAAGCAACTTCGTTGTACTTTTCGATTTGGTATTTCTGTATGTTCTTACACTTTTCAAACTCATGTTGCTCGTAATCATTTTCAATGCAGTTTATTAATCATTAATTAATTGTGTATTTAAAGAATTTGCCTTTTCTATTTAATTTCTTTTATGCATAACGTACTTTATATTATTATGATGCATTCTATGATAAATTTACTCTTTGTTCATAATGTACGTTTTCGAATTATTGATGAAGAGCGTAAGATCTCTTCCTCTTCTGAAAAGAAGAGCTTTCCTTCTTTAAAAGCATACTATTCGTACGTATGTAAGGAATAACAACTACAAATCGTTGCAATGCATTATCGCAAATTTTGGAAAAATAATTCTTTTTTCGATTACTATAATCTACCCTATGTATCTTATGTAGATACGTTTAACAGTAAAACTAATGGACGTAACTGAAATCAACGGAGTGAAACAGCCGTTGCATAATAACGATTAAACAATTTACTTCCTTCCGAACGTAATTGACACTTCGGAATTGGACTCTTTCTAAAATGGTAAGAAATAATTAAAAAATTTCTAAACAGAAGACCTCTGCCGCCGAGCAACACTGTCGACGAACGATGTAAACTAACCTAAGTTCTGTCTTACCAAATGAGGTTATAATCACATTATTGCTAATATTTTTAATACTATTTACACATCCGTAACGATCTCTCGTACTACGGATTAGTTTCTTTTGTAATTTGTAATGACATCAGTTTTGCGAGACAATAGATACGAATTTTGGTAAATACTTAACGAGTGCATTGATTTAGCATTCAATTTTTTTTACTTTACTTAAATATTATGCCACGTAATATTTTATTATCGAGTTAACGATATGGATTTCTCTTTTTATCTCGTATTACAAATACCGTAACGTATGTATCTTTATTTTGTTTGTGTAATTTATAGAGATAGTGGATAGAAATTATTATCGTTTGGAAAAGAAACAAAATTAAATATGATGCAATGTAAAGAAGAGTATGCAGACGACTTTGAAATTGCAGAACTCTTTAATAAAACGTATGCTTTGGCAATAGATCATAATTATAAGTTACCCAAAGTAGAATCTATGTTCGTGGAACATCCATGGCATATAAATGAATTGCAACAATTAAAAGAACAACTGAATAGAGTGAAAAATTGTTTAAACAATTACGATCTTAAAACCTGGCAACAACATACAAAAAGAAGAAATAAAGCTGCACAAGTACAATGGCGTGTACGAAAGCAGATCGAACCAGAATTTATGACACAAGCATGGTGCAAATTTTATGAAATACTTAGTTTTTTTAATATTATTCCAGTAAATTGTATTGTAAGTAGCGGCAAGTGTTTTGCATCTGTACATTTATGCGAAGCACCTGGAGCTTTTGTGGTTGCTCTGAATCATTGGCTAAAAACAAATACAACGATTAAATGGAATTGGTTAGCAACAACGTTAAATCCATATTACGAAGGCAATTCTTTATCTACAATGATCGATGACGATCGTTTTATTAGACATACTATCGATCATTGGTGTTTTGGCGATGATAATACTGGAAATCTTATGGATTTAAAAAATTTGGACAAGTTGATAAAAGTGGCTAAAACATACAATGAAATATTATTGATTACAGCGGATGGAAGTATAGATTGCATAGATATACCTAACGAACAAGAAGCCGTAGTAGCACATTTGCATTATTGCGAAGTTGTTGCTGCGATGCATCTTTTAAGCACCGGAGGTAGTTTTGTTCTAAAAATGTTTACTACTTTCGAACATCATTCCGTGTGTTTAATCTATTTATTATCTTGTTGCTTCAACAATGTCTATATAACAAAACCAGCTACTAGTAAAGAAGGAAATTCTGAAACATACGTAGTCTGCGTAGATTTTAAAGGGTCAATGATTATAAAGCCATACTTGGATATATTAAGAAAGCATTACGAATGTAAATCTACAAATGCCATATTTTGCAAAGGAGATATCGATCATGAATTCATAGAAAAAATAATCTCCTACAATATATTTTTTAATGATATACAATCGCAAGTAATATTTAATAATATATATACTTACATACCCGACAAGGAATGTACATTAATTTCAACTAGAAGGAAAAGATTACAACAAATGGTTGCCGAAGAGTATATTAAATTATGCTGCTTAAAACGTTTATCATCTGACTTCGAAATAGTGGGAAAACAAATTTTGAGTAATTCAACCATAGCGAATAAGAAGCCATTGTACGATTCTTATAATACTCGTTGCAAAAAGAAAGAAATGTCACCAAGACAACGTTTAATACAACATTGGGAAGACATAAAAGAAATTGTTACAGAAATGTACTCCTCTAAATCGATTACAGTAAGTGAATATTATAATTACAAATTATAATTTGACTGTAATCCTTTCTTTATAATTAAAACTTTCAATATCGTATGCATATATCGATATCTTCTATATTAAAATAATACTTCATTCTTTTTTTATAGTTTAAGACGAACGATCTACAAACAAATTTAAAAATCACCATAGGAAAGACTTTTCATAGAATACAAAGCTCAAGATTTTGCGAATCAAGGATTTTAAATATACAACTCGCCGTAACGCGTATTATGGAAGAGATGAACTTAAATATGTCATTTCCTACTACAGAAGACGTAGATGAAATAACAGATTTAATTATAAAAACTGAAAATTCTAAAATTTTAATTTTTCGATATACAGATACTTATTGCAGTCATAAAGTAATTTTAAGTATTCACGACATAATTTCAGTGCTTAAACCTAAAGATAATCTCATATTAATTGGTTATTCATTATTAACAACATCAAATATTGGTATTCTTTATTTTTTGGGAAATCTGTTTGCTTCTATCAATTTTGAAGGACATGATAAAGTGGGATGCATAATAGTGTTGAAACATTATAAAGATAATGCACAATTACGTGAAATTTGGTATACGATTAATACCACTACTCTTGAAATACAATCGCAAAATAAAACTATCTTGTCCATATTTCCAATGACAAATCTATATGGTAAGAAAATTAAACGTAGGATATTAGTAATGCACCTTGGTAATGGCTCATCGTATAACCTTTTTATTTTTTGTAGATTGGGTAGCGTTTCCCATAATTGTAGATCTCAATCATTGGATTATCAAGAGATATGTCAATTACGCTGTAAATAAGGCAAATACTGTCTTATAAAGTATTTATTGTAACCTACAGTAACTTTAAAGTTATTACTGTAACAAAGAAACTATCAGTATATCTGTATATCTATGCCTATGCCTAGATCTAGGTCTAAATCTATGTCTATATTTATGCTCAGTACGATGTATCGATTATTTGTAAAATTAGAATTAGTCAAAATATGAATAATGATCAAGCTTTATATTAAAGTCTTTATATTAAATGGTCCACATTGAATGTGAATACAGTGTGGTTATTATATTCGGCAGTGTAAATCTCGGCTATGGGTCTTCTAACAATCTAGTGTATAGTTGTGATACCAATATACCAATATCATTCTTTACTTTACTATTATATATTTTAGATATTTATAACCAATATGAAGAACATCTTCGTATTTAATAATATTCGTTTATTTTCCTCTAATTGCATCGTACCGAAGATATGCATTGTCGGTGCAGGACCTGCAGGTTTTTATGCGGCACAACGTTTATTAAAGGTAAACGAATGAATTAAATTAAAAAATTAATTTTACAGTATGACATATTTGTCATAATTGTAGATATTAAAAAATGTAACGATAGATATATTGGAGAAATTACCAGTTCCCTTTGGTCTTGTACGTTTCGGAGTAGCTCCAGATCATCCGAAAGTCAAAAATGTAATCAATACATTCCACAAAACTGCAACTAATCCATGCGTTCAGTTTATAGGAAATGTTGACGTTGGTAGAGACGTTACCATCAATCAGTTACAAGAAATGTATCACGCTGTGCTATTGGTAAGTGTTATAATCAAAATTATAATATCTTTTATCGTTCGAATTATCAATTTTTAATTATTGATTCTTGCTTAACATTTTAGATTTATTTTAGACTTACGGTGCCCCAGAAGATGCGTTACTTAAAATTCCTGGAGAAAATTTAAATAATGTAATATCAGGACGTCACTTTGTAGGTTGGTACAATGGCGTACCTGCAAATAAAAATTTAGATATTAATTTAGATATGGAAGAAGCAGTTATACTGGGTCAAGGAAACGTTGCAATCGATATTGCTAGAATTCTTTTAACATCGGTTGATAATCTAAAGGTATAAGTAACGTTTAAGATTTAAATTTTAAAAAAAGTGGATATATTTATAATGTAATTGTATGTGTTCGTCATTGCAGAATACGGATATAACATCATTCGCATTAGAGCAACTTTCAAAAAGTAAAGTACGTAAAATTCAACTGATAGGAAGAAGGGGTCCGTTACAAGCTGCCTTTGCAATCTCGGAATTACGAGAATTTTCAAAACTTGAAAAGTGTAAGATAATTTGGCGACCAGATGACTTTATTGGAATACGAGAAATTGTTCCAAAATTACCCAAATCTAAAAAACGTTTAGTCGAACTTATGTTAAAATTTGTGGAAGATATGCCTTTAAACAAACAAACATGCACAACGAATATAAACGAATTACATCCAATATTTTTAAGGAGTCCCATAGAATTTCTTGGTTGCGCAACCGTTAATGGTATCAAGTTAGCAATAAACGATCTCGAAGGTAACGACATAATTAATAAGATTGCAAAAGCTACTGATAAAATAGAAGAGATACCATGTAGCCTGGCCTTTCGAAGTATAGGATACAGATCTATGCAAATTGATTCGTCGATACCATTCGATCCAAAATATGGGCGTATAATAAATAACGCAGGTAAAGTAGAAGGGAATCTTTATGCAGCTGGTTGGGCCGCTACTGGGCCTTTAGGTGCTATTGTAAACACAATGACTAATGCGTTTCACGTTTCTGAATTAATATGTACAGAACTTATACTTAAAGAAAATAAAATAGGCACGGATGGTCTTCGTGATATTCTTAATAAAAAAAATATATGTACAGTATCTTATAGTGACTGGGAGAAAATTGACTTAGTGGAAAGGGAAAGAGGAAAAAAAGTAGGCAAGCCAAGAGAAAAGATCGTCGATGTGATGGAAATGTTCAATATAATTTCAAAGTAATGATATTTTACAATATATGTGAATAAATAAATATCTTAAATATATGTGAATAAAACCCCGAAATTAGTACGTATTTACGTCGTAATGTGGAATTTTACATTAAGTTATATAAATGTAGTGATACTAATAATAATAATTGTTTATGTTTTTATATCGTAATCGTTCAATATTCTTTTATAATACTTGGCTTTTTTTATTTAATTATTTCAAATGTTAATTTAATATGTAACTTTTATTGGATTTGTTATTATATTGTATTTACTAAGAGATCCAAAACGTTAAATAGGGTGATGTCCTATCTAATTTTACCACCCTGAATAATCGTTTTGTTTGTAGACATGCACAAAAATTATTCTATTTGGGAGACAATTAGATCTGCACCACTGAAAAAGTTAAAGAGAGGCGCGATGAGCTTTAATTACCACGGAACCGAAGTATTCTGTTTCGAATAGTCACAATGATCTATTGTGTCTGACACTTGGCCATTTCCTTATTAGAGATCCCCTATTGACGACAGTCAAACATAATTTGACCTATTTGCCGAAAAATCGTTTGTCTCGCTGCCAACGGAATGATTGCGCCAACGCTTCTGGAAAAGATGGTCGAGAAAATATTTTAATTGGGTTCATCAGTAACCTCGATATAATATCGGAGAAAGACAACCGATTCTGAAGGGGGATATGGTGGTTATACGAGAGGATATTCTGCCGTCATTGAAGTGGCTTTTGAGAAGAATAGAGACGGTTACATCAGCCAAGGATGACGTAGTCCGCGTTGCTCTTGTCAAACAACCAAGGGTACAATCAAAAGGTCAACTACGTGCCCGTGTAGACTAATGTTGATACTAACAGGACTATAGCAGACTAGATTAGTCATCAATAAGCAAGTTCAAATTGTATGTTCTAACAGAGATCGTAGTGTATGGTGTGGATTACACGTCATCACAAACAATCGAATTGGAAACTCGACGTTTACAAGAGGGGCGATATGTTTGCTCTTAACACGTTAAGTAGCCAGCCCGTTTTGCTTGCCGTTCCGTTCAGACCCAGGCTCGGCTGTCAAGTGGGCCATTATCGGCGGGCAATTATTACATTAATTTTTTTTTTAAATATTGTATTCTTTTCCTTAAGCCTTGATTGAACAAAAACAAATGTCGCCTAAGCAAAATGTTAAGTCTTACAATCAGTGCGCAAGGACCGATACACGAAGTCGTGTAATATGAACCTAAAGCTGCGACCGGGCCTGAACAGAAAGTCTAACGTTGATCTCTAAGGACCGGCGTAGCGTTTAACATGTTAAGCATGTTTTATGTTTGCAATCGAGTTTAGACCATCGATATTTATTTAAACACGAAACGAAAAACGCGTGAATATCTTTAGACTTTATCCGTCATAGATAACAGCCTCCAAATATTCTATAGTACATCCGAGCAACATAATTCAATTTGTTACCGACATAGTTATAAGTTTATCGGAACAGGAGTGCAATGCATCGCTCGTTCTCACGAAGAACTAAGTATATTCGTGACAATACTGAAACAACGACTAATTGGCAAGCTCGTTAGTATAGCAAATGAGCGCTCAATTATCGCAAGGAGAAATCACACAATGCTTACGATTATAGATAAAATATATATCCTGTAGTCTACTGTATAGTGAACATCCGTTAACTTTGTAAATGGGCTCTCAGTTGAGCTCGATACAGTAAAATAAAAATAGTAAATAGTAAATAGAAAAAGAGAGAGAACAATATCAATTAGAGTGACGATCATAGGTTCGCATATTATCGACCCAATTCAGTCGATTACTAAGAAAATCATGAATTTCTCAGCGCTAGCACTGCCGTTTATTACCGACGATGCGAAACTGGCCGTAAGAACAGTAGCAGTACAAAAATGGCTAATTGTCAAGCTCCTTGGTATAACAAGTGAGCGATTAATTATCGCAAGGAGAAATCACACAACATTCCAAAGTTTCTTGGCCTCGAAATGATCATAGAAAAAGAGAGAAGACAATATTAACACTTAGCCACCCGAATGGGGAGATCTCCAATTTAAAGTAAGTCGCTGCATGACCGATCGGAGAGATCTCCCATTTTGACCTTAGCAATTTTATTTCTGTTATCATCAGTTATCTTGACCTGGAATCGTTGTAAACTACTCGCGAACTTCTTCTAGCTTCGTAAAGCACGATATGTAATAAAAAATAATATAATAAAATACAGTATAAAAAAAGTAGCGAAACATCAGTTCGCGTTACTTGCGAAAAATGCTCGGTGGACAGCGTACAGTTAGAGTGATAGTCATTTTAATGGCAGACCTATTATCGATCCAATTCGGTCGATCGCTAGTAGAGTCGCAAGTTTCTCGGAAGAACAGTGCAGCGCACCGCTCGATTTCGTGACGAACTAAACATGTCAACGCCAATACGACAACGTTAACGGTAACGATAAAAACAAAGAGGCAGCACCATCACCACCAAGCGGCGCTAGCACCACCGTTTATTACCGACGATACGAAACTGGCCGTAAGAACAGTGGCAGAACGAAAATGGCTAATTGTCAGGCTCGTTGGTGTAGCAGGTGAGCGATCAATTATTGCAAGGAGGGATCTCGCGAAATTCCACCGCAACTTGCCTCGGGATGATGCACAGTGCTTACGCTCGTACGACAGGAGGAAGGACGATATCGACAAACGCGTCAGCAATAGGTTCGTCCGTTATCGTCGCACGTCGCGATCGAGATTCCTCGGTGAAGTGCGATCGATGCTATCACCGTTCTTCTTCCATCGTTCCCGTCGTTCCTGCTGCTCTCTATTTTCCTCCAAGCACGATCAAGAGCGCTCGATAGAGATCGCCATGGTGTGTCGTTCGCCATAACGTAAAAGAGAAGGACACGAGAAAGAAAGAGAAACAGAGAGAGAGAGAGAGAGAGAGAGAGAGAGAGAGAGAGAGAGAAAGAAAGAGAGAGAGAGAGACGGTACGTAGGTGGTTCGTACGTGGCCGCATCTCGATGCCGAGACCGTAACAGTAGTTGCTTGCTTGCGTGCGTGAGTGCATGCATGCGTGCGTTTGTGCCTTTTAAAAAGTGGCGAAGATCGATAAATTCCCGCGTAACCAAGTATTTCGTGCGCGAAGTGCGCGAAACTCGAACGAGCAGACCGAGCGATACGATGCGGTTGTCCCCGCCGCGGAGACACATCAGCAAAATGTAGATTAATTTATTACGTCCATTCAGAAAACATACGTCCTCCTGTGTGCTTCTCTCGTTGTTTCCCTCGACACGACGAAGCTGTGTCGTTGCGGTGTTACCAATGATAGAGTAGTGTTGGTGATAATAGTAATAGCAGGGTGGTAGTGGTGGTGGTGCGGTGCTCGTGATCGGTAATATGCCGATGGATTGTGGCAATAGTGTAGGTGGTAGTAATGGTGTAGGTGTAGGTGTAGGTGGTGACGGTGATGGTGATGGTGGTGTCAGTGTCGATGGTGGCTCTTGGCGTGGAAAAAAGTGAGAGAGACGCACGATAAATCCCGATGCTCCGTGGGTCGGTGGCGGCGGTGGCGACGACGACGACGGCGGAAGCGGCGTCAGAGGGGCGCCGGCGGCGCGCATCAACCAATCGACGGTGTCCGTACGTGAACGCGCGTACGTCGACGTGTGCGCGCGAGGCACAGGTGCAATGTTGCATCCCTCCGATGCGCGCGACTTCGTTTAGATCGTAGCCGCGTAATGTCATCCCGAAGGCTACTTCTTAGTAATTTACAAAGGGTTCACTCTACCGTGAAGTACAGCGCATGGGTACTTTCCAGGCGATACCTAGCACGTATCTTGCTAGAAAAATATTTGTAGAATCTTGGTGGATCGAGGAGAGCATGGCTTCTGGTGCATCTTCCTTGGATAGTGCTGGAAGTAGTGGTGAGTTGTTATCTTTGATTAGTTGTTAATTATAGCGACGTGGAAATTATCGACGAATACCGCCCTCCCCATGGCACCGATCAGTTAGGGAGGGTGGAACGTTCGTATCCGTTGCATATACATATAAACCTTCGATTTTATTCGATGCGTATAATAAACGTTGCATCGATGCTATTTGGGAATTTCAATGTGAGAACTTGATAAGCGCACCACAGTGATACTCCTCTTTTCCCTTATTTTATCGTTGCATCAACGGATATTTCTCTGTGCGAATTAGAAAAAGATTTATAAATTCTTTTTTTAAATCTTTAAATACAAACAGTTATCGGTCGTTTTAATCGTTGTAATATTGGTTCAATTTCGTTATATTTCAATTTACAATCATTTACAATTCTTCGACATATGTATATATTATATATTTATTTATTTAAAAAGTTATTCACAGTATATCGTACTGTACTGTAGAAAAATTATTCTTGATTTCTTCAGTTACAAAAAAACAGTGAATCATGATGCTTACATGCGTGACCCAGAGTTTCTTTCCTGGTGAAAGCTAGTAAGCCTTCAGATTATTTTGTTACACCTGCTTAACAAGCATTCGTTCTCTTCAATTATTTCATTGTAGCACGTCTAATATTAATTCGGTTTAGATTTCACTTTATTTATACTTTTTCCTTTTCATCTTATTTCAAGTGGTACTAATCCGTAAAATTTCTTCTTTTCAGATGGAGCACTCAACATGGGTAAGCAACAATATTCGAAATCAATATCTAATTGTTGTGTTAAATAATTTTCTTTAGATTTTTACGTGTTTTAAATTAAAATATTTATCTCTTTAAAATAAACTTTGACATATATATCCATGGTATAGTTTAGTTATTCGCATAGACACAAGTAATGTAACGATATCTTTCACAGAATATTGTAAATAATCATTTTTCGTCGCATGCATAAAATAAAACTGTTTATTTTTATGCATACAATGTCCGTTTCCTTTAGTTAAAAAAAAGATATGTGTAACGTTAATTATCGCTTGTCATTTTGTTATATTTCGTTTATGATTTGTGCGATTTAAATTTATTCTGCATGTGGCATGCAGAAAGGGACAGTGGAGGTTACGGCAGTGTTGGAAGTCCCGTTGGCAGCCCTGAATGTCGTAGCGATTATGATGGATTACAGGCTCAATGTGATCAAGCGCTGCACCAGCTTCAACTACTCAGGCATAAACACTCCGATACTATAAGACGGTTTGTTTTGGTTTTCTTTTATTGCGTTGATCGCTGCTTATGCAATTTTGTTGTATCCGTTTATTAATGTACGTATCAGAATTTATCTCTGTAAAGACGGCATCTTCGTCATACGTTCGATCAAGTTTCAATTGTAGAAAATTTATTACGTAGGTGTGAGCATACTATGAAGGAATTGGATTACTATCGGGGACAACATATAGCAGTCATGAATCAGCTGGAAGCAACAAGCCAGGAAAGCTCCGCGCTTCGCGGAAAGTACGGGGATTTGGTGAACGATAAGCAACGATTAGATCGTGAAGTACAAGCATTGCAAAAAGAAGTGTCAGAGCTGAGGTGCCAGAATCAGGAAGTTCTTGTTTCTGATGCTAGTAATAGCGATGCTATGAATCAACATTATCTGTCTGCGCTTAGAAGGTACGATGCCATTAAAGATGAATACGATTCCCTTAGAAAACGGTATGATGATTTAATTTCATCCCACTCATCTGCTGTTAATAAGGTAAGTATATCTTTATCTCGCCATAATAAATTACGTTCTGCAATTACAATGCATTAATTGCGTAAAACAGTTGGAATTATCGCAAGAGGAAGCTGCTAGATTGAAAAAACAATACGAAGAAATGATTCAAGAACGTAATACTGCGGTACGCGAACGTAATGGACTGAAGCAACAATGCACCGCTGCAATCAGGCAATGGGATATCGCATTAAGAGAAAGAAACGAATATCGAGAAGCACTTGCCAAAGTTCAGCAACAACACGAAGAAGTTGTTAAGGAAATTAATCAAGCGATGGTATTGCGCATGAAAGCTAGCAAAGATATGAAACGTCTTACGGAAGAGAGAAATGCTGCGTTACAGGAGTATAGCTTAATTATGGGAGAACGAGACACTGTACATAAGGAAATGGAAAAGCTCGGAGACGACCTTACGCAAGCATATACAAAAATTACACATTTAGAAAATCAAAATAAACAACTTCTGGATGAGGTAAGGTATTTCTCCTTGTTTCTGTAGATATTGCGCCATATTTGTTGTGTGCATTATATGTCATATGTGAAGTTTATAATTGTCTGTAAAGACTTTTTATTCCTTCTTTTTTTTTCCTAGAAAAAAACTTTGTCCTATCAAATAGAAACTTTGAGAAGAGAAATATCATCTGCTCTTCAAGACAGAGACGAGGCTTTAAAGCAGACTAATGAATTGCGTCAGAAATTCGGTGATTATTCCGAAGGCGCAAATAGGGATTATAAGAATCGTTTGGAATTACATTCATTTAACCGAGAACGAGACAATGGAAACAAAGAAGCTGAACGTGAAAATAACACAAGAGATCCAAAACGAGAAAAAGAACAAATGGATAATTTAGATCAAGCTAATTTAGAATTGGATAAACTTCGAAAATCTGTCGATACGCTACAAGGGGAACTTGAAGAAGCCATCCAAGAAGCGGAGGTATCCAAACGAAGAAGAGATTGGGCTTTCAGCGAAAGGGACAAAATAGTTTTGGAAAGAGAAAGCATTAGAACGCTATGCGATAGATTGAGAAAGGAACGAGATCGAGCAGTTTCAGAATTGGCAGGTGCTTTACGCGATTCTGATGATATAAAGAAACAACGAAATGAAGCCTCGAAAGAACTAAAAGATCTCAAAGAGAAAATCGAATCTGGCGATCATGCATTACGAACGAATCAATTTAGTCAAACTCTTGGTCACGATGCTGCAATTGAAACTGAGATCAATGAATGGGAAGTCCTTTCCATTCATTTAGATATTAGTAGACATTCCATTGATACAGATCGTGATCTTGGTATTACTTTAGTAGGGGGACGCGATAGTCCACATTATCCAAATGATACCGGTGTTTATGTCGCTCAAGTCATGCAAGGAAGTGCAGTCGATGGCAAATTAAGGGTTAATGATTGCATTTTACGCGTAAACAGCGTCGATTGTACATCAGTTTCGACACGAATAGTTTCAGAAACTTTACGTTCTTGCTCCGTAAGTCCTGCTACATTGACCATTAAAAGGCGCCGTTTAACCAGAAGATCACTGAGAACCACGCAACTTCCCGTTGGTTCTATACCTCATGGTATTGTTTTAGAGCTTGGCATTTACATATCTAAAATATCACCTGGAAGTTCAGCTGCTAAAGACGGAAATCTTGCAGTCGGCGACAGGGTTCTAAATGTAAGTTTTGTGTGTGTGTGTGTGTGTGTGTGTGTGTGTGTGTGTGCGCGCGCGCGCGCGTGCGTGCGTGCGTGTGCGCGCGCGCATGTATTATTTTTCTTCGTGTATAATTTAGTATTCATTTTTTCTATTAAAATTTCATTAGGCCAAAGAAAAGTTATGACAGGTCTTATTTTACAGATTAACAGCAAGGCAATGGATGGCTTAACTTCGGCACACGAAGCCATGACAATCTTAAATGACAATACTGTCGACGTTTTGACAATCACGACCCTTAAAGGAATTCCGTTACCATCTGCCGCTAGTTCCGAAACTATGACTATAGATAGTGGCTTTGGATCGGAGAAACAAAAGATGGTCAATAGTTGCTCGCAAACTGAACAAGAACGATTAATGTTGAAGACAGCATCAGATGATTCCGAGAGGAGATATATCGCTTCCAATTTTGGTGATAGAAGTGTTTATAAAGTTTCAAAATCAGTCAGTAGTGAGAAACCAAGTGGCATTAGTAATGCTTGGGATAACTTTAGAGAGAAGATCGATATTGTCAGAGGTCGTAAACACAGTAAGGATCGGGAAGAAAAAAAGAAAAGGCATCGGAATTCCAGTCCGAATACATTTGAGCAAGAGCAAGATGCAATAGCAGAACTTGACTCTGTAATAGAAAGTTATCACAAAAAAACTAATAATGGTGTATTGAAGCGAAGTAAGCGGCGTGGAACAGAGAAAGTAGAAAAGAATGGCGGTACATGGCCCAAAGCCAGAGGTGGTCCTTTAATACAAAATGGTACTGGTACCATTTTACACCCACGTAAAACAAAGGAGAGGCTGCCACTGAGCGTGCTGCTAAATCATCCACCAAAGTATGATAGTTATAATTATAACCGTATCTCGAATCCCATTCCTTTAACTAATTTCTCCAATATTAGCAACAGACATACCGTTTACAAAGCGGTGGAAACGCCTTTGCCAAATTTCAGCAAGTCCGGACAACTTTTCAATCAGAAGACCTTTACTCAGGGTGTACAATTCAAGGATATTGCAATAGATAAAAAGCCAGTGATTGAGATAGAGAACACGGAAAATAGACTTAGTTCTACATTGGGTCCATCTGAAACAAGTATCGACTTCTCTGTAAAGTCTGGCAATGCTGGAAGAGATTTAGACTATTTTACGAAAAAGCGTGCGCAGAAATACGCTTCCAGTAACGAAAGCCAAATAGAAACATTACAACATAACAGAGCACACTCTCAACTTTGTTCAGGAATGGGCTCTTCTGCTTCATCCAGTAGTGGACCCAGGCAGCAAATAGCTGGTAATTTTTCTTTTCCCCCGTACACGCATTTGCATCCGCATCCACATCAGCAAAATTCTTTACCCTCGAGGTATCCATCTCCACCGTCTCTACCATCTGCACAATCTGGGGAGTCGATAGGACTACCCGATGCACGATCCTATTGTTTCGAGCCTCCTTACAGCCCAGGTCCACAGACCGGCTTTGGTCATTTGCACACACCCTCTGTAGATTTGCATTATCACAAACCTCGTGTTCATCCAGTTGGTACAATGTACGATCTACCAGCGTATACTCATGGATATGAGGGAGGTACTTTTCCAAGGAAGAAAGAAAATCAACGATTTCGTATACCATCGAATCCTAGCGTGACATCAAAAAACAGTGTGGGTAAACTATCCACTGGAAGCATAGAAAGAACTTCAGAAAGAGGTAGTCCAATGCCGACTTTTCATGTGGAAGTACTCAGTCCTGGTACTGGAAGTGGAAGTAGCACCAGTGGGACCGTTAGAGGAAGCAGCAACAACAAAAGATCCAGCATGCCAGATTATTGCTTTTCTCAACCCAGACCAGCTCCAGGAGAACTACGTAGAGTTCACATAGACAAGTCCGTTGAGCCATTAGGCATACAAATTTCATGTTTAGAAAGTGGTGGTGTATTCGTTTCTACCGTGAGTGAACACAGTTTGGCATCTCAAGTGGGTCTTCAGATAGGGGATCAGCTACTTGAAGTTTGTGGCATTAACATGAGAAGTGCTACGTATCAATTAGCTGCCAATGTTTTGCGCCAGTGCGGTAATTCCATTACGATGTTGGTGCAGTACAGTCCAGACAGTGAGTACAGTATTTTACAAGGAATGAGTAGTAATCCCTATCATTATTTGCACCTCATTTATCTTTGCACATTTTTCAAAAATAACGATCATATGTTACTATTTTTATGTATTTTTTAACTTTAATAACAGAATTACTTGAGACTTACATGTTTTTCTACTTGATAGAATATAATGAATTAGAAGGGTCAGCATCTTCGAGTTCGTCGGAAGCAGTTGGTGGTGGCGGTGGTGGTGGCGGTGGTGGTGGTGGTGGTGGTGGTGGTGAAGGTGGAAGTCGAAGTGGTTCACCAACACCGTGTAATAGTCCGGAAGCTCCAAGAAAGAACACGATCGAACCTTTAGAGACCTCTGAACCCGAACGTGACACTTCCAATACTCTATCTACATTACGCGCAGAAAGAGATATGAGGCCTTCTGCTTCTGTGGAAGTTAGAAGTACACAGGAACGAGAGAGGGAAATTAGAAATTCTGCATCGTTGGATATCAATATTAGGAAACCAGAACTTCGTAGTTCGGTCACACTCGACAACATGCGCAATTCTGCCACTCTTGATACGTTACGTACCACCGCCAATACTCTCACGCGTGCACAAATAAATCAAGCAGCAACGACATTACAAAGACAAAATGCTACAATCAGAAGTCCAACGCAAGAAGAACAAAATAGTAAAGCTCCACCACCACCTGAGCCAAGATATCTTTTCATTGAGACTAGGAAATGCTCGAATTTAGGAATATCTCTTGTTGGTGGTAACGGCGTTGGTATTTTTGTTCATTCTGTACAGCCAGGTTGCTTAGCAGAAGAGGCAGGTTTGCGTTCAGGCGATCGAATTTTAGAATATAATGGTGTAGATCTTAGACAAGCAACTGCTGAGCAAGCAGCTCTTGAATTGGCTAGACCAGCAGATAAGGTAACTTTGATTGCCCAATACAAACCTGAAAGATACAATGAAGTTAAAGATAAACCTGGCGATAGTTTCTACGTTAAAGCAATGTTTGATCGAGTCGGTGAAGTTGGAGATAGTTTGCAACTCCGCTTCAA
Source organism: Liostenogaster flavolineata (assembly GCA_025433975.1). Lineage (NCBI taxonomy): Eukaryota > Metazoa > Arthropoda > Insecta > Hymenoptera > Vespidae > Liostenogaster > Liostenogaster flavolineata. Next base: position 1,907,164 of record JAITYT010000236.1, on the reverse strand, counting down.
TAAGGATGATATCTTATATGTTGATAATACTATGTTCAATGGAACACCTGGACACTGGAGAGCCTGGATAGTAGATCAAACTGGAAAACGACAAATTTGCGGCATCATCCCGAGCAAGTTTAAGTAAGTCCAAAGTAACAGAGTACGTAAGTAAGATCATTGCGATGATCATTACTATAATGATCTATCGATAAATTACACTTATCTTCAAATACTTATTGAGAAAAATATTTGTTTCCGTGGCGCCTTCAAAGAAACAATAAAATAATAAAATTTAAATGATCATTCTATATCTATAAAAAAATATTGAATGAAATTATTCACTGTTTCCCAGAGTCGAAGAAGAATTACTCTTACGTCGATCATTAGGAGACTTAGAAACAGATGCAGGCAGACGAAGTACAACAAGCGCTAGAAGAAGCTTCTTCCGACGAAAAAAACATCAACGTTCTTCCAGTAGAGATAGTAAAGAACTGTCGCAGCTTACTGGCGTGAATTTGGGTTGGTATAGTGATAGTGGGACTTTAAATGAAGAAAGTCTTCCAGCGAGCTATCAACGTGTCGAAAGACTTGATTGTGAGTTTCTGTAACATTTCATTTGATTTATTTTATTAATCAAAGAGAAAACTTCTATATTATTGTTTATTATAAAATATAAAATTGTATAATAAGTATTAACTATTTGCATGAAATTTTTCCGAATATTTTATTAACTTGTATGTTTCGATTACAGATCCGGCTTTACGACCTGTATTAATCATTGGGCCACTTAGTGAATGCGTTGTAACGAAACTTTTACAAGAATTTCCGGGGAAATTTACTAGATGTCTTGCAGAGGCTATGCATTGTTCTCAGGCAACTTTGGAACAGGGTTTACGAGATTCTCTTTACGTGGATTATAGGAAAAAGGGCAGCTACTTTGAATGCACAACAGTACAAGCTGTCAAAGATATTTGTGAAAAGGTATTAACAATTATTTATAATTTGTAATTCCGTATCGCTAATTGCATAATTCTCGGTGATATAAAATAGAAATAGTTGTGAAACGCCGGTTCTACGGTCTAACGTAAATGAAGACTCTAGTACCAGTCTCTAAATATTAATATTAATGTGTTAATACTGATTGAAATATTGCTAAACTTTCAGAGTACCCATTGCGTTTTGGATATATCCATCGCTTCTATTGAACGTCTTCATAGACATCAGATATATCCTATCGTTTTACTAATTAAATTCAAAAGTACGAAACAAATTAAGGAGGTAAAAGACTCAAGATACCCCAGTGACAAAGTCAGTGCTAAAGCTGCTAAAGAAATGTATGAACAAGCACTTAAATTAGAGGCAGAGTACAGGCACTACATTTCCAGTAAGTATATAATTTATTCTCTTTTCGAGTAAACTGTAATATTTATAAATGTATTGAGTAGATATTATTCGTAAACTTTTTTCTTTTAGCTGTAATTCCGGCAGGTGTAAATGTGGCATATATTTGTACACAAGTGAAAGCCGCTGTCGATGAAGAGCAAAGCAAAGCTTTGTGGGTCCCAAAAGGGGTTCCCTGACATCAAAGGGGCCCCCACAAACCACAGTGGAAATCAATCTAATTCCACCAGGGGGCCCTTACGTCGTGCATATGCGCAAAATTGTTATAAATCTTTTTATTTATGGTCTCTTATTGGTTTAGAGATAAGTAGACTTGCAATATTTACGTTTAAAGATTTGCCAGTTTTACTTGTTCTTATTGTTCCTGCCTATTTTGGTTGTGACACACAGTTTTAAAGACGTTATGGATTTTTTCATTCTTTAGTCTCTACGAACTTTCTTATGTGAGTGTATAATATCCTCGATATATTTAACGATATTATCTTTATAAAAACATCCGTTGATCATTTTTTAATGATATTCATAAATATTATATTTATTAGAAGTATTATAAAAATAATATATTATATTCAATGACATGATTCGATCATGTAGCATTCTTAATTTTTATAATGACAAAGTTAAATGCATATCACGTTTTACTTATATTTGTTTTTATATAGAATTTTTCTTTTTATATAATATTTGGCTCTTTCCATTTTTTTTTCACGTAGAAGAATCGCATAATAATTATCTTTGGATAGAAAAAGAATGAAAATTCATTTATCGTCGAAATAACGAATTTTCAAAAACAATGTCAAAACAAAACGATCCTTTGATCGATTATGGATAAAAAGTATTTTAATGAAGCAATATTTACCGAAACATGGATACGCGTAATTTATACGAGACCATAAGTACATTGGTATATAAAACTTAATACTCGTCGTATCGCGGCCCGCTGACTAGTTGGTGGATAAATATTGATAAGTCAAGATTTTTAGTTAAAAATAATCTACTCTTGTATCTGTAGGGAATATCATTAACCCCTCAAACCAATTTCAATGTACAAAATAAATTGGATAAATATCGAAAAATTAGGTACTGTACGTAGGTGGTAATATTGTACAAACCACATAATATTATGTGTTGAGAAAGTTACTTATTTGTATATAATTTATTTACACAAGATTACGGGATATTTTCTTATTAATATTAGTTAATACTAAAAAATAGCATTACTCAGTACTTTAGTAATATTTATCTAAATATATTTTCCAATTAGTTTATCGCACATATCTTGGTTGATTGGCTTGAGGGGTTAAAAGTTTCATATGATTGAAACAAGGAATTGATAAACAAACTGAAGATGGAATTGATACGCGATATTCGGTTCCTGTTATCGAATTGTAAATACCTCGTAGCGAGCAATAGACATTGGTTACTCGAATTAATACGATATTATTCGCTCGTAATAGGGCAATCATTGACAATAGACTGGTTGCTTTCCTTTTTTAAGATGCGAATTACGAATATACACTATGGTGTTTTAACGAGCTTAAATCGCAAGACTAATATAAATACAAATTATGATTTTTTAAAAAGTACTTTTTGTTGTACTGCTAAGCACCACAAAAAGTAGATATCTAGATCCAGATAAATTCGATACAAAATTATACTAATTTTTATCTGCTCCTACTTTATAAAACGTAAATATTTACAAAATTGATTCCCGTGCATTGTATATGTTTTAAACGAAATCTTCTTTTCTTATTGTTCTGGATATAGATGTAAATTTAAAAAGATAATTGGTATAAATTTAAAGGTGCATACAATGTATCTGCATAAGAATTAATATGTTAAACTTAAGTACGATGCTTGATTACTTCCAAAGGTAAACATTTTTTATACGAACCCCTTATGACTTTAATTGAAACAAATATCTTTCAAGGAAACGATAATTTATCTTTGTAATTATTGTAATTGAGAAATTTGTTTTTAATAGCTTAATTATTTTTCTATCGAATATTTTACCAAATGCAACAATTTCTGCATATAAAAAATTTATTGTCAGCGGGGTTATAATAAAAATGTATTTAAATTATAAAGTCAGATAAGAAAAACGAAAGGATACAGAACAACAAGCATGCATTTTCATAAAATCTAGTTTTCTAAAGAGACAATATTTAGGCGTAAGTTACAAATGAGACCAAAAATTAAAGAAATATTATACTAATTCATAAGGGATACAATTAAATTTATACGTATCAATAGCGTCGATGAGTTTAATAACAAAAGCAAGAAAAATAAGTAGATAGAATGAGACAGAACGAGAAAAAGAAACAAAGAGTAAATATACTTTTTAATATTCAATGAAGTTATCGGCGCGTATTCAATTTTAAACCAGCTTGAACTAAAGATGTGTAGGGGCCAGATATTGAATCATATTTTTTTGCTACGAAAATCAATTTGCAGATTTTTATATTTCTGAAAAAATTCATTACTTTGAACTTAGAGAATTTAATTAAATATTTAATGTAAGAGTTTTTACAAAAATAATCGCGATAATTTTTTTTAAGAGATATTTTATTTCTATTATTTTCTAATGAAAGAGCAATTTTTATCATAGATCAAGTAATTAATTTTCAGGAAAGAAATATATATCCTTCCTCAATTGCGATCTTAATTTTAATTAAATATTGTATGTTCATTGTATAAGGTTATATATGATTTTCTTAGTTCGTTTGCTATAGATTAATTGCAATTATCTCTGCAGTCTAAATGTAGATCGAAAATTGAGCGAAACTCAGAAAAGATATTGAATAAGGAAGAAAAGTAACGTGATTTAATTATTTTCAATCACAGCACTGTGATATGTATAAGAATACTGCTTCGGCG
>JAITYT010000236.1:1879595-1898848 GCA_025433975.1 Liostenogaster flavolineata | reverse complement strand
ATATATATATATATATATTATAATATTGATTAATGTACGATATTCGATATTATTGTTGATTTATTTCGGCGTCATACGAATGTCCAACAAAAAGTATTAACATTTAACATTCGTTATCTTTTATAAGCTTTCTTGTAAACACAAAATGTGTTATGTAGAATCAATAAAAATAAAATCGATCGGTGCAAAATAATTGCTAATTAATTACTCGGTTATTGGAAATATAAGTTGAAACGATCTCTTGCAATAAATCTACAGACAAATAAAGCAATGAAACAATATATACAATTGTCACTGTAAGTAGCTGCCAGAAAATGTTGATCATTATTTAAAAGAAGAAATTTGGCAGCTTTGTGATAAAATTATGTATCAAATTGAAATTATTTCGTACGATCCTGTTGAATTTTTGTACTTTTCGCTAAAAAGTCTGTTAAGAATTTGAATATATATTTTCAATATTACCAATAACTCTTGTATTGCTGTTGCTATTATAATCTAAACAGCTAAATTATCGAACCGTATGCGAGCATAATGCTAGCATACGCGATACGTGTATCTATAAATGTATATAAAGTCGTTCGAACGCAAATAATTAATAATAAACGATAGTAACGAGAAATGACGTTATCGTTTTATTCACGAGCCTTATCCATGTATAGTACGACTATGTCAAATAGAACAATTTCGGTACATAATATTGACTTATTTGCTATGGATTCATAGCAGTAGTAGATATCCTTAAAATAAAGTTAGCAGTATATTAAAAGTTTGTATACAAGTATGCATAGTTAATAAAAATTTCAGCCTTAATGACGATTAAACTTACAATATGTTTCTGCCCTTCTTTCCGTACATATAAATGAATCCGACATAAATTATTCTACAACTATTGTGATAAATTTATATACTGTTTCATAAATATTTAATATTTGCACAAATAATTCGATATGAATGTTTGTACAAATATATTTTTATGGCAAATAAAAATAACACAACTAATCAAATCAAATCCTAGCACGTTCCTTAGCCCTTTGCACTTCGTTGGCGCTGCAGCAACGTTTGGAAACAACTTCGTATTTTTATGTGTGTTGGGAAATATTGTAGGGAAATATTTGCACCATTGAAAAAAGTCCTAAATTAATCCGTAGCTAACGATAAAAATGACTCGGAATTGCTGAAAAGTCGAATTAAAAATTCCTCGGAGTGCAAAGGGCTAATAGATGAATTCGGTTAAATTCTTCAATCACGTTATTTATACTCCTCGTAATAAATTAGATTATTATTATATTAAAATAAGCATACTTGATTTTTCATTAAGTTAGCAATTGAATTAATCCTATAATCAATCATCTTAACGATATTGCTGGAAATGATAGAAAGTGTATTTTGTTTTTAGAATAACTTCAATTTAAACACCTTATTTACCTGGATAAATGAACGCAGTGCCAATTTTATACACTTAAATTATTTTTATATTGCTTAGTTTTTTATATATTATATTTTACAAGTAACGACTTTGTGGAGTTTGTACCTTGATCCGTTGCTTTTGCGTACGAGGTGAACGTGACGTTACACGAAACTCAAGAGGCAAGTCGTAACAACGACACACGCAACAACTCGGAAATTTAAACCAGTCGCTGAAAATACCACGACATTCGTTGTTAGGATCGTAAGCTAAAAGTCGGTGTAGTCTGTATTGCTGCTCGCATCTGCATCCATCTCTGCAGTACATCTGCTTATTCTCATGCCTATTGCAAAATCAAAAAAACTACCATCAATATCGTTTAAACTATTATCCGAAGAATTATGTAGTACAATTTCTACCCTAACGACTTAAAGATATCTCAACGATGCAGTATTATTACTTACGTGCACTTTTCCCAATGGACGTACTGCTCAAACGGGTAAAGATTCAGAAGAGCTAATACTTCGCCTCGTGTATTATTGGCCCAAAAGGGAGCCACGACCTCTTCTTTGACGGGACAGGCATTACTGTAAAATAAGGTGATAGTATTGTGTGATTCGCATTCGTATCGCGTCATTGTTAGTTCAAGTAACTACTTGGCGTTAATTCAAACGAGTAAAAGACGTTATAAAATAACGGTAGACGTAAAGATCCTGGAACATTACGTATCGGTATCAAACACTTTTTGTTTAAGAAATCGATATCATTCTTCGTATTTACAGGATTTATGCATGCATGTAAATATACAATCCACTTAATTCTTTGAATTCCACGCGGCGCAATCGCGCTGTTCAGATTTTGTGTCGAAAAGACCCAGAACATTTGAACGGTACCGATACTTGACGATGCACTCACAATGTGTCAAAATGGCGCATTCGATTTTTCTGACGCGCATTCTATCGCGCTGAATGGTATTTTTCGACACAAAACATGGCAAGCGCTATCTCGCCACTTGGTTCATTTTGCAATCGACTAAGACAAGCGTTGTCGCTCTGTTCGGCTTTTCTCGACCGTATTTTTTCAATGACTCCTGGAACTTAAACGATTAAGCGGGTATCGATTGTACCTACATTCCTCTGAGTTTCAAAAGAGGTTGTTCCTGTTGATCCTTGGCCGCGACATCCTGATAAAGTTGTCCCTCCATATTGGACGTTTCCGGTTTACTGGACGGTCGCTGCTCGGGACGAGGTCTAAATTGTTGTTGCTCGCTGATAGTGAATGTTTCGTGAATGGCCGTCTCTTTGGCATTGTCAAATATATCATCGTCAAGGGAGGACGAGGCAACGGGTGCATCCGTGGTGTTCGATGGTTCGATGGCGGTCGTATCTTCCGCGTCAACGTCAGGAATACGCGGAACCTCGACCGCTTCCTCCAATTTTTCGTCTATTTTCTCCACCTGACTGGAAGAAATCTCATTGATACTGAGATTTTGTTCTTTAACGACCTGCGTTACGGTAACTGACGGAAATACGGTGACTTCGAGGGTAGTGTTCTCGTCATTTTCGGTTTCGTTTGCGATACTCGCCGTAGATGTTGTCAATGACGGCGCCGTTGTACTTAGGAAGCTTTCGGTCGTTGCACCGGTCGTTGAAGACGTATCGATCGTGTCGGATGACGATGTCGGTAGCGTAGTCGATAATGGTCTTGTCTTTGGTGCCGTGGTCGTCGTCAACGTCGTCATCGTCATCGTTGTCGTTGTCGTTGTCGTTGTCGTCGTTGCCGACGTAGTATCCGCGTTAACATCACCGGAGACGGTACCCTCGGTCGATTTAAAATGCGATCTCGTGTATTCACTCAGCTTTGGAAATTTGGCCAACCTCTTGGTCAATGGATCGTTGAAGAATCTGCTGGTAAATCCACGACCTTCGTATTCCTTCGCGTTGTTTCTTATGTTAGCTTGATCCTGATCGACGAACTCGTAGTCATCGTCGTAATGAAATCTCCTAAAAGATTGCACAATACAAAATCGATTAAACTTTGTTATCGCTAATAATTATCTCCCTAAATCTACGTTCTTCTGCTACGTAACGTTTCGTTGTCAACTGTATTATTTACCTAGGACTGTCCGTAAATTTATGAAAGTAATCGTCATATTTCAACTCGACGTCGTTCTTTTCGAATTCTGCCTTCAGCACGTTGATGTGCTTTTCATCGCCGTACATACGTCTCATCAATCCCTGGTTTTCTTGTACGAATCTTCGTACGGCTCGCCTGCGATCATATAAAGAATAAACAAGAAAAAAGTTCCTTCGCTTTATTAAATTCGTATTAAATTCTACAAATTCTATGGCACGATCTATCGAAGAAAACAGCTGAAATCGGCGTTTAAGATCGTCGTAACGTGCGATAGGCGTGATATTAACGACCAATCGAAAGTTTGCTTAGTTAAAATTCACCGCGACAAAAATCCGTGAACCCATTCGCGACCTGATTTGTAAAATTGATGTGGCGGTTCTTCGCTTCATTAATAAACTTTCTATTTTTCACGAATAACATTAAATCGAACGATTACGACCGACATAATTAGCAACGATACATAATCCATCTTTTTATTATAAAAAAAAAACTGTTTTACTTCACTATTTCAATCTGCTCAAAGAACACGCGATATATATTTTAAAATAACGTGAATTGCAACTTTTAGAATAACGACTATCAGATTCATATCCCGCGAAATTGAAATTTTCTTATTTAATATTCTCTTTTAATTTCTTAAAATTTCTTTTTTAATGTTCCGTAAACGCGCGATACATTCGTGCAAAAATAATAACGAAAAGGAATAAGCGATGTCGTCCTTTCATTTTCTACTTGTTATTTTCAAAGGACACATTTCATTGCATAACGGACAGCACGTAGCGTCGAATACAATGGCCCACCACGCCATATGAATTCCTACACGTATTGAAGGTGCTATAAGTGAAAGCGCAAAGAGAAATAAATCTTGGATCGCGGCGAAAGATGCAGTGACGCCGCGCGTGACTTTTCTAAACGAATCGATCAACGGGGCGCTTACGATGCGATCTTGCCGCGCTATTTATCTCGAAAATCGAAAGAACGTAATGATCTTGGAACTAGTATCTTAACCCTTTGGACTCCGTTATCCCCTTTGAGGGGACATTAAAGTTTATTAGTGATTACGAGGAATCAATTTATTCCAGCGAAACTTTTTAAGAAATGCATATTATAAGATATATATAGACCAGAAGAGATGGTCAGCAACCATAAAAATTATATTATTCGGTAAATATTAATTAACCTATCGAAAACGTATTGGTTTCTTTTCACGGTTCAAAAACGACAGAACTTTCCGATAGACCTAATATTGTATAATATGAGGGTTCGTAAATGCACGTTTTTGCGACAAAGTGACGCCAAGTAACTGGTAGGTAACATTCAGGATGGTTCGAGGTTCAAAGGGTTAAAAGAGAACAATTTTATAATTTTTCGAAGTTTACAACTTTCGCGATTCGACTGTTCCAAACGGATGAATCTCAAAGCCAAGGTGTTCGCCTAGCATTCGCGTAGCTCGCCTGTAATACCGAACATCGGGATTCTAGAAGAAAAATCTTTTGAGCGTCAAAGTACCAGGGGTAAGAGCTACCGGCGATTGTGCACCAGTTCTGCCGGCGAAAGTCACATGGAATGTCTAATAGGCGTGCACGTCCGGCACGCGAGTACGGCTTACTGCACGCCGAGGATGCATCGTATCCGAAAGTGCTTGGACCACCTCCCTGACATCTTGCGAGTTGCAGTCTGATCACCTGCAATCAACGTCGTAGAATGTATACTATATAGTCACGATTATACGAGGGACTTTGGCACGCTACGTTCTACTCCGTTCGTACGGGAAGTCGTCGAAACCCTCGATGCGCGATAATTTGTAAATACACAGCCCAAAATTACACATGTATAGAACCGTACGTAATACTTCATTCGTTCCGACCTAAGAGGAAGATCTTATGTTCGAGAGAGATGCAATAACGCTTTTACAAACTTCCTCGTGTTTGTACCTTAACTCTATGACTCCCTGTGACTTCAAAGTCACGTTCAGACATGCTCGAACTAATTCAAATTTTTACTATCATCTTTCTATTTTTCTATTTTTCCTAGAGTATACATCTCATTTTATGTCGTCTCTTTAGAACAGAATCAGATTTTTTAAGATTATACCTTGAAGAGTTATAACCTTGAAGAGTGTTGCCTCGACAAAAATACTAGATGTCGTAAATTTTCATCGTATTCAAAAATTGATATTTGTCGATTCCGCATTTAAAACAGATTTTTATAGCCACGAGAAAAATTCGGATTATAGAGGATTAATCGTGTAGATATTTTACACCGAAATCGATCGTTACTTCTATCCTAAATGAAATAAATATGAACGAATCATGAAAAATTGCTAGAATTAAACGCAATCGCGGACTATGTACGACATTCGAATTCGTAAAGATCGAATATAAATTTTAAAGCATATATCTTCCCTCTTGAGGTTGCAGTGAAAAATCCCTCCTTCTCAAAAAGGTTCGTCAAGAAATTTGTTGTTACGACCTTAAAAAAAATCGCAGTAGACATTTTGCACGAAATTAATGTTAAAATTCGATATCGACGACGAATACGATGTCGTCGATACGATGGATTCGAATAACGCAAATACAGTTGTCCCTCGAGTTACACGATTAATCGGTTCGTGTAACTCGGAACCGTGTAAGTGGAAACTCAGATTTAGTTCATTTATGTCTTCACTAGATACTGTATATTTCCACTTTTCAAGTGCAAGAAGCGAAAGGATTCTACAAATAACTTAATTATATTGATAAATATATGATAAATACTTATTATTTTGTCCTTTTCATGAAAATTGGTAAAAAATCGTGCAACTCAAGTGCAAATCGTGTATCTCGAGGGATATAATATATATATAAGAGTAAGCGTAAAATTGTCGGAAAAAATGGAGGAAAAAGCGAGATTTAAACGCGAGAAGTCGAAGGAACGTCTGTCGCGACTTTGTCGTCTCTTGAGTAATATCGTGCATCGGTTACATGCACTCTAACGGCGATCGATTTCTCGAGGAGAGATGGATCGATCGAACTCTGAATTTACGTACACACGACTGGTCTTTCGCCGATACCGTTAATGCCTGTTACATCGATGTCGTTGCCGGCGTGCAAACGGGATCGCGACTCGATTCGCGTTTACGTCGATGCCGCGGGCCCGAAATCTCTCTCGATCCTCTAAGATCGCGAGCATCAAAGACGCAACGAGTAACGAACCGATAACCGATCCGGTTTTCCAAGCGCTTTTAGCTATCGCCGTACCATCGAAACGTAGTATAGAGATGTTCGACTTTGAATCAATACCCGCGAATACTCGACTATGTCAAAATGTGCAAAATAGAAGGAGTCAAAAAAATTCACCATTTTGTACAAAAACATTGGTATCGGTATCGGAAGCATAATTTAAATTATCTTAATATTTACTGTATACGGTATATAAACATGTATACTTTAACCGGTTTGATTAATCTAAATCTAAATAAATGAAATTATCTAAATAATTAAAGTAATCCAAATTTACATAATTCAAATACGTTATAAAGATGTGGACGTTGATTATTTTACTTGACTTCTCAGGAGGGTACAGCTCTTCGAAAAATTGTTGTTACACTAATCGTTCGATGGAAACATCTAATTTCCAACGTTTTATATTGCTCGTTACACTCTCTTTTATACATTGTTAATTTTATCAATCACCAGAGATCAATCACACGACGAAACACGATTATAAAAGACTTCTCGATTGATCGAGATTACTCGTGATTAAAGTAAAATAAACGAAGGAACGAATGTTTCCATCGTCGCATACGGGGAAGTCCCCCTTGAAATTCTATACCGATCAACCGGTTCGTGAGAATCACGACGAATTCCGGCGCGTAAAAGCTCAAGCTCGATTATTCCCCGTCTTCGTGAAACTCACCTGAAGGACGAGTAACGCGATTACTCTCATAACTCGCGGTTTGCGCTTGATACCACCGTTTTGGACCGACGGCCCGTGACAGTCGATCGGCTGCTATCGATTTCACTAACGGACCGATCGCTTCCGTGAAAAGGACGACGATTGGGAATCGCGGCTACATGACAGCACCTCCGCGTACGAGAAGGTAGCTTTCATCACTACCTATAATCGGCCGCCGGCTGGCCAACCAACCAACCAACCAACCGACCAACCGACCGACCGACCGTCGACCGACCGCCTGCCCGCCCATGCGACCGCCCGAGCCTCACGTGGAAAAAGTCCTCCGGTGGTTCGCGCCTTCGATCTCCCCTCCATCGCCGCCGGAAGCGAACGCATCGACCTACGCGATCGACCTATGTATCTATATACGTATCCGCTCTACGTGGTCCTGGCTAAGAATCGATCCTTTCGAAGATTTCTGAAAGATTTGGAAAAAGTTAAAAAGTCTAAATATCGTTTAAGCCAGGCCTGATCAAAGCATGACCCGCCACGTTAAATTGCGCGTTCCACCGGCTGATTGTATATTTCTATCGAAACTTTAATTAAAACAAAAATTAAGCGAAAGAAAGGATAACCTAATATCTCGTTAATTAAGGCTCGAGGTTACATCGAATCATAGTATAACAATAATGTTTTATGCATTTTGTATCTCTATTAAATTTTTTGAAAACTTGTTTACCTAAAGCGAGGTCCGCCATGTTAAACTGTGCGGCCCGCCGGCCGATTTTATGTTTCTATCGAAACTTTAATTAAAACAAAAATTAAGCGAAAGAAAGAATAAGCAAATATCTCGTTAATCAAGACTCGAGAATCAATTACATCGAATCATAGTATAACAATAAAGTTTTATTTATTTTGTATTTATATTATATTTTTTAAAAACACGTTCATCTGAAGTTTACCTAAAGTGCGGCCCGCTGTAACGTTACGCGTCATTAAAGTGGCCCGTGAAACCATTTGGGTTGGCCAGGCCTGGTCGAAGGTAAACCTAGTTTGGAAAGGTGATACGCAAAAACGCGTGGCCTATATAATGTATACGAAGGCAAACGTACATTATTTTACTTCACGGCAATTATTTAAATTCGATGTCTCGATCTCGGGTCTAATTGTTTAGATTATCTGAATGATTCTATCATTCTAAACTTTTCGCGGAATTTGAAAATTTCGAGACGAAGAAACGACACGAAATCTCTCTTATGGTACTTTCGAAAAGATTCGAGGCTACTTTTGTCCATCGTTAGGTGTTGACCGTCTCGTGCGAGACACGGAAGCGGGAGGAAACGCGAAGCAAGTCGTAAAGTCCGCGCGCGATCACGGCAAGAAGGGGGGGAAAGGAAAAGGAAAGAAAAAAGGTCGGTGAAAGAGAGATGGATAGGAGGTAGAAGGAAAAGAAAGAGAAGCCTTCGAAGAAGGAAAGAGGAGAGAGAGAGAGAGAGAGAGAGAGGAGAGCACTTCACCCGAGAGTAGGTCACTTCGAGATGTACCGTTAGAGTTGCTACCATTGATGTGTGTCACGAGGGCCCGGCAGTGACGTAGCGTAAAACAGCGGCAATCTCAACGATTCCAACTAAGTGCCAATGGGAAATGCTCCTTTGTATTTGGAGCACGCTTAAGCTGAGACCATCCTTTTATTCGTAATCTCAACGCAAAATGGAAAAAGCCTGAAATATATGGAACAATATTAAAGATACTAATATTCGTTTATCATCTCGATCACGATTGATCGTTGCGCGTCATATAATAACGTTGGGAAATTCATTTCATTCTCAATACTATTACTTACTATTTCTAACAGCTATTTTTAGTTGCTCATATCACGCGAAGCGATAAAGTCTACGTTAGATCGGTTTAGGAAAGCGGTAAATGCGTTATAGTAAGAACGATTTAAAGGGTACATATTACGCATTTCGTGTATAATAAAAAAATCTGGGAGATCATACATATACGCAGTCGGAAGGTTAAAGCTGAAGTGAAATTTGTCCTTTATCATCCGAGTATTTTTATTTATGATACCGAACAAACTGTTTCTTGGCTGCTACTTCTGTATTCGCTCTAAAGAAATATTATATCAAAGAAAGATTTTTGTTGGAAATTTTGTTTCCGTGGCATTAACTTTTTATGATTAAAATTGAATCGACCTAACAACAATTTTACGTACAGTTTTTAATTCATTCGCACATTTAAGACAGATGATCGAGTTAATCGCATCGATATTATTGCCGCGGTAACAAAAACGCATCCATTGCGTATTAACAATGGTAAACTGTTATTATCGCTAATATGTTATGGATAATGCTTCATAGCTACGCCAATGGCTATATAAGACACGATAAAAAGACAGCGCTGCTTGGTCGTAAACGCGACTTAAGGCTTGCAACGAAACGTCTTGTGTGTTCTACTAACCCCGAAACTACCGTCGCTGGTGCCTCTTTCACTGAATTACCTTGCTCTTGTGCAAAGATACGCATCGTTGTTGACGGAACACCTGCGCATCACCTGCGTCGATTAAGCGATCTTGAACCCAACGAGACGAGAAAAAATGAAAGCTGCAAAATCGAGGCGAGGCAAATGCATAGCTCGCCACCTCTCAACGCGAAGTAACAAACAATTTCTTTTTCTGACGTCTACGATTTCAATCGTGACGTTCCAGGCTTGAAAAGGAAAACAGAAATAAATCGATGAAATATCGTGATGTAAACGTAAAAAAAAAAACGTAAACGTAACGAAAACGAAGTAAATTCATTTTTCTACTTCCATCTTTCCTTCCTTTCCATGTATTTCCGCTATGATTAAAATCGTACGCCGAATAATTCCAGCGTGACGCGATGTTTCGAATTTATAACCGGGAAGATAGAAAGTAAGTACGTAGAAGAGAGGCAAACAAAATAGAGAGAAATGCGGCAGGAAGTCAAACAAACGCGGAAATGCGCGCGCGCGATCGCAACTCGTGATTTTTCGTGATTTTTGATACTTATAAATTATCAATGGTCTATAAATCTGCGTAATACTCCAAAACGAATTCTCGTAATGAATTTTCGTCTTGAATCTCTTATTCGGCTTCGAATAAGCGAGATAAAATGTTAATATTTACCTTTCGTGCCGTTCAACGCACCTCCTTTTTATTTGAATTCTCGTTTCGTGTCTATACCCGCGTATTGCCTGTTTCTATGATATATAACTCAACCATAAATATTAGTGTTTCCCATGGGTTTAATTTGTAACTGTAATTTTTAATTTGTAATTCTTACATTTAATTACACTTAAGAAGAATGTGGTAATTTCGTCGAAAGAGAAATTAAAATTACGAAATCGGACACATTAATTTCATTATCATAGAAAATAACGTAATCGAATTACTTCGTAATTGTAATGCATAAAATAATTAAATCGTAATACTGCGCGTCTCTACTAGTGGCACATTTTATCATTCGTTTCATTTTCTTACGATCCTGCGCTTTATTTACGTCCTACGGAAACTAGAAGATACTCACAATGTGTATTACTATGTACCATTGATCAAAGTTTCCTGCATCGTGTTATTCTTTGAATAAGTACCTGATAAAACAGAAAGTATTAAAATGTTTTGAATAAATAAAATATTTCGATATGACTATATTAAAATAAACTGTTGAAATTTATAGGTTATCCTGTCCTGCCTTACCACAAGGCATTCAATTTATCGACCAATGACTGACGAGAAACAGGGCTTCATCGTTGGCTAACAATAACAAACGCTTACTTCAAAAAATTGGTAAAAATTCCAAGTTACAAAATAATTTTATCCGTGTGATATCGACTAAAAACATTGTTTTTTCACTCGTACATACTACGTTATTTTCTCCTTTCTTTCATTATTATTGTACGAATTGTAAAAACAATAGTTCCAATTCGATATATATAACTTAACCTTAAACAGTGTCTTTTTTCAGCTTTATTTAAACGTGTGCAACGCATAAATTAATTTACTTCTAATTTTTCAAGTCCACAAATATTAGCAACATCCGATAAGACAGAATATGTCAAACGATATTGTATTAAGCTATTACGACTGTCTATTGCGTTTCGAGGATGTTAAACTCTTGAAAGGACCGGATTGGCTCAACGATGTTATAATAGGATTTTACTTTGAATATCTAGATAAAAAGATAAACGATTGCAATAAATGTAAACTATTATACATAAGCCCCGAGGTGACACAGTTGTTAAAAATGTCGGACACCTCACAATTAGCAGTATTCTTGGATCCTCTCGATGCTTCCAATAGTTCTACAGTGTTCTTCCCTTTAAACGATTGCAATAGCAAGGATGCTGCTGGTGGCTCGCACTGGAGTTTACTCGTGTATTCTCAAACAGACAAAACGTTTTATCATTTTGATTCTTACAAAAGTGTCAATAAATCTTTAGCCGAACAATTTACAAATAATATAGCGAATTATTTTCTAAGGAGGAGTAGAAAGAATTTTGTAGAAATGAAATGCCCTCAACAACGGAATGGATACGACTGTGGTTTGTTCGTTCTATGTCTTGCCGATGTAATTTCGCAATGTGTACAGGAAAATTCTAAAATAGCCGAATATAACTATAATAATGTACAAAACTTAGTGAAAACGAAACGTTCCAGTATGTTAAAATTGATAGACACCTTAAAAAAGAATTCCGATCAGAATGAATAGGATATATAACGTATCGACTTATCACAAATATAAACAAAGCATTGACTGTTTAAAGATCGCAGTTGCTCGCAAAATAGATTGGTCTTGCTTTTCTACAACTACACTGTTCCTAACATAGTACACGTTCGTACGGAAAATCTACAAATAACGTACCAATCTATATAACAAAAGATACACGTAAATCAAAAAATGTACCCACGTACTCATGTATAAATACCGTACAAATATAATATAAATACAAATTTGTGAATTGTCGACAGCAGAGATAAATAAATGTATTTAATTTCGTAGTCGTTTAAATTCTTCATTTTCCACGATAAATCAAATATTGTTCTCCAGAAGAAAGAAACCTATGAAATCCAATAAAATCAACATTTTATTATAAGTAAGATAAGTAATCGCGATAAACAGCGATCTGTTCTTCGCTCGGCTCGGTAACTAGCTTATCGACAAACTCAAGCTTCGATCGTTGTTCAAGAGATGTCGCTATCATTCGCGTTTTCCACGCGACGGACTGCATTTGTACCGATGACACGACATCTCGTGACTTTCCGTCGCCAACGTAACACACCGCATTCGTTAGCACGCTTCGCGCCTCGCAATCGCAGAATATCGCGATCGTCGAGAGTGACGTCGTCTTCCTCACGACTTTATTAATAAAAAAAAGAAAGAAAAGAAAAAAAAGAGAGTGACGTCCGTCGGTCGTGGTTGCTCGCCTTCTTCCTCGATCGAAGAGAAAATTAATAATCGATCTCGAGCGACGGCGTCGTCGTCCGCCTTGCGTTCGTTCGATATTCGTCCGCGAAGCTCGCCTCGAAGACAATAGCCACTAAGGCAACTTTTGTGAACGTTTATCCGTCATAATCGTCTTCGCTGTCGCGAGCGACGACAGTCGGACCGGGAATTATCAACGCGTTGTCGCTTAATCGACGTCGAGGTTTTTCTGATCTCAAGCCCGCGTGGTACGAGCACACGATGTTCCATATGCACTGACTGCCATCGACGCGCTGCACGCGTTCTGCCGTTTCCCGACCGATCGAAGAAGCTTCTCGCTCGTTCCTGCGATTTCGAAGCGGATCGCGTAAGAGTTTAGTGATACCAAGAGAAAAGATCGTGATTTTTCAACAAAATTCATCCAAGCAGATGCGCATCACGCACGTAAGTGACCACTCGATTCGATGTGTCTCGTCTAGTCGACTCTGTTTTGTCGATATTTCTTGTTCTTTTTTTTGTTTTCTTTTTCTCCCTTTTCTCCTTATTTTTCCTATTTTCGACAAAACGAGATAAGCGTTATCTCTGACTCACAAAATCGAACGAAAGCATTTTTCGGCAAGATACACGTATCGATTCGATCTCTTCTTCTTTCGTGTTCGCGTCTTGCAGAATCGCACGCGCTGATAAAAAGCACGTGCGATGCGCGCTTACGATCTATCGCTTACATCGGATCAACGTTTTTTTCTCCTCTCTACGATAAGGCACGGTAGGTTTATCGGGGCGCGTGTTTAAGCTACGACCGTGCGTTTCGATAAAGGCACCGTCGATCATCGATAAAACGAGTCGGACGAGAGAAATCGATGCGATCGAAGTATGAAAATCGATTCGAATCGCTCGAAGAGGCGCGAAGGTACTCGTCTTGATTTCTAGACGAAAGATAAAATTGATTAAGCCGATCCGATCTTATTGAATCGTAATGGTGTGAACGCCGCTTAATACCGCAACGTGTTCTTGAAATAGAACAGTCTATGATCGATTACTTTATTCCGATAGGCTTTCGCCGCTCTGATTTGGCATCTCTGTCGACGTCGAGGTTACCGCAATAATGCGGGCTAACGATATGATATTGACGATTTTACACTGACGCTACCAATAACGACACTTTTGTCACGGTCGCAAAAACCGGTCGAAAAATTCAATCGGTTAAACTCGAGAAAATTCTTCATTGCGTCGTTATCATCGGCATCGTTCTCATACTTTTATCGAATTATTAATTAGTTCTCCGAATGTTTCGATGTCGTTCGGAAGACACTGGCACTGCTAATAATCGTGAACACACGCGTTTAGACATTCCCGTAATAATGAGTCGATTGATTACATTTTTTCTCTTTTTTTTTTTCATTGGCGGATCGCAGATTAGAGGAAATTAGTCCGACGATGAATTTTCTAATATCTAAATACATCTTTGTCACGGTCGCACACGCAAATCGACATTCGTGTGCTTGTCGAATTTGTCTTAAAAAATTCTGGTAATCTGGATAACCTAGTAAAAAAGGTATTTTTTTCCGTGATATACGTAAGTTAGATTGCAAATATAAATTTGTTATAAATTTCCTATAATACTTTTACCAAATAATAACAATTTCATGAACAATGTTAAATCCGAATTATTTCGCGATTTTTTTTAAATGTTATAAAAAGGTTGTAGTTTATAAAATTTGACATAAAAGTGAATGTAGACGCCAACTATAACTGAAAATGTTGAACTACGGGAAATTCACGGGATGTGCAGGGTTAAGATATAAGAAAAACTACAAGCCTTCTGAAATCGTAGAATTCACAGAGAAAGGAAGGTTGCCTAACCTGTGGAAATCGCGGAACACCCAGCTGAAGGGTCATCATCGTCGAATTATTAACTTGTTCTCTGAACGCTTCGATGCCTTTTGGAAGAACGACTCGAAAGTTACGTAAAAGTAGAAAGAGCGAGACTATTGCCGAAATTACTTCCTGTCGTTTCACTCGACGCTTGGCGCGCCTCGTTCATACGAGGATTTCATCGGATCGTCCAAAGGGAAAGAGAGATAGCTAGACGGACGTTAAAGCGGCGATCTTCTTTTTTTTTCGTGATACGAGACTATCGTAAAGAAAAACCAACTGTGTAAAACGGAAAGGTTGCGTCAGAATGCGATGGGAACACGAACGCGATACTCGATCCGATCGAATGTCTACATGAAACTTTAGATATCCGTTTCTTTTATCAATTTTCCAACGATCGAGATTTTTAACTATCGATGATAATGAAAACTATAACATTCGTAATGACGAAAATGGTAGTTTGATTAATCTTATCGTGTAACAGTCAACATATCGAATAATTCGAACGATCAGCGTAATCTCTATAAGATTTGAAACTTGGCTCTTTTCCTTATCTTTTCTCTTGCATCGAAATCTATCCGATTTTCCGTAATTTTCTTGGAGTAATTTTGATTCGTGATAGAAGTTAATTGCGAGCAAACGGCGTGACGCGGTGGAACCTTCGTTGGTTGAATTTCTATCGTCGAAAGCGTTCAGTTATCCGAACGTTCTATTATTCGAAGAACGAAAGCACTTCCTCGTACGATATCGTTTAAGTAGGCCGATAATCAATTTCAATCGTAATAACGCAGCACAGAAGAATGCGTAACATGGAGAGAACGGCTATGAAATAAGAGCGATGCACAATTACGGATGATACCAAACCTATGACAGTTTAGAAAAAGTAATTTTAGGAAACGTCGATGGAGCAACGTTTATGAATATTTCCATCGAAAAATGACTGTATAATGATTCTCTCTTCTCTTTTTTGTCCGCGTCAAAAACAAATTACTATTTCTTATTTCGATGCTAAAATGCAAGAAGAGTAGGATTAATTTCATGACAAATTTAACGCGATATTCAAGACTCTTGTCCTTGACAATCAGAAAACCATGTACAGATAAACCCCTTAGGAACATATACGTTCTTTGAAAATGTGTAGGAAACATAAACTTAATGTAACAACTGGGGTTCTATTCCAATGAAGAGTAAAATTCTTATCTAATCTTATGCCGTAAGTTTTAGATCTTTTGTATTTGTTATGAATTAACAACGTAATTATTAGCACGTAGAAAGATTTTATAAGTAACGTAAAATAAAAACTTAAAATATCAAGATTTCAAGATTAATATTGAAAATGAATTAAAATTTAACAAGAATTAATGGTATGTGTAGTATCTAATTTATTACTAATCGTCACTAATTATGTTTTGATTTCGCCGAGAACGTTTTCAGGCCTTATCTCAAAATTTGTTATTAAGGACCTTGATAGATAGATAAGCAATTTTAACTCGTTCGATTCTGTTCCATTGTCTTGGAAATTGCGCTAATCTTCTCGCGATCCAGAAAATACAATTACGTATGGATTGTTCGAATATTTATATTAAAATTTTTTTTATGAAAAAACATTATTTTATTTTGTTATTTTTCTGAAAAACTGTTGGGAAAAACCTGTTGTTAACAACCTTGACTTTCAGATTTTTTCCTAATCTTAGATTTTATACTGATCGCGTAAAAGTGGATAAAATTTACATAAAAAGATATATGTGAACAACGTTATAGAATTGCCGCATTATAAGAGAATTTTCGCATTTTCTAAACTGCGTTGGAGCGCAATTGCATTGTAAAAATACCGCGTTGTAAGAAATTTTGCTCCTACAATAGGCGTTACTCGGTCTGCTTCTGGCTGGAATCAACTCGTTCGACGCCGGTCGACCTGATAATTATGCAATCTTTGGCTCTATATATAGTATCGTTCCGACACACACACGACATTACAGTCTCTAGAATACCAAAAATCATTTTGAAAGAGGAAATTTGATATCTCGTGGGTCTGTGCACGTCAAAGTAACGAATCGAGCAAACATTCTCCTACGTGTCCGTCGCCGTCCATTGACGATTCGAATTCCATCATTCATTCATTCTGGAAAAATCAGAATGTGTATCGCGTGATCGCTTTATATCTTGTAAAAAGAGAAAGAAAAAAGACGCGACTTCGACTGAAACCTGACCTACGACGGCGTCTAGGGTACGTCGATGTTTCTTCTGGTAATCGATATGTCCTCGACCCCGTCCAACGCTCTACGTAAAGCTCTTTCTCTTTCTCTCGTGACTAGCAGGCCGTCCGATTGATCGTAGTAATTAACGAACGAATCGTGTGTCGCGCGCGTGTGTGTTATGCAACACGTCTAGTGTATCTCGACTTGCATTCAATTACTGACGATCGTTCGAAAGAAACGAGATCCCTTGCGAGACAAGAAAAAGTACATACGTACGTATGCAACTCGATTACACGCGTATTTGCACGATGAAACTCATACTCGTGCAGTTGATCAGTGGTTCTCCATTTTTCTCGATCGAAAGATCCCTTTGAAAAATGATTGATCAAGGAGAAACTAAAGAGAAAAATCGAAGTAACAATATCGATAAATTGCAATCGCATTCGTATTTGACTGCTCCGACAGTGTTACGATTTTTTAAATTTAACCCTTTGCACTCCGTTGTCCCCTCTGAGGGGACATTAAAGTTTATTAGTGATTACGAGGAATTAACTTATTCCAGCGCAACTTTTTGAGAAATGCATGTTTCCCTGAGGTTTTCTATTGAAATGGCACAAGAAATTAAAATAAAATATGGTATAGTTACTAAGATATATTTATAAAAAAAAATCAGCCACAAAAATTTTATTGCCCGTACTGTTTCTACCTCGAGAAAATAACGGAAAAAGGTTTCTTTAGAAGGAGAGGCAGGATGCATTATTTCTTAATTACGTCGGACGTTACAAAAAGGCTGAGAAAGAATATTCGTCGAAACGTTGCGATCCCACGATTAAAGAACCGAGCATGAAATACGTACAGTCCGCAACATAAAATATTAATCCATCTGATTTGAACCTTCCATTTTAATACATCTTTTACATTTTTGAAGAACTGTAAATATCAAACTTAATAACTTTAATAAAATACATCGATGTCATTTAACCAGTTAAGTGTGGAATTTAATTTTAAAAATCCCCCACAGTGTGCGGGATTAAAATCAAGCAACGTCGAACGCAGGGCGAAATGGTCCTATTATAAATTTTATGAAAAACGAGGAAGAACTAAATTTTTACTCAATAAAAAATTAACAAAAATAAATACGTCGAACGCACCGTAATAGAGATTTGGTTTGACGTGAATATACGTCAAACATACTTAACTGATTGAATTCATTGTTTCTAAAAAATTGTTTCTATTAAAAAAAGGAAAAGAATTAAAAAAAGTACATTATTTCGAAAAACGGCGCTGCAAAATTCGTTTCTTTTCCGACCTAACGTCGATCATTGCCCGAAAATTAAGTTCAAATACCATCGAAGATCCTAGACTTCTTGCTCGCGAGGACGTTCTATCCTTCCGTTCGAATCGATTCCAATTGGTTTATTCCCTCCAACTTTTGGAAAGCGATCGAAACACGGTTGGTTTCGTATTCTTGACTCGGATGGACACTGAGAATAATTGCAACGTCGGCACCGATTCCGCCAGTCATTTCCGCACGGAAGGAGGATTTTCTTTTCGGTCTATCGACGTGTCACTGCCATTGCAGGCTGTAATTCGCGGCTACGCAACGTTTTTAATTATCGGCAGGCAGCGCTCGAGACCGAGTTTCACCTTAGCTCGTGATTTCACACGAGAGAACGAAGCAGGAAAGCTGGGAAAAAAGAAGAAGACTGCCGTAGTACGGCTAGTCTTACAATTAGCACGACCCGACTCGTGGAAGGAAGAAGTACGTGCTTCCGCGAAGCCCCTCCTGTATCCTTCGTAATTCGATTAGATATCGCGACTTTCATCCGATTTGGAAGAGTATGTGCACGGTCCTGACATCCGTCTGAACTTCCTCTCGCTCTCCGTGCGCCTACCAATTTGTTTATCATTTATCGACTATTTTTAGACAAAAAATACGTGGGTGTTCTTGAACATCTTGACTCGCAATTACCTTGACTCTCACGATCGTCTCGAGGGTCTACGACAGTCACTCGCATCCATAACCCTGACTGTAGGAAACTTTAACGATCGACTTTTTATCCTACGTAAGGCTGACAGTCGATAATCGTTTGCTATAAACGGTTGTTACGACGAGGAAGAAAATAAATTGTGCGTAACGCGTACGCCTTATACGTACAAAGTTTTTCAAATTGAGCGGTTTTTTAACCCTTTGTACTCCAAACCATCTCGGATGTTACCTACTAGCTACTCGGCGCTACTTTGTCGCAAAAACGTGCACTTACGAACCCTCATATTATATACAGTGGGCCGCATTAATATTAGGACACTAATATT
>JAITYT010000236.1:1840463-1854203 GCA_025433975.1 Liostenogaster flavolineata | reverse complement strand
TTTTTTTTTATATACAACAGAACTTCATGAACGAGCTGATTTTTCTAAAATTATCAATACTTCATGGATACAAAGAATCTCTTTCTAATACCAATATAAGAATATGAATAGGTTTTTATACTTTTGAATAGTCTATGCTTGATATGTGTGGAAAAGAGAAAAATGTTGATATTACTATAGATTGGGTAGCTTAGTGGACTAGAGTATTACACGCGAAATACGAAGAACTTCGGGTTCGAATTCCCCCGGCTTACTTAGCGCTCGATTTTTTTGAATAATCGTGTTTAAAAAATTGTAATAAAAATCTTATTTCCATACTAGTCTTTTTATCATTAAATTAGATGCTTTTAATCATAAAATACTCAAAAATTGATCGATTCATTTGTTTATGCCTGTTTATACAGAGATCTGTATAAATAATATTATTTTCGAAAGATAACGATATAAGATTTTTGATATGACAATTTATATCACATGAATATAACATTCATTTATAAAAAAACAATATTAAATAAATAAATAGTAAAAATATAATTAAAGCAATACATAATATTGTAAGGTGCGAGAAACACAAGAGAGTATGTACGACGAGTGAATGTTTAGGTTAAGCTGTAAGAGATGCGAATGAAGAGTGTTTGGGCCGAGCGGAGTGACTGAGTCGGATAGGGTATGAATGGTCAATTGTTCAAGTGTGTAGCGACCAAATGCGGTCGTAAGGATCACCGAGCAACGGCCACTCTTACGAGGCAGGTCAGGGTTCGAGAACTTTCTCAAATCCTTGCTTTAAAGACTTTCTTGGATCTGGTCTTTGCAACTGGTTGCCACATGTGCCGAAGGACACGTAGCATCCAAGCAATGGCTAGTCTAAGGTGAGGAGTCGAAGAGTAAGAGTCAGAGTAAGAGTCAGAGTAAGAGTAAGAGTAAGAGTCGAAGAGTGAGTGTAGGAAAAGTTGTAAACTATATTTCTACATTAAATTATCCACTTTTTCACCAAATATATTAACCACTTAATTATATCCCCTACAACATTATACTTATTAGTATTATAATTATGTATTCTAATCTTTAACAAAATTTCACATTTACTTTACAAATTTGTAACAACGTTCATTATCATTATATTGCATACCTGCATTTTTCGTGCTACACCATCAACTTGAGTCTGTTCCAATCTCATTCTTTGTGCAATACGTAATGGTGGAGTAGAACCATCACTGTTACAGGGTAAACTATCTCTGGCTACATTAGGATTTCCAAAGACGAAATGCATTTGCACAGCAGCCTGATCATTCTTAAGTGCAAGTAGGCCTTGCCACATAACTGGATAACGTTGAAGTAACATTTGAAATGAATCTGCTTGTGGTGGTACTTGCGATGCGTGTGGTGGTGTAACAACTTGATGTTTTCTGGGTCTGTCTGGTGTGATTGCTCTATCTGTCGGTGCTTCATTAGCAGCCATAGGGTATTGAGACCGTAAGTGCGCAGGTGGAGGCTCATAATATCCACCTCTAGTACTAGTAGGAGCACCAGTCAATGATGGGTTATTTGCTGTGTTATATTGAGGTGGTGGTGGTAACCTGGTATTTCCATGAAGTACATATACTTGTGCTACTTGAGGACTGTCGGTTGTACGATCTTGAGGAGTTCGTGTACTTCGCCTTAGTTCCAAAAGTGGACTATGATTATCTTCCATACCAGAATCTAATTTTGAATCTAATGGCATATGAGGAGATCTTGTTCCTTGAATGTGGTAAGCTATTCGAGGTACCGTTAATGCTTCTTGTTGTGCACGTAGATATTGATATGGCAACATTTGTGGTGGTGTATAATGCGGAGGCAATTCTGTGCCGCGAGGTAATCCATAATGATTCACTACATCACTCTATATAAGAAAACCAGAATTATAATCATTTTAAATTCATCCTAAGTATAATACTTCACAAAAAAAAGATAATATCATACAATTAAGTGCAATATATGATATTAATTTACTCAGAAAATTAAAAATATAATTTAAAACAAAAGTACCTGAGAAGCATTAGTATGATGATGAGCAGGTGGTGGCAATGGTGGACTTTGAGAACGATGTGGAGGAACAAGTCCATACTGACCTCCTGATGATGGTGTAGCGCCTGTACTTCCATGCTATTTAAAATCAAATAAAATTAATACTTTAGTAATGTTAAACTAAAATAAATGTATAAAAATAAAGTTTATTTATTGTCGTTACATATTCATTTACATAAATTCATTCTTATTGTTATAATGCAATTGATTACGTTACTATAAAATATTATCAATATTGATTTATCATTTCTTTCTAAATTTTAAATGTATGGTTTTATAATATTACACACTGACATACAGAAATATAAATTGCTTTATTTACCAATGGTGCTTCATAAGTTGGTATTGGTACTCCTCTGCCTTGAGGACTTGCACTTGGAACCATAATACAGCCAGACATTGATACTTCTACTTTAGGAGGCTCCATTGTACCAGTTATCTACAAGCAAAATCGTTAAAAAATCAATATCATAATTATTCTTAAATGTGGTTTTGTTATTAAAAAATATAATTATGAATAATTATTGTATTATTTATTATTTATGTATTATTTATTATATAAAATAATTCATATAACTGTTTAAATTTATTTGAAATAATATTATAGTTATTAAAACTAAATAATGGACATACTTGAGGTTTAGACGTCGGTGGTCGCGAACAACCTACAGCAGTTGCAACTGATTGTGGGCCTATAAGATGTGGTTGAGTTGGAGGACTTGCAATTGCCCCAGTTACCATTGTGGGAACTACTGCTTGTAGGAGATGAGCTTTTGGATTCAGTGGATGAGGTTGTCCATTTATGCTTTTTAGAGTTGCAGGTTGAGACACTGGATGATGTATCCTCTGTACTGGAACCACACTAGCAGGATGGATATTAATTGGTAACTTCTGTGGCATATTCACTATCGCAGATGCTTGTTGTTTAGCTGCCTGTAGAAGATGTTGCTTAGGATTTGGTGGAACTCCAGTATTGTTAAGAACAGGAGACATTGGTTGTCCTTGTTTTCCATTAGTTGTCATTTGGACTGGTTTCGCACATGGACTCAAGCTAGGAGAAATAACTCTACCACCCGGAATTTGTAAATGAAGCCCCTGTACTGCTTGACTTTGCTGTTTTACAATATTCTGTACTACTGTTTGATTAGGTAATGCAGAAACAGTTGGTTTCGTAATAACAACTTGTTGTTGAGGTGGGGCTACCAATTTGCTGGCATTTAAAACATGCGCTTTCAAACTTGTAGGTTTATTTTGTGAGGAGCAAGTTGATACTGTTTGCGAAATTATATTTGGTATGGTCGCTGACGTAGTCATAGTAGTACATGTCGTTACAGACGAAATAATAGTTGCAGAATTAGATTGAGCCACAGGCGACTGTGGTTTTGTAATAACACTAGGCTGAAGTATCGTTTGTGGATTTTGTACTGGTTGAGGGGTGACAATATCTGTTACTTGTTCTTTCTTTATTTCTTCAGTCGATACTGGTACATTCTTTAACAAAGGCTTCGATTTTAACAAAGTAGATGCTAGATTGTTACTGGCTAAACTGGTAGCGCCAATTCGAGGCTCACACGTTGGCCTACTGGTAGGTAGTACTTGACCTGTGGCTGTAGAAACTGGAATGTATTGACCTTCTTCTGACTCTCTCATTGGTATTAGCATTCCAGTAACTGGATCTATTAACGTCATTGGTTCAAGAGATACTGTTTTTTGTATTGGTGGTGTAGCTGCTCGATTTTTGTCATCCGCTTTTGTATTTTCCACTTGTGATGAAGTTATTTCATTCTTGGATTCAACTTCTTGCGTTACGACTGCTTCTTTCATTTTTTCTTCTCTATTATCATCATTATTTTCAGATATACGCCTTACAGTCTTACGATTATTTCTTGGAGATTTTCGAGGTTCGGCAACTTGTGCTGTATGATGATGGGGTGTCTGTATATTTCGCGAAGTATTGTTGTATCTGGTACTCCTTCTAGTAGCATGAATGCTTCCAGATGTTCCGCTAACTAATCCCTTATTAGCTGACCCACGTACTACATCCTCTATAACATCATCGACTGTATTGCGGCTACCATCTCTTTCAGCTAATCTTCTGGATTTTCTTGTATTAGTTGCAGGTGACACGAATTCTTCAGCAGGTACTTCTTTAACTGCTGCTACTGGCGTTGCTGGTTGTGAATTAGGGCCTGTTGCATTTGGTCCAGGCGATTTAATAGTTAGAATAAGACGCGGCCGACCAGCATTATCTTCTTCACTATCATCATGAAACTCATATACGTCTGCAGGCAGCTTATTTTTCTCTACGTGATGTTTAACTCCTCTAGAAGTTCTAGCACCTCGTCTAGATGTAACTGTTGTAGAATTTCTACCGCCTCTTCTTGTAGTAACTCCACCACGATTACCACCACCTCGTTTTCCTTTTGATCTACCACGTCGGCCTTTTGTGGATTCAATTTCACATGTTTCTACACCTTCGTCCTGATCTTCACTGGATACAAAACTCTTTTTATTTTCACTTTCAATAGATTCATTTTCAAACCAATCTGATTCACTTTTAGATGTCTCGTGTGAATTGCTATGCATCTCTTGTCCATGTTGCGTATCTTCGTCTCCATCGTTACCCTCGGCGTCGCATAAAGCATCAACTTTCTTTATAACACTTTCAAGATTCATCTCCTTTGCTGACCAATAATCACTATCTTCTTTACTATCGGCAGCATCTTCTTTGGAAACATCTATAGCAAGAGGATCTGTACAAGGTTCTTTAAGTGGATCCTCTATAGGTTCTTCGTCTAATTCCACATCCTCGTTCTCTTTCGTGACTTCTTCCTTAATTTCATCGATAATTTCCGATTTTAAAGGTTTCTCAGTTTCAAATTTGGGAACAAGAATATCAGCAGATGGTTCCATTTTAGGAATGCAAGATGTAATTTTTTCAGATTCTGGTTCTTCTTTTTCATCTTTTAATTTTATATCTAATTCTGGCTGTTCCGAAGATATTTCTGTTTTCGTAACGAATTTTGTTTCTTCCTTCAATATTAAATTCTCTTGCTTCACAATATCTTTGGACTCTTGTTTTACAACTTCAATCGGTTGTGTTGGTTGTACAGGTGGTGTCAATTGCATTGGTTGTACAGTTTGACGTATTTGTGTTTCAACATCTGTTTCTAACTGTTCTGTTTGTATTAAATGTGACTCGGCGCATGCATGCAGGTTTTGATTAATCGACGTTGTTGATATCGAAGATATCGTTGAAGGTACTACTCTACTTATTATTGATTGTGAAACGGTAGAAACCAAAGGTACATGAGCTTTTGAAAGATGTGTTCCCTGTGAAACAGTGGAATTTTGTTGAGAAGAGGATACCGGTACGGCAGTCTGTGCAATCATACATTTTTTCGTCATCTCTACTGTCGAAGTTAATTGTTGAGATACTATAGGTACTACTGTCTTAATCAAAGATTGGTTTGATGAAGAATCAGTCGATGATCCTAGAGTATGTACTACAGATTTGTGTACTAAATGAGATTGAGTTACAATAACAGGGCTAGGCGTAGAAGAAAGTGGTACATGCGTAGTTAACAACTGAAGATTTGATAATTCCTGCTTTTGTCTTGGTGAAAGTAAACTATTCTCTACTGTAACTGGTGCAGAAATTTGCTTCTGTGACCTAGATGGTAACGAACAACTATCCAAAATATTAGAAGGCTTTCCAAATATCGTATTAGATGTACTTGCATTTATTGCAATTTTAGCAGTCTCAGGTATGTATGTTGGAGGTTGATTAGGTGAAGGCACCTTAGGAGATGTCGATGCTTTGTTCGAGGAATCTGGTATAACAGCTGGCGATAGTTTAGGCTCTTCAAGCTGTTGCGGTGGATCATTTGGATTAACCGGAAGCAACGTTTCAATTACAGATTTGTTGCCTAAAGTCGTTGAATCCCTTGAATTTTTTATTTGTATTCCCGGGACCAGTGGTGGAACTGGCATATAAGGCCGTGGTGGAATATTTAATGTTAATGGTGGAAGACCACCACGAGGATAACTTGGCGCAAGTGCTCTCATTCCTGGCGCATGTTGAATCACTGGTTGTTGCGTAGCTGCAGTCGAATATATTTGCTGCGTTGTTACTTCTGGTCGGTGTGCAGAAATCGGAACGCTTACAGCAATTCTAGCTGGAGGTGGCGAAGGTTTCCCAACACCAGGTATGTGTGGACTTAAAGCTGGATTTCGAGACCATTGTCCATTGGGAGAAAGAGGTTGTGTAATCCTTGGAGATAATTGAGATGGTATTAAGGGTGGTATCCTTGACGGTACCAATGGTGGTAAAGATGTAACATTTGAAGAAGACGAAGATGACGACGATAATGATGACGATGATGATGATGACAATAATGACGATGATGACACCGATGGTGATGCTATGGATGTCGAGGCAGATACCGATGATATCGTTGACGATACCGATATCGATGACGTAGATGTTGATGCTGAGGCCGATGCTGACGCCAATGCCGATGCCGATACCGTGGATGCAGTTTGCATTCTTGGAGAGGCTTGACGCATTGGAACCATCTGTGACTGTGGAGATACAGGTAGTCTCTGATATAAAGGTTGTGTATTCATCGATGGTGGCCTCGGACTAGTAGCAGAAATTCTTGGTGTTTCATTAGTAATTGGTACAGTACATGGTCCAAGCATTGCCTGTTTATATACTGGTGACGAAGAAGTAACAGAATTTCGATGCGACTGTGACACTGCTTCCAGATTAGTAATAGTAACACCCGATTCGACTGTATCTATTTGCACAGATTTTACAAGATCACGCGTTTTTGAATCACCTAAATTCCAAGAATGAGCAATTACAGAAGAACTCGGAGAATTTTGTGATTTCGAAATAAGAGAATTCGTAGGCACTCGTGCTTCGACAGATTTTTCAGTTGCAGCAACAATCGCCATTGTCACCGACGTAGGAGTTTTCGTAGGAGATTTATAAAATGCAGGAATATCTGGCGTTTTTGGTGGTTGTGTTAGATCAAACGTCTCATAGTTTGGATCTTCTTCCGTATCTGTATCTATTTGCAAATCGTGTTCACTTTGCGGTGTATCAGGTTTCAAGTCTGTTTCACCTTCTACTGCAGAAGCATTTAAACTTTCAACTGCTTGTTGCATTTCTTCAACATCTTCCTGTGGTGGTGCTTCTGCTGGTGGACCTGCAGCACCATCGACTTCCGCATCTTCTTCTTCTCCTTCGTATGAAAAATCTTCGGTGGAAGCTCCAAATGTTTCTTCCAATAACGCGGCAACTGCATCTTCAGTTTCTTCTTGAGATATTGCCACACGTGGTTTATCTTCAGCTTGTGCAGGTGGTGTTGTTGAAACTGCGACTTCGGAGTCATCTCTACCGTTCCGTGATTGGCAATTATTTTCACGTTCCTCTGGCTCAGAAATACTTTTCACTGCATTCTCATGAATTGTTTCGTCAATTTCTATCCCAAAACCGGGTATAAATTTGTCTTTCTTCTTTTCTGATTTAGGAGGTAGAATAGTAGCAACGGTTACAACAGGAGTAATCGACGAGGCTGTCGATATATTCGAAGTAATTTTAGGTATTGGACTTAACAAGGTATCCCTAGTCGGAAGGGTAGGTGACAATGTTTTTGGAATTAGCGGACTACTTGCTCTCGGTGGACTTGGATCGGCACCTAAATAAGGTAATTCTCCTGCTTTTTCATGATGATGATGGTGGTGATGATGATGGTGATGATAATCTTTTCGACTACGCTCCTCCTTAGACTTTTTACGTTTTTTCTTCTTCTCCTTGATTTTCTCCGGCACTGTAGTTGGTGTCGAAGGTTCTACACTATCATTATCATCCGTAAAACGAAAAACATCGTGATCGTTGGATTCTGTACAAGAAGCAACGGGTTTTGGAGAATTCGGTAACCCTAACAGTTTTGCTTCGATTTCTCGACCTGCTTCGGCCAAGTCAACGCTATTTTCATCTTCAGGATGATGACGTCGTTTCTTTTCGGTTTTTCTTCTTACTCTTTCAACGTCGAGCATGGGACTACGAATACTATCGCTATCAGACGCATACGTGTTATTTTCTGACGTTATGTTACTAAGTCTATTAAAGAATGTATTTGATGGAGCATCGTCAACATCATCAGAAAGTGGTCCAAATATATCTTGCATTCGCTGCGAATCTCTCGCTTCTTGCCTGTTAAATCTTTTCCTTCTTGCTTTTGCTTTATCCTCCCCATTCCTGTCTCTTCTTTTATCTTTTTTATTTCGCTGTTTTTTATCTATACGCAACCTTTCCTCGGTACTTTCCATTGTGGTTGATGTTACAGATATCGTAGTAGCTGTAATAGCTGTAGAATCATTGATATGATTAGGGCGACAGTCCAAGTCAGTAGTCGTGGTATTCGATTTGATTTTATGTTCCAAGTTTTCCGAAGATTCGAGTTTAGAATTCTCCTCGCTAGATATAGAATTCTTCTGACGTTTTTGTTTTTTCTTATGCGATTTTTTACGTAAATCTCTTTCATGATTATTTACAACAATCGTAGGATGGCTCGTATGAAATGCAACTGAAATTCTTTCATCGTCGTCCGATGTACGTGGCTCATCTTTCACGATAGGATGAACGCTATTAATTATATTCGTGGTTTCCAAAGAATTTTGTTTCTCCTCCGTATCTGCAAATCCAAGATCAACGTCACTTTCAAGAAACCTCTCTGTCTTTACAGTTTTGCGAACTTTGTTGTTGAATGTTTCCTCTTCTTCGCTCGTATCCGAGTGAATTCGTGATCGTGAACCCTTTCTAGATAAAGATTTCGCTCTCGTGGAATCGGATTCCGAAGTTGCTTCATCTTCGGTTAAAGCTTTACTACTTACGGAATCGCCATCCCACGATGTGCTTTGCTTCTTTTCTTCGCGTCGCGCACGACTCTGTTTCAATTGCGAAAATTTATCTTTCAAACGCACTTGTCGTTTTTCTTCTTCCATTTTCTGCATATTCTTCGTTGAACGTGCTTTTACTTTATCATACATACTAATATAGGCAGGCTCGTCATCCACGATATCAAATATAGAATGCTTTTTTGGTTCATCGCTATCCGTGTCCGTTGCTGACGGATGCCTTGCCACTTGCATATCGTGAGTGGAAAGAGGTCCATCATCTACATCACTATGTAGATTTAAAGAAGCAGGTTGTTGATGATGTGTCTCTCGCGCATGATTGGAAGACACTGAAGTTTGATCATTTGGTAAGTTCGTATCGTTTCGCTTGGAAAGTTCTAATCTTGATAAAAAGTCTTTGTCCCCATCATGGCAGACTCTTGGACTACGTTCCCTCGATTCTTTTTCCGATCGATTCCTCCTGTTTCTTTGCTTCTCTTTGCCACTTTCACGATTTATTTCTCTGTTCTCACGCATAAGATTCGATTCCCGATTAAGATCAGCATGGATAGAATGGATGTTATCTTGTATTTGGCTCGATCCACTGCCATCCTTACTATCGCGACTTTCTCTACTCTCCCGACTGGATCGATGAGAATCGTTACGATGTTTACGATCTTCCGATCTCCTATTTTGTCTAGGCCGATCTTTACTATCCCTCCGATGATCAGAAATTTTCATGCGCTTGGCCTCATCTTCGGTAGGACCATCCTGCGACGAACATCTCCGTTTTATCGATACTGGAGCAGGAGAAGCTTGACATTGAGATAAAACGGATTGATGAATATGATTATCGGTGGGTTGGCGTCTGCACTCTTCGCGTTCCCTTTTGTCTTTCTCTTTTTCTTTGTCTTCCCGATCCCTTCTTTTCTCCCTCTCCATCTTCTCCTTATCACGTCTTTCTTGATCTTCGCGTTCTCTTCTCTTTTCCCTTTCAACGCGTTCTTTCTCCTCTTTCTCACGCTTCTCCTTTTCCATTCGTTCACGCTCTTCCTTCTCTTTCCTGCGTTCTCTTTCAATGCGTTCCTTTTCATCCCTTTCGCGTTTCCTATCACGGTCAATACGCTCTTTTTCCTCCCTCCTTCTCTCTCGTTCCAATCTTTCGCGTTCTTCCCTTTCTCGCCTTTCTTGCTCTTCGCGCTCTTTCTTCAGACGTTCCTTCTCTTGCTTTTCACGCTCCAGGCGCATTTCACGTTCCTTTCTGTCTCTCTCCTCGCGTTCCCGCTTTTCACGTTCTTCCTTCTCCCGACGTTCTTGCCTATCTTTCTCGTCGCGCTCTCTCTTCTCTCGGTCTATTCTTTCTCTCTCCCTTCGCTCCTTTTCCCTAGCTTCGTTTTCCTCCCTTTCTCTTCTTTCGCGTTCCCTCTCCTCACGGTCTCTCCTATCTTTTTCTTGTCGCTCCTTATCGAGTCTCTCCCTCTCCCTTCGCTCTTCGTCCTTCTCCCGCCTCTCTCTTTCCTCTCGTTCCTTGCGCTCTTGACGATCGCGATCATCCTTATCTCTTCGTTCTTGCTTCTCGCGGTCATCCTTCTCTCTCTTATCTTTATCCTCTCGTTCTCTCCGTTCGTATCTGCTTTCCTTGTTTTCTTTAAATTCTCTGCTATGACTATCGAACTCGGAGATGTCGTTAATGTTGGACAAAATCTCTCTATCGTCTCTATCTTTACGACTTTTCTCAACATCGGTATCTTCTTTTCGTGATCTTCTTTGGCAATCCTTCCCTTTGCTATGTTTAGAATCCCTGCTGTCTTTGCTCTCTCTACCATTATTGCTACTACTACTACCGCTACTACCGACTTCTTTTCGTAAACGAGCACGAGGTATGTCGGCGGAAGAAGAGGATAACGAAACTGTCGATATGAACGAGGACACTGTGGAAGACGATGGCACTGTCAGGGAAGTGGAGATTGTGGAAGATTGATAATGGCCGCTCGATAAGGTCGACGCGGCGCAAGTTGAAGAGATCGTTGATACTACCGGTGCCGAAGGTGTTGTCGTTAAGATCGTTGTCGTTGCTGTAGTAATGCATATCATCGTTGTCATTGCGGTCGAGTAAGTAGCAACAGTGGACGTTACTGCGATCACAGGCGATGAATTCACAGCAGAAATAGAAATTTGTCCCCGACTTGTCGAGGCGCCAAGATTGTGAATACTACCGTTACTACCACTAAGAAGACTACTAGCTGACGCTAAACAGTTGGTATTACTGCTAGTAGCTGCCGTTCCGCTGCCGAGCCCAATCGGTAAAGAAACCGGTGGCAATTCTGGACTAACGGTCTTAATGGACGTGCCGGGTGTGATCGGTGTAGCGGGTATAGGATGAACGCAATTATGTTGCATCGTTGTTCGAAGTTCGGTCTTTAACGTTGATGAAAGCATTGTTGTAAGATTTGCGGATAAAGATGTAGTGATACCGACATGACTCGTCGCAGAAGTAGTACTAGTTGGCTGTATCGGTGGATGACTAGGAAATGGATACTGCAGACAAACCTTACTAGTGCAACCGCTACTCGATATGAGACCACCCGTACTGCTAATCATCGAACTAACACCTATAACGCCGGTAAACTCCTTTGGTTCATATTTTTCACTGAAATTCTCTAATCGTTTCGAATCTTCATCGAACACGCTTCTTTTTGCAAGTACCGATTTAACGATATCCGAAGGCTGTACTTCGTGTAAATCCAGATCAAGAAGTTTATGTCGAAACCTAAAACGTTCTGAAGCTGTTGCGTCAAGTTTAGCTAAAGCGTCACCACCGGCTGCACTCAACGCCCTGGAGCCAGACCACTTTTCGTATTTCTCATCTAGTGAACGTATCCTCTCCTCGAGACTGGGCGATTGCGGCGCTGTTTCGCTATCCGAACTTGTCGGGCTCGGACTTGGATGACGAGGTGGTGGCGAAGCTGGTGGCTGTGGTGCAGTACGAGGACTGGGTGCGGTCGATAGGCTGCTGGCACATGGTGGACTAGTAACTTTAAGACTGGCACTGCTCGATCGAGCACTACTGCCGTTGTTGTTATTACTGCTGTTCGAATTATTGTTGTTGTTCATCATTTGCGTCGCAAATCTCGGAAGAGGCAATGATAAAGGACCTTCGTGACTTCTTTCACGAAAACGTCTCGGTTCGCTCGGTACCAGGTTTTCCGGGCGTTCATCCACGAGTGGTGTTCCTGGCCGTGATCCATCGTGATGCTCGTGATGTCTACGAATAACAAAAGTGTACATATTTAAATATTTTTCAAATAACCAAAGAAATCGAACTATTACTATTTTTCTTATAAAATAAAAACTACTAAAAATAGATTTACCTGCTTGAAGCATCACGACGACGTTTGCAAGGTCCTGGACCCCTGCCTTCGCAGCTACCTCTTCTTGTTCCATGATGCAATATTACTTTGCTGTCGCTGACACGTCTAACGTCCATCCCCTTTCTACTAGAATGCGAAGTTACCAAGAGAGATGCAATTTCAGGTTCTTCATCCTCGCACAATATAGTAGTAGATGCGCCGTCGAGTTTCGCTCGTTTCTTTGGTGCAAAAGCTACTTCATCTCCGCTGCTATGACATTCCTCGAGTTGCTCCAATAAGTGAACACGCTCCTTTTGTAGATGTCTAATGTCAGGTGGAGGTAGTAACGGTGGCGGTGGAGCAGGTGGATCAACGCTGGTGACGACACTTTGAACAGCGTGTCGACGCGAAGGTGGTGGGCAATCATCGTCATTCAGTTTACCGTCACTGAGAATGCAGTTCTGATAATCGTCGTGACTCGCGCCGCTACCTTGACTGAACTCGTCGTAACTTCGAAATCTACGTGGTGCAGGTTCGTTATAATCGCCATCGTAATAAGAATCTTGATAAGAGCGTCTGCTACTACGCGACATCGCCGTAGGGTGAGCAGGACTAGCACCGGGAGTACTGCCACCCCCGGAAGTACGCGAGTAACTCGCTGTTCTGGACCTCGGTGGTGTCTCATAACGCGTAAATCGGCTACTTGAATTTGTTACTGTTGATTCGAAGCTGCTACGTTCCCTCCTGGAATAAATCCTTTTAGTAACGCGTGAATTACACTTTATGTTCTTTTATATAGGGAGCATATTCATATTATACATTATATATACATGTTTAAGAATACATGCAAAAACGAATACGTTTGGATAAATACTGCAAAGGATATAGCGATAAAGTGAGATCGATTATATTAATAGATAAATGAAAGTACGATTTATACAGATTTTTGAGACACTCGACAATCGTTGATCGATCGCTAATCAAATAAAAACCACTATCACATAAAATAATATATACTGTAAAATATACATACGCAACATCGAACGTTGTCGCCGGAGAAGGCCTAGAATCCCAAGGTCTTTCGCCAGCAATGCCTTGCCGTTCGAGATGTTCATAAAAAGTCTCTTGACATTCTCTGGATGCGAAATCAACCTGAAGACGTCGCCCGCGAAGAGCAGCACCTCTCATTTCTTTTACTGCCGCCTGAGCACAGCTTATCTGTTCAAAGAAGACTAAGGCGTGACCGCGTTCACGATCCACCACGACCTGAGTTATAGGTCCAAATGGATGAAACTGCACATTTAAATACTTCTCCGACATGCAATCTAAAAATATCAACGATTCGAATTATAATTATTTCTGTTTCGTATCTCTATCAGTTCTGTGTACTCGCTTGTTACACGAGTGTACGTTA
>JAITYT010000236.1:1825068-1837290 GCA_025433975.1 Liostenogaster flavolineata | reverse complement strand
CCGCCGCCGCCGCCACCGCTGCTGACGCTACAATTGCTGCCGATGCTTCCGCTTCCGCTGCCGCCGCTAACGCCGCTGCCGCCGCCAACGCCGACGCCGCCGACGCTGACGCCACCACCGCCGCCGCTGCCGCTACCGCTAGGACCGACGCTGCCGCCTCCGCTACCGGCGATACCACCGCCTCCGACGACACCGCCGCTTCCACCGCTTCCAACGACTCCGCCGCTTCCGACGACTCCGCCGCCGCTTCCGACGACGCCGCCAACAACTCCAACGTTTCCTCCGCCGCCAACGACTCCTCCGCCACCTCCAGCCGAGCCATGATCCTCCGAACTCCTGAAACACGAGAGATAAAGCGTTGTTAGCACTGTAACGAAGCCGTGAAAAGTGGATGCGGGAAGATGTTCTCTTTTTTTGGAAGTTGGAGGTTCCTTGTACTGTCTTAGATCTTAGGTTTGTCTTTTTGTCTTAGTTCGAGGTGATACCGATACCTTTAGGAACGCGATAGATAGCTGGTCTTGCTCGGTCAAGTGCCACCTGGAGTGGTACGGATGTTTTTGGATACGTCGACTCAGATTTGGCGCAAACCTTGACTAAAGGACACCAATTTTCTTAAACGATAAGGAATTCCTGGATGGATATAACGCGTCGTACAACCGGCCGGGATGTCATTTGGACGCTGAAACGGTTGTTACGTTAGGAGGACGTTCGGTTTCCAATGCGTTATTTCTCCTTTTTATTCCGACTGCGATGGTGCTCGCGTAGGACCAAATAGGTTAAAGATTCTGACATTTCCAGGCTCGAAGAGACGCGAGGAGGCTGCGTCAGCGAAACAAGCGGATTTCTCCGATTCACCCACACCCATCCTTCATTCCTTTCCCTATCTCGCTTTAACCGTTCCTTCTTACGGAGTCTTCGTCGCAGCAGCTGGGCACGCCGAGATCAAAGATCAGAAACGTGTGGCTCGTTGTTACCGTGGCACGACGCCACGTAGAAACTATCACGTATTTTATATACTCGGTCACGGAGACACGGCCGCATCGCGCACGTGGGTACGTAAGTCTTTTTTACGTGTCTTCGTATAGACATGTCACGTATATTTACCGATGCTTGCGTGTATTTGCGCGTGTACTTACGTACGTAAGCGTTTAACCGCGCAGAAATCGCACGGTTTGTACGCGGGCAAACGCATCTGTGGAGACCGAGCGGAGAGCGAGAGAGCCTTTCTCTCGATGCCTCTTCGAGGTCCGTTCCGTTACCATACGGTCATCGTGTTCGTGTTTCTCGCATCGTGTACGTATCGAAGAAGGTTCGACCTGAATCCGTTAAAAGTATGGATTACCGGTAGTTGCCTCCCTTCCGTAGCGACCATCGTCGTTTTTGTCCGCACGACCAAACCACGAACGATTCGCGCGTGAAAAAAATTTCGGCCGGATCATCCGCCGTAACTGGTTTCACGCTTTTGAGTAGAGTGTCTTCTGATTTTGAGGCGACACGATTCGTAAAAACGAATTCTGCGAGGAAGACGAACTTACAAATTTAACAAATTTGCGTTTCCTTGCCGGTGGACAAAGTTACGATCGAAAAAGATCGATTTTGGAAACGAAATTCGTTTATACTTAGACCAATACGCGGCCCTTAGGCCACGTTAAATCGTGTTGGCCCGCCGCCTGGCGATTTTATATTTCTATTGAAACTTTTATTCCTCGTTGTACGTGTATAAACGACATTAAATAAATGGAAATTATATCGAATCATAGTATAGCGATAAAGTTTTATTCATTTTGTATTTGTATTATATTTTTTAAAAGCACGTTTACCTAAAGTACGACCTTCTGTAACGTTACGCGTCATCAAAATGGCCCCTAAAACCCCATTCGAAATTGATCAAGCCTGGTTTGTACGAACGTGAAATCTTTTTTTTTCGATGACTAAGAAAAGTCTCACGAATGAATCCTACCTGCGGTAATAATAAAAAGAACTCTTCGTACGGCAGGCTCGATACGGCGAAATTTGAAGTTTCGATCAACGCTGGGCGGTGGTTCGTTATATGGCGCAGCGAGTAGGAGAAATAATTTACATGCAAATAAGCCAATGGCTTTGAAACCGTCTTACGGGCGTCGATGCGAATTTCATCAAAAGTTTCCAAATTATACGCGAATAATATGATAATCCGATGAAACGACAACGCATTATTGAATTCACGAGGTTGAAAACGACGGCGATAGAACCGTCGTCCCCGGTAACGACGATAACGATCTTCCTATCCCTCGCAAGTCGACGTGCCGCGATAACTACGAGCTGCAAGCATTCCAACGAGAATGCACACGAGAATCGCCACGAAAAAGAAGAAGAAAATTTCTTCTGCGAGGATAGTTAGCATTGCGTGTACGCAGCTCGCTTTATTCCCACGCGACTGTCGTATATCTTGCGACAACTAATGCCTTCCTCCGTTCCATTGTCCTTGTTAAAAAATGAATGAAAGTGAAAGACCGCCGCTCGTTGGCAAAGCAGCTATAACTCATCGATCATTGCAAGGAAAAGTCTTATATGCCGGAGCAGTGGCTCTCAAAACAAGTGGCACATGCTCGACTTCGTTCTTCTTCGTTTACTTCGATTGGAAGGAGAAACGAATACGTATTAACACGTTCGTCGCCCAACGCGATTCGATCGAGTATCTCGCCAGGCCCAAATCCGACTCTCAAAGCGTCAGAACGAAATAGAGCGATAAGCGGGAATAATGTATAGTGTACAGTGTAATACGTATATTTTTAATATTTTTATGTCGTATACCCTACATTTATATTTCAATGCTTATTCCATTAAATCCCTTTTAAACATCCAACTGAAAATCCTATTTAACTTGAAGAAGAAGAGCCCGAATACGAGTGACGTGGCGACGAACGTGTTAATACGCGTGCACGTTTAGCTTTCTGAAAATTTCTTTGGTCGAAGACATTTTGCGTTTTTCAAGATGGCGCGCAATTGATACGCGTGATACGTTCTTCGGATTTCACGATATGCTTTCACGTACCTTATGTGGTATAATTATCTCGATTACCGTGTGGAACGATACGAAATGTCGTTAAATCGTTCGTAATTAGAATGTAGTATCGAACTAGTGGCTTTCTTACACTCTCACCAATAAGCATAAAAACGATCGTAAGTCATTTTTATCGACTTCTCATTTAACGATCGATATTGGCAACGTTCGGCTAAACATGATTTAGAATAGTTTGGAAAAGAAATGTGTCGATTATGTTACATTTTAAAGAATAAAAATTCAATCAATTAAAGTTAAAGAGCGAAACGCTTCGACTCCTACTAAAAATCCTCCTATAAATTTCACGTTAAAAAATCAACTTCCTGTATATATAAGTACATATCGGTATTGCATTTTCTTCTAATACATAAACTACCAAGTTTTAGACAATGGCTTCGTTTCCATCGTGCGAGCCAATGTAGTTGCACGATGCATAGCCGAACAATTTATTGCAAGCGTGTTTCAGCACGACATGTGCGTAACTACAGGTACCAGTACAAAAATCGAGGCCAAGAGGAAACGAAGACAACCGCCTAGCTGCGCACGAACAGTCCGAGATGGAAGGAAAGAAAAATATCTCGTATTGTCGTCGCTTGCGTCGTTTAGAATAATAATAAAAAAAAAAGACAAGAAGTCGGTAAACAGAGTTAGAAAAAGCACGAGAGTTATTATTTCATTGGAATTCGAACATCGAACATAGAAAACGTTCTTATCGATCTTCGACGTAAAAAAGGGGGAAAAAATCCGAGGTCACGAGTTCGAAACGGAATGCGATGTGCCATTGGCTTGGTCACGCGCGCGTCGTCAACGAGGAAGAGAGGCCACGAATACGAAGAAGAGAAACGAAGAGGAATTCGAAGCGTCCTCTGGCGGCGGTAGTGCCGCGTGTCCCGTAGCCACGTCAGTGAACGCAAGCTAATCGTAGAAGTTGGTACGAGGAGCACCGGCATAAAGGATAACGGAGTGCGAGGTCTGATATATCGGGCGTCGCCGGTACAAAGGAGAGGCCGCGACCTCCCAAACCACCGAAGAAAACCGTTCGCCACGCTTATCATAAATCGATTTTAACGTGTTTACTGACAAAGCGCACCGAACGACGATGTCTATTCGATGCCGATTGTCGTCGTTCGTTCCCAAAGTATTCCTCCTTGTGTGAGATTGGTTTACAAACGTTCAAGGGACTACGGATAGAAGTAAAAGAAAGAGAAATGAAAAGAAAACTAGGCATATTTTCGAAAGTCGAAGAACAAAGGGAGAGAGATCGTTTATCGTCTTTGTTTGATACGTTGTTAAATCGTTGCTAGAAATTGTCTCGTAGGGGGACTACGTGTAGATGTGCAGTTTTTGGAAAGTATTTCGTTTTACCGACCGTCGCGGATGACGATGAATGTGCGTCAACTTGTGAAGAATGATGAGAAATACGCCGTTTCTTTATTCATCGATGAAACAAAGCAACGGTAAGATCTCGTTTGATGATTTACGCGATCAAATTCTACGTGCGATCGATGAGTGATCGATCGATACAACGTTGCCGTGGATTCTTCGATAAGATGACGAGAGAAGACCGATTTATTGGTCTAGATATCGATCTGAAAAAAAAGATCGCTTTACCATCGGTCGATACATCGACCATACGTTTCCTTTCTTCTCTTTGACGATCGAATTAACACTATTCGCATGAAAATCGTTGATAATTAAAGATATCCTTCTTGTTTCTGATCGCGACTAATTGAACACCCGGTAGGATCGTAACGCGAAAACGGAGTTCGAGAACCTCCCTTCCCTTCTCCTCCCTTTCTCACGTATTTCGCTCCTCCTTTCGAAAAGTCGTGACACGCAGTATATGCGCGTTTTTTACGAGCTGTCGATCGTGCGTAAAAACGCATAGAAATATTATTTGCAAAAACGAGGCTGACGTCGGCACGTCATATCGTATAAATAGGCATTAAGCTCCGAGCCCCGCTTCTCGCATCTACGTATATATCGTGACTAAGTTGGCATGTCGCGGTAAGTCACGATAGTAAACGATAAGATATTATTCCAGGGTCGTATCGAGACAGACGTTCGGCGCATGCGC
This sequence comes from Liostenogaster flavolineata, assembly GCA_025433975.1. NCBI lineage: Eukaryota > Metazoa > Arthropoda > Insecta > Hymenoptera > Vespidae > Liostenogaster > Liostenogaster flavolineata. The sequence continues at coordinate 1,832,170 of JAITYT010000236.1, read as the reverse complement.
GCCAACGAAAAAAAGCGGAATCACGATCAAAGGAAGCATGACTCCGTACATTCATCGTTATTATCATTGTTATTGCGCGTAATTTTTGCTCCGTTGATATCGATAACCTCGTTCCAACGATAAATTACAAAAATAATTCGTACGAAAACACGCTTTAATGCACACTATTATTATACTAGGAAGAAACGATGGCGGGCAAAAAATGGCCAATAACGCGATTACAATCGCTCGTTACATTTGCTTACAACGTACGGAACGTTTTCTACACGGAAGAGTTAAAACACGATTGACTTTCCAAAAACAAAATGGAAGTTGAGACACGTATTACGTATTTAGCCTAACGGAAAGTTCTGTCCGCCTTTGAAGTAAAAAAACCAATACATTTTCGATATATTGATTAATATTTACCGAACAATGTAATTTCCATCGTTACCAACCATCTCTTCGCGTATATATCAAATACATATGTAAAAATGGTCGAAGGAGTCGCGGACCTCATTCAATAAGACAATTTATTAAACTTCAATTAAAATATATATCCTGTAGTCTACTGCATAGTGGACATTCATTAACTCAGTGAATGGACTCTTAGTTGAGCTCGATAAGTAAAATAAATTAGTAAATAAAGTCGATGTTCAACTTGAGATAACATTATTTGACGGAACCTAACGGTAGACCTAATATACTATATATAACCCTTCTATTGTTAATTCTTCATATCGACCAATGGTATGTTAAAACGTTGACTCGCCGTTGACCATTACGAACATCGATGACGCATCACATAATGAACGTTTCCACACATTGTCGTTTTCGTGTTCCGCATTATTACTGCTTTCGCGAACACTACAGAAGATCGTCCTCGTGTTCAACGACCACCGCCGCCATTTTCTATTCTCCTTATAAACTTTCGATCGAGATCAATCGTCCACCATTTCTTCGAATATTCTGAATATTACTCTTAACGATATATAAATATCATCGTGTATGTACATGCTACCTCGATCGATCGAATCCTCGACTTCTTCGTCCATCTAGATTATTTACGAATCGTTCCTAATCCTAGACCGGCAATCGAACCCATTATATTTAACTACTGTTTCGAATCTACGCTTTCGGAGAATTCACGCTACGATCGTGTAACGACATATATTTGCTGCTTTTTCACACACGCGCGAACGCCATTTATAACATACCATGTGCCCTTGACTAACGACTACTTCTCGTTTTAAACTCGTGTTTCTCAGTACGAATGACAACGGTTCAACGAGATACATTCGTACAACGATGTGACAAGAATTACTGTTTATATACTTCGAAAATAAACAAACTATTTATAGCGATGCAAGAACGGTGATGCGAGACGGGCTCGTAAAATTCGTAGGTACGGCACTGACGGTTAAGAACCTTTCTCTCTGTCCTTCAGAGTCTCACGATGTGACAAGAATTATTGTTTATATACTTCGAAAATAAACAAACTATTTATAAGCGATGCAAGGACGGTACAATTTTGCACGATATTTCGGAAGAAAAATATTTAAGATATGCTATGATATATTTATGACAAAGGAGAACACAATCTTAAATCTATCCATCGATTTTATCTTGCTGAATGTTTCATTTCGAAAGTATGAGGAAAGACAGTGAGGAAAAACTATCCACGATCGAGGAAGGAGACCATCGAGTCGCTAATCGCGAACATATGTATATGTAATATCCCGTATTGGTTATTTTTCGTGAAAATATGTAAATACATACATTGAAATTTGAACGCGTCGCACTTGCAAAATGCATGCGTAGCAGGCGTACGGTGTTGCGAGACGGGCTCGTAAAATTTGTAGGTACGGCACTGACGGTTAAAAAGCTCCTTCTCTGTCTCTCCGAGCCTCGTTCTTCGCGCTCTCTTTTCTCTCTTTCTCGCCTGGCTTCGGCTCGCTTCAGTGATCGGGCGATTGCGTGCTCACTTGTAGAAACGTGGCAACACCGCCGACGACCACGTCGTCCGTCGTCGTCGTGTCGTCGTGTCGTCGTCATCGTCACGGTCACCTGACTTTTCGTGGAAACACAACACCCATGCTCTACGTCTCTTCTCGTGGAACGTGGTACGTGCAAAGACCGCGACGATGCCAACGGCAAAGACGAAGACGAAAACGAAGACGACGAGTGACGCGAGCCTCGCGTCCTTCTTTTTTCTTTTCTTTCGGAGAGCCCCGAGAGCTTCGACTCACGATCAATAAGGAGACAACGCGGTGTGTGCCACACTCACGGAAGTTGACGAAATGGAGAAAGTCCGAGGAAAAGACTCGGATCACCATTATAGAAAATCGACGTTGAATACGACAGAGATTCGCTTACGAGTCGAGACGAATTAGTGCGATTGGTTGATCTGTAGGTCACTCGGACATTCTGCTATTTCTTAAGCCTTTGCGGTCCAAATTAATTTTTGGGTTATATCGGCTTATCGTCGACCTAGCCACTTTAATTGATTTTTCATATATTTGTATGCTGTATAAAGTAGAAAGTAAGATGAAATTTAAGCCTAGGAGCTTTATCGATCATTTTTGCTATACATTAATGGATTTTAAAATTTACGATAATATCATTATTATATAACATTAACGAATAAAAACGTATACGATAACGAGATTCTAACACGACTGATTATAGCGACGCTCGTTGTAACTTTAACAAGATCTTGCAAAAATAATGTACTACGTTACACAAAAGTGAAAAAAATTAATCTATCTGATACCTGTTATCTCTTAAGAGTTATATGATTTATCACGTGAATGTGTTTGTTAAAAAAATAATTCCTATATATGTGATACGGAATAAACAAACGCATGATCAAAATATTCTGATTTCCACACAACAGGAATTAACGGAACGAAAAGAATCGTCCGGATACGAAGCAGAAGCCACGAAAGATAAGAAAAGTGCACCCACGATTATGGATGAAGATCGAAAGTCTAACGGTACAAGGTTGCAAGGATGATACCTCCTCCCCCTCCGCCCACTAGCCTTGTTATTCCAAATATTTCGTTCAGCGAAATCGATAACGAGACGTACCAACGAAAGATGCGCCTCCAATTCGTCATACTCGAGTCGCATCCTCTTTCCTCGCATTTTTCGATTTATTGCGATTTTAACGTCGATGGAACGATAATGAAATAAAAAAAAAAGGAAGATATACAAGATATATTATTTTATAACTGTTAACAGACGTGCGTCTGCGTTTCCGTAGACGCGATAAGCAGCTTACGGCTGTTCCTTCGTCGTAATATCGCTTGAGAACGCGAAAGTCGTTGGTCCGTTTCGTATTTCGTTCCCTCAAATTCGATACGTTCCAGACGTTCGATGTGACGTTTTCGCCCTTTTCGGTCAAAATCTTAATATCTTAACTCCATCGTCTTAAATCACACACTACTGATTTTTCTGATCGAGAAAATATCTCATTGGCGCAAAATTAGCTCAGGGGAGCCCGTATACGTGTGATTTTCAGTGCTTGAAAATTACAAAAATCGGATCAGATCACGTGTAACTTAAAAACGAGTGCTTGGATCGAACGTTTAACTTGGGAAACGTATATAAAGTAGGAAAGATTCCATCCTTCATTTTCTCTGTAATTTTCGCAAAAGTACGTCGAACATAACCTCTTAACCCAGTGCGACCAAGATTTCATTCGATGCGTCTTTCTCGAAGATTACTGTAAAACGTGAATCTTAACATGGAAAAGGAAGAACAAGGCGAAGTCGTCTTTCTTGAAACTCGCATTTCGAATTCGTATTTCTGAGACGCGATACGCCCATTTTCCGGCAATCTTTGTCAACACGATGGGAGCATTTATAGTAACTCAAATGCATTCTAATCCGACAAAATTCGTCGAATCTGTCATGTCGAGCAAAAAATCGCCCCTTTCACTATTCTAAACCGACTAATCGTCACACGTTGAACACCTGCCTAAGTTCTTCCAGCATCTTGTCTCCTTTACCAGAAGCCTTTGCTCGGCCACTTTTTACATCGATGCGAATTAATAACTAGTCTCGGAAAAGCGCTGCCATATGTAAACTTAATATGTGCATCCATATATAATATGCATAATTATACGGAAGAACGTCAAGTACGTAAAAATAAACACACAGATCGAACGAAAAGAATTGATAGAGAAAGAAATAACGAAGTGTGACCGTTCATCGTCCTTTTACGTTTCAATGTCGCATTTTACCCGCTTCCGGTGACGTGCGATTTAATCAATTCTCACGACGTGACTCATCGTAAACCGGCACGTATACGTACCGTACTTCGAGGACGAAAATGTCGCTATCCTCGTCTTCGAACTGCGAGACACGTGAAACGTATATAAACGAGTAGGCGTACGCGCGTGGAATTCGTTTGTCGAAATATAGCCATAAAATTAAACTTATCTCGACCAACGTATCATCGATCTCTCGTCGATGCTTTCGAATTCGATAAATCGTGCGACTGTCTCCGTCATCGAGGGTTCGTTTCGACAAATTTCTCTTTATTATCCGCGATTAACACTTGGCGCGCACCACAGTGAACTGTGCGCTGTTCACCGCGTATTTCTCGCAAGTAACGGAGAGCGATATTCGCTACCTTTGTATTTTATTATATTATTGTTTATTATGTACCATGCTTTATAAAGGCAAAAAAAGTTCGCAACGATTCCAGGTCAAGATAACTGATGATCGATGACCGATGACCGATGATAACGGAAACAAAGGAACGCGTTGTTAAGGTCAAAATGGGAGATCTGCTCATTCGGTCTGGCCAAGTGTTAAGAGGAACGTCTTCAATTCGTCATCGAGACATATCAACGCGTAAAAGAAAAGGAGCAAGGAGAGAACGGGTCAAGAAGCTACCACGACGACAGGGATGCACGCGTCAACGAGACCTTACCCGTGCGAGGGAAATCTATGCTGGAGATGCTGCGGCTCGTAGTACTGGGTGGTAAGGGCTCGCTCGTCCAAGGTGTGTTCGGTCGCGTGGGCCTTCGCAGCGGACTTGATATCCATGAACGCCACCGTCGCGGATGCGCCCCCGGTGTTGCCCGAAGAACCAACGTTTCCGCCGCTGCCCCCGCCGCCGGAATTGGAAACGGAACTGCCTTCGTTGCTATCGCAAAGGGAACCACCGGAACCTCCATCCACGGGGCATTCCTCACCCCGTGGCAGCAGCTTGACGCTCTGCACGCGTCCATACCTAAAGTATCGAGAAACAAAAAGAAGATACAGTGAAGATCAAATTAACAAGCAATCGAAGGGCGAGATGACGCGCGTTTCTTCGAAGCCTGAATCGCGGACGGTCTAAATTCATAGACGAACACTTTCCGTAAATACGATTTCTATGGTTGGTAGATAAAATCGACCAGAGGTTTTTGCTACATCTTACAAGTAAACATCGAAAATATAATATATAAAGTTATAAATATCTATAAATTTCTAATCGTATTCATTATGAAAGTTATGGAAAACTAATGGATTGCATACATGCAGTGGTGACCCACCAGAACAAAGTGAAAATATTGCATATGCAGTAGCCGTCCGCGACATGTTAAAGCGAATCGAAGACCTATTCGATGACTATGCGAATTTTCGCTAGAACAATTACGCTTTTTCTTTTCTTTTCTGTATTGTTATTGCTGTTGTCGTTGCAACGAAAGATATCGACGATGAACGATAATCCACGCGCGAGTTGTCTCTCTCGCGCTATCAACGGTCTATAATATAGACTCTGTATTATATAGCGCCGCGTTTGTGAGCGCCGATGACCATGTCGCGACGCAAATCGACAGACGGACAGTTTTTGAAATATCGAGATCGATCGATTAGCAACGACGATGACGCGTTACCGTTGCGTAAAGATAACAAATACTATTAGCACCTGGCGATTGAGTCTATTAACGTACCACCGCGTTCCTGGTATTTCTAGTTTGAAATCGATGTCACGCTGAAAAATAGATCGCTCCGTACTTACGTTAGCAGAACTGCGCGTTATTCAAGTTCTTATCGAATTTTATTATTATTTCTTCTTGATAACTTATTATCGATGTAGATGCCGAAGATATAAGAGCACCGAAGGAGGAAATAAATGTCCAGTTATGCAAGGTGGACGATGTCAATGAGACTTTATCCTTTCCGAATTTTCCAAAAGGCATCGTAGGATGAGCGAGGAATTCGTGTCTGACCGATCGATTAAGAAAAACAAGCCCCGCGATTTAGAAGAGTCGACTACGACACCATCTTTGTTTTTTTTTAATTTTTTTTTTATTAAAAAGATCGCGAAGCTCATCCAAGAGCGCACTGACCGAACTAGGACACCATCCATATTATCCTTTTTTCCCCTAGTCCATCCTACATAAGGCAACAATGCTTTGCTCGGTACAGGCTATTTTCAACGACGTTCGTTCCTCCCAATAGAGTTCTGTCTATTAAAAAGCGATTATTAATATTCAAATAACCCGATTACTTTAACCTATGGACAAGTTTGACGTGGCACGAAACTCGTTTTCGCATATAACTGTGACGGCGAGAAACGATCGAAACCTTATCGTCACCCGATATTTGTGTCCCGTTAAAATAATACAAGACAAAGTCCGTTTCTCACACGATCGGAATATTATTCTCAAGCGATAAATTTCTTTCTTTGGTAAATCGAACCGTCGTAAAAAGTTGAAAAAAATTCGACATTGCTCTCATCGCGCGATATCGCTTTTTAGGTTAGAAACACTGAAATACATCGTATCGTGTTCGTATCTTGATGCCCTCCGAAGGATTTGGGCATTCGATCAAAAGTTTTGTCGCTTATCTTATTCAATATCGATCGTTTCTTTCATTTTCTCTTTTCTTGGTTCTCTTAGTTCGATGTCAAAGCTACGACAGGGAGACATTCGTGCAATTAGTTCCGTTCTACCCTTAAAAAGACCTTCAAGCAATAAATCGTAATCGATCGACGTATACTACGATCTCCATACATCTATATCGTGATCGATTTACGCATCGTTAATTTACGTAACGCTTTCGTAAACTCGATTTACGAAACGCGTGCGAACACATTTAACGTCTATGAAAGAGACCTCGCT
>JAITYT010000236.1:1808501-1821598 GCA_025433975.1 Liostenogaster flavolineata | reverse complement strand
GAGAGAGAGAGAGAGAGAGAGAGAGAGCCAAGTGCCACGGTGGCTAGCTAAAGCTACGGAACCGTATCCCTTCCCCTCCTCTCCCTTCTACAGGAATACCCGTTTGCGCCGCCTGTCGTCATGACCGTCGCCGCTGTTGCCACCGCCGCTCCTCGAGGAATTTTACTCGAGTTGATTCGGTCCCAGGTTCGTTTCCGCTCGACGAACGACGACGAAGACGAAGACGGGTTTTGCTTTATGAGCGGGCGACGTTCGTTCAGCTACCATCGTAAACCCCGGAGGAGACTCTAGGTCAGAGTCGTGAAGAATTCTTCGTTCTTTCTTCGTACGGGGTTCCATCGAATTTCGAAACGTTCGATCTTGTCTCTCTGTTCTACTTACGCGTAGAAAGTCTCGAAGATACGATGCCTATGCTCGAGAAATGCCGAGAGACGCGTAAACTTCGAACGTTATTTGGTACGTCGATAACGGAGTAAAATAATTGCTCGGAATTTAGCGTTTTTTTTTCTTTATAAGAATCGTTGCGTTTTTATGGCGAAATGGAAAAACTGAAAGCGACGATACGTATCGATTTTAGCATTTCGATGATAAACGAGAGATTCTTCATCGAGGCAGTTTTTATCTGGTGATAACTCCGGGAATCGAGTCTTGCTTCTTGGCTACTCGTCAATGTTCCTTTTTACGCGAGTAAAACTTTTTAAACGTGTTATTATTGGTCAAATCCGTAAAGCGTAATCGGATCGAGCCTTACGAAGAATATTTACGTCAAAGTGAAATTTTTCGAAGAAACGAAAACTCGTTCAGAGGGATTCGATCCATCGTCGTGTGCGTTGCGATAGTAGGCGCTACTCAATCGTTTGTCTTTCGTTTGAAATAGGAGACGAACAGGAAATCAATACGTCGGCTCGCCGTTAAGAGTTTGAGGGGAGAGAAAGAGAAAGAGAAAAAGAGAGAGGGATAAGGATGGCGAAAGAGAAGAGAGAGGAGAAACTTGCCTTTCGTAATTCGTCACGTTACATATAACACCATTATCGATTTATTTTATACACCGTTGATGATGCTTCGTCTTTTTTCTCGATTTCTACGTAAGGCCACGAAAAGTTCATTGCGATGCGCACGATACACAGAGAACTGTAGTAAATACGAAAAAATCGAACGAAATCGATTCGCGCGATCCGTAGAAACGAACGAAGAAAAGTTTTTTCCTCGGATTATTCTACTTTCTTTTTCTGAAAATTTCGAAAAGACTTTAGAAGTTAAGACTATCTTCTCGATCGTTCTGGTAAATCACGCGATACGATGAAATTTAGCGACACTGGAGAATCGTAACGAAACTTAATTCCTTCTCTCTTTCTTTCATAGAATCTATCGCGATGTACTCTATCTAATCTTATCGCGTGCGATATATTTAATCTTTATCGCATTGCGTTTGATGGCCGCTTCGACAGCTGCGACACACAACCGTGTTGGACGTTCCAATAGTAAAATTTTCGTGGCAAATGTCGATACGTCGCTTGCTTCGGCTTCGATCCTAACGGCACGGTCGAATATCGAGCGACGCGCGCTCTCCTTGGAAAAATTCGATTTTTATCGTTCCATTGCGACGAAAGCGACGCACAAGGAGCGCGCGCTAACCTTCCTTCCACGCGAGGCGAAAAATACAAAACCATATACAGAGGAACGAAAAATCCAGGGAGGAAGGAATACGAAGAAGAATACAATGCGAAGAACCAGTACCATGCGCAAACGGAGAAGAGAGGAGGCTTTTGTTCCTCCTCTTCCCCTTTTTCCTGCACTCTCCTGCCCCCCTCTCTCTCTCTCGTGTTTCTGCTCTACGGACGGCTCTCACCAAACCGAATAAAACAGCGACGCGTCCGATGGCACGACGATGCCACGACGAAGACGCTGGTACCAGGAGAAACCCTCTAGAGATTCCCTATCTGACTGGCGTTTCCCACATTACTTTCAGTTATCTTTCTTCGCGAAGTTTTGCCTTCCACGTAGTATACGAAGTACGGATACGGGTCACGTCGTTTCGATAAGTTTTACATCGATGATTTTTTCACGATTAAACCCTTATATTCCTGCTACGACGGCGAGGGAACGAGAGACGCGCAACTATCGTAACGAAGGCTCGAGTCTCGAGGAATTTTTAACGTTACGTCGAATTCTTGGTCTTCCCGCATATTTTTCGACCGCGCATAGGCGCCGTTATCGAATCGAAGCGCTCTGTTACGATCGCTACGCCCGAGCTACCGCTGTTTTTTCCTATCGTCGTGCGTTACGAAACGCGCAGTGACATTAACGGAACTTGTTTCGTCGTTCCTTATCGACCATATAGATTCGTCTTTATCGGATAACGCGGCGAAGGAATGATACGAGATATAAATATAAAATAAACTGTGCGCGATCCGTACTCCGCGTACGTTATGAACGCGGTTATGTGTGTCACGTATGTAGATCGTGAAGGATGAAAAGTTCGATCGTTTGATCGGCAGCATCTGCCGTCGTCGCACGGGGAACGGACTGTTAGAAACTACAAGAGAGAGACTCGTCGTTTTCTCGGCAGACGACACGAACGAAGCAGCGTCGCGTCGTGATCGGAAGCCGCAAACGTCGCAGGCAGAACGCGGCGGCGGCGGCGTTGGTGCGGCCAACGAGGCCAGGAGAGGACGCGGCAACGTCGCTATGACTCAGCTCTCCTCATTCCAATCGCACTGCCCTCGGCAGCCCCTCGACCGCCGCGGCACTACGCAGCTGACGCCCCTCCCCTCCACTCGGCGAAGGATGCTTCCCCCTCTACAGGCTCGTGTCACGGCCCCCACCACGGAGTCGCTGCGCGAACGAGCGCGTCTCCCCTCCCAACACCGCTATCCCGCCCGACCGTGATGCCGCCATCCCCACTATCGTTCTTCTCTTTTCTACCGCCTTCGAACGAAGGAGAGAGAGCGACGCTCTATCTCATCCCCTCCACGTCGTCGTCTTCGTCGTCGACTCTCTCGGGATACTGACAACTCGTTTGTCCCCTTTCCCTTCTCCCCCCAGATACCGGGCCGCGTCCCTCTTTTCTCCTCGTCCTCCACCGACGCTGCTCTTCGTCGCTCCTCCCAAACCCCTCTTCTGACGACTCACGGAGCGATTCCGACGACGAGGACGATAGCGTCGTCGTCGTCGTGCCACTGCCGAGACCAGCGTGCTAAGCCAACGCAAAGTTCCCAGTTTGAAGAAAAACACTCGTATGTTCCCCTTTTTACGTCTTCTCTTTTACTTTTCTTTTTTCTACCTTTCTTCCTCTTTTAATACCGCTACTACTACGTCGCTTCTCTTCTTCTTTCCCGTACTCTTTTATATCGTTTTTTTTCTCTCTTTTCCGTACGTTCTTCCTCTTCCTCTTTCTCCGCCAATACTTCCTTCTCCTTTTGCTCCTCCTCCACCATTTTGCTATTTCGTTTCCGATTTACTCGGTGCAACGACAGTTTAACGCGGTCTAGGCGCAGAGAAAGAGGAAGCGCAGCCAACAGGATCGAATAAGTTGAGTGGAAAAAAAAGAAGAGAACAACGTACGAAAACCTAGAGCGGTCGCGTTCTCGTGGAAATCTGAATATCTCTTCGTCTCATCGTTGGGATTTGTTAACTAACGAAAGTCTAACTTTCGTAAATAGTCGTAACTACGCTTTCACGGGTTACAAAGGTTTCGCGCGCTCTTTTCTTGCACGTTAACTAACGCGAACCTTATGATCGTTGCCTTCCATTCTCCGCGACCGCGAGTCCGCGAGTTTCATCACGGAACGTAGGCTTCCTATCGCGCAAGTTACGCTAGTCGATCGTGTAATTGAGCACAGTGCGCGATGATAACATCGAAACGCCTTAATAATGTCTATTTATGGTGCGCTTTCGGAGAAACGTCGTGATTGTAAAGTAAGTTTCGACTGCCACTATGTTGAGCGCAAATAAACGCTTATATTCATGCAAACTCCACGAAAAAATTCTGATCACCTTGACGATCTTCGAAATCGTGCGTTATCCGGTGTTCCCTTTAATTCTAGCAGAGTTATAGTCGAATTCGTTACCAGGAGACCGATAAACCGATCCAATTTCAACGTAGAATTACATAAAAAAGATGCAAGGAGGCGATATTTTGAGGTTAGGTTCAGTGGCATGTGTGTAAGTACGAACATCGATATATATCGAACGATTAATCACGAAGACAATAGTAACGACGTTCGATTGGACAGTCTTCCAAATTATATTAGGGCGTAACGTATGAAATGTTCAATTTTTATATGGAACGGAATGGAAAACTCATATTCATCAATTCATCAAAAAATCAGATATTCATCAAAAACATTTCATATGTTACGACCTGGTAAATTCATACCGAGTAAAATGCAAGGAATGATTAATAACAACGACGATAAAAGTAACGACAAGAGAAGGGGGTTATATATGCAAGTAGTAACGAGTAGCGATAGGACAGCCTTCAAAATCGCAAAATGGCACAGAGCGAATAACAAGAGGTAGAAGAAGAAGGTACTAGATCGACGTGGCGTAACGTGAGTTTCGTTCGAAGATGGGCATCGCGAACGGGCAGGAAAGCGACTTCCTGCAATTGCGATCGAGTAGGTCGTCCTCCTCCTCCTCCTTCACCTCTGGCACCTCTTGTGCTCGTCCGATTGTCAACGTGGCAGAGTCGTAGATCCACGTCAGCCATACGCCAAGCGGCTGGATTTTGATTGCAACCAGTCCGGCGACAATAAGACGGACGCAATGCTCGACGATCATCGGTCGATGTGGTCACGCGACCGAGAAGTCTTTTTCCTTATCGTGACGCGCCACTCGAGTACCCAACGATCTTCTTTCTACGCGCAACCGAAAGGCAGAACTTCAAACTCGCGTACACCGTTTTGAGATAAAGCGTAAAAAGTGCGAATTCGACGTAGGCACATGGCCATCGAGGCGACTTTGCATTCTTCCGAGGATCCTTTCGATCCGCAGTCACCCGTGCGTCGTAAATCGCTTTATGCGTTCTTTACGATCGTAAAAGATGGCCGCTGTAACTAACGCGTACCCATAGCGTCTGTAAAATAGCACGTGATCGCGCAAACTCGTTACGAAGCGATGGAATTTTCACGAAATCGCTAGAAACGCGGTAATACGCGGAACATAACCTCGACGATCGAACGTGATTTCTCATCGACCGATGAACAAGGAATTAGAAAGTTCGACAGGCTACGAAGCGAGGTTAGATCGAGGCTCGTCGTGCCTCTATTAATTTCAGTTTAGGGGTTTGTTGGATGGTCGCGACGTAAATGTAGAACGGTGAAAAGAGAAGCAGGCTGCCTGGTTGCTCGCTTTAACCGTTTCCACCTGCGGATTTAGTGGCTCGAAGCCTCGAGCAACGACGAACGCTTCTACCGTTCGTTCGTGAAGGCAGGAACGAGGTAGGTTTGGCAACGTCGGCCTGCACCTGTATTAACGTGCCTTCTTTCTCCGTTCGCCTTCCTGTCCCTTCTTCGATTCTTTCTCTCCTCTTCCTCTTACCGGGCCAACTCCGCGCTAAGTCTCTATCCATCCCCTTTCCGATGTGGTCGGATGGTCGTCGTCGTTCCTACGAAGTTTCGTTTCGCTGGTAACTTGGCCCTCGCAAGGGTATATATTATCGCGTACACGCGTGTATACCTCGACTGTGTGACGTTGACACCTCGTAAAACACGATGCGTAAAATATATCAAGAGCGATTTATTTGTCGGTATATAACGGGTCGGTTCGAAATATCGACCGTTTCCAGTTACCTCGATATCTTGTTTCTTTGCCTTCGACGTATCGGCTTGCGTCATATTGCGAAATTTTCGTCATTCGATTCCTTGCATTTTCAATGCTGCGCCGTTCGAGAAAGCAAGCGCGTAACGCCGGCTACGCAACGCGTTGCGCCAATTTTTCTTTCTTTCCTCGTTCCGATCGAGCGTCGATCGTGTCGAATCGTTGCCAAACGAAACGATAACGATTTTAATTTCCAGCTCGCTTCGAAGTCCGCTCGTCGTCGAACCGTGCTAAATAATAGTTTTCATACAGAACGAGCGAATAAAGCAAGTTTCTATCCAATGCGCGGAAAGACGAAGGCGACTTTCCGTACGTTTTTATTTCTTCCTACTTTTCTTTTGCTTGCTTCGAAAAAAATTATTTTTCGAAAAATACTAGGTCTGCGATGGGGGATTCGATTCTGGAATTTTTTACTTTACTCTTATAACCGGTCCCAGCTTCCCGTTGCGCGTAGAATCGGGCTTTCCTTTTTTTTTTCGTTTTTTATATACGTCGCGCACGAATCCTACGATTTTTTCGGAGCAACGTGATTTCGCGTTCCTTAATCACCTTGAAACCTTAGTCATCTTGAAAGTACGGAATATTACCGAGAAGAAAGTGATCTTCGGTCGATGCGTTATAATTTTTATCCGTTTCTTCGAAAAATATCTAAGTTCTAAGCAGTGATCCAACAATAAGCGCCTAGGCATTATCACGAAGCCAGTCTTCCACTTCCGATTAAATTTCAATTTACCGCTTCGGTTGTCGTAACGACGCGCGGATACGATTTCATGGTCGACGATAAGAAACGAGAGACCGATAAAGCCGTACGTATGGGCTAGTCTTCGATCTCGACGTTTTTTTACGTTTTTGCTCTGTTATCAGCGGAAGAATCGGCGCGAAAATCAACTACGATTCTTTCACCATCGCGAAGTTTAAGTAAAAACGTCGGAGACTATAAAATAATTACGTAAATCCGTCCAAATGTCAGGGACAACTCGGTTGGAATTGTATCGAGGTAAAAGTATAAACACGCGCGTACGAGCTGATATGCAAATAACCCGATGCAATAATTTCTTTACAGCATTTCTTACAGCTTTACAGTTCGTCGAGCGCGCCCATACAGCAAAGACACTTTTTTGCCTTTCTCATGGGTACGATTTCGACGTATCACGATCAAGATCGATTTTCGTTTTTTCTTTACGCATTCGAATAATATCTCATCGATCGCAAATCTCGAATACCAACTTCCTCGAATAATTCAACCATAAAAAAACGTCTATTTATAGCATAGAACGTCTAGCGTAAAACTGGATAATAATATACAATTTTAACGGATCCTCTTCGACTATCGCGAGTCGTTGTTCACAGGTAATCGACGTTAAAATCAACCTATCAGAGACTATCGTGTTTTCTTCTTTACGTATTTATTTATTTATTTATTGTTTAAGGTTAACCCGCGCGCGAGCATTTTCGTGGAATTCCTCGTGCACGACGAAACGACAAATAATAAAATGCATACGATGAGGCTCAATAACCTCTCTTGGTGTGCGTTGTTATTGCCAGAAAGAAGAAAAGAGACGGAGATAGTGTGAGTGAGCGACGAACGTTCGTAAGCGTATCGACAAGCCAGCTTTATCCACGCTCTTGGTATTCGTAACTAGGCGAGAGAGAAGCCAACGACTATGTACGAGGAGGCCGCGTGGGTTCGAGGTCGTAGACGTAGTGTCGCGTTAAGCGACTACTGGCCGCTGCTGCTATTGCAATCTCTCTCTTTCTCTCTCTCTCTCTCTCTCTCTCTCTCTCTCTCTCTCTCTCGCTTGATCGTAGTCGAAGTGCCGTTATTTTAACGTAGATACGCGCGTCGGACGAGAATGAAAGGCCGAAGAAGGAAAGACGCGTTCTGCTTCGTTCTGTACAGCGAGACTAAGGACGATGAAGCACGAAAAAGCCAACGTCGAGAGCATTCGCGTTTTTTCTCAAGCGATTCCCTTTCTTCTCGTCTTACGCGTCCTTCTACTTGTTCTCCTTCTCACTTTAACGAAACGTCGAAGAAGCCAGTTTGCATAAGTGCATTCTATTTTTACGTCTCCTTCTTCCCTGCTTCTACGACGAATATTATAATATTAGGTCTACCAGAAAGTTCTGTCGTTTTTAAATGAAAAGAAACCAATACGTTTTCGATATATTGATAAATGTTTACCGAATAATATAATTTTTATGGCGTATGGTCGAAGGAGTCAATGTTGAAGTTCGCGATGACATTATGTGATGGAATTTTTCCGTAGACCTAATACATATCGCGATAACGACACGAGAGCAATTTGTAAGGTGACTCGTTTAATTACGCTTTTATAAATCCGTACTTAAATTCGATTCTACTTTTCTATTTACGTGTATACGTGTATCGAGCGTTGCTCGAGGAGCACAGTCACGGCCATAAGCGAGGTTTCTATCCACCACTCGTCCAGCCGCTTTTCTCTCTCCTACTTCATTTCGACTTCGTCATCGATTCCTTATCCGCCTTCGTTGAACGGCGCAATTTAGACTCTGTAGAAAACGTTGGGTGGAAACGATCGTTTAACGCGCGATAATTATAGAACGGCTTATTCGTCTGCCGTATAGAATAATTTGCACTTATTTTTACGTTCGATCCCTCCGCCGATATGATCGGCATCACCGTCTTGGTTGACGCCGCTTCCGGAGTCGCTAGTTACCATCTTTACCCACGTCCCAACTTATTTATCTTTTGTACGTGAAAAACGGGATTTTGCCATTTACACCATGATTCTATGACAATCCGGAAAGATTTTATCCGAGAATAAAATCGATGTTCGGCACGGTGAAACGATCGTGCAAAGACGAGTGCTCGATTTCTCGGTTCTTAGATTTATTATTATTATTATTATTTTTTAATTAATCTGATCTTGAGACTTAGTCACGAGTACGATAAAATATCTCGTTGTGCGTGCAAAAATCGACATTGAAAGATTCATGCGTATTGCATTTGGCATTCGATTATCTTGAATCGACAGTCAAGTATCGTTGATTAGAAAGATAGAGAGGAAAAACACTCTTCGATAAAAGGATAAGGATAACGAGGCGATCCGTGAAAAAATGCAACGACAATAAGCGCGACGAGCACGTATCTTTACGTCGTATCGTTTCACCATCTTCGTCGTACGATAAATACACGACGGACGACGTTGAGCGTTATCGACTTTGCGATGGCGGTTGTAATATCGTATCGTCGAGGAATGACACGACGCACCTGCGCGCATCTTGTTTTTTCCGTTGATGGTCGAACGCGACGCACAGTCATCTTCGATCTATGGAAACATTCACGCGAGATCCGATAGATACCCAAGTACACACACGCATACACGCGACTATACGTATTGTATTCACGCGTGCACTTACGGTTAAAGTTTTCGAGTCTAGACGATAGTCCGCTTTCTTTTCCTTAGGCATTTTCATTTCGTTATTTCCCTTCCTCTCTCTCTCTCTCTCTCTTTTCTTCCTTGTTCGAAAGAATGTCTGACTAACGATGCGAGGAAAGAATTTTTCCATTAACACGTTCCGTGCAGCGTGGGGCAGCGACTCACGCTAAAATTTCCGTTCGAGTCTTTGTGTATTATCATCGTAAAATGAAGATTTCATTAAAAATTTATTATGCAGTCGATTATAGGACTCAATACTATCGCTATCGCGTTTATCCGATCGTGGAACGTATACGCCCCAGGCATAGTAATTTTTTTTTTACTGTAATTCGCGTCATTTATTCGCGTGTCATTGATGCGAGAATTACTGTTTCACCGAAGCTAGATTTTATTTATAATAGTTCAGTGTGTTTCTAAAGTAAAATCAAACCGAGGAAATACGGTATGTATTATAGAAGTAGTCACAGTACAAGAAAAGTCCAAAGGGATCTGCAAAAGTGTCTAATCTTATACCGAGAAATTTAAATGACCTGGTAAAAACCAGCAACTATTGTATTTGAGCTTTACCTAAACACAGCTGTAGTGAATGCATGGATTATATATAATAATCTTATGAATCCAAAAATTTCAAGCCTCGAATTTAGGAAAAAATTAGCCATGGATATGATGTCTTCTTGTAACAATAACAATTTCTACCCATTGTACCAAGAAGATATCGTTGTGAAATTAAAAAAAAGGAGGGCAACTTTAATTCAATAAGAAGCAAAATTTGTTACGAAAAAAACGTTAAAATGTTAGGTTCCCAATCGGCAAGAAACTCTACTATAAAAGTTGCAACATTATAGACATATCGATAAACCACATTTATGTTAAAAACATGTTAAAAAAAAATTCTAGTCGTTGAAAAAAGCAAATTTTATAATAACTTACGACCTAGGAATCATTCGGTGATTCCAAGACTTTTGCGTTTCTAAACGAACGCAATTTTCGTTGCTAATTTCTCATCGAATCCGGTTTTTCTGTTATACTACGTCTTTGATCTTTCTGCTGTTTTTTGATGTTCTTTATATAGACGACGGATCGCCTCTACAGGAATTAGAAGATGAAGAGAGAGGAGGGGACAATCGAAAAGATGCCTAGGAAGCCCGGTAGAGAGGTGAAAGGAAGAGAGGAAAACAGGAAGAGAGGCGGAAGGAGAAAGAGCCACGAGATCGTAAAGACGATCGTTAGGTGGTAGGTAGAAAAAAAGCAAAAAAAAAGAAAAAGGGAGTGGAAAGGAAAGAGAGAAGAATGAGAAGAAGTAACGGTAGTTGGTATTACGACCGCCGCGCCTATATTCCGGAGCTCGAATGTTCATCGTCGTCGGTCGTCCGTTCGTGCCTTGCACCGTGGAGAAAGCCAGTTCGTGTCGTTATATTGTGTTCGGTGCGTATCGTGATCCGACAGTGAGCGAGAGAAACAGGAAACGCGAAGACGGGAGGAGGGAGGACGGATGGCAGGACCGAAAAGAGGGAAAGAAAGCAGTCGAGAAGGAGAAACGGAACGATGAGGGAAGGAGGAAGAGTAAGAGAGAAGATGGAGAATAGAGGAGCGAGAAGATAGAGTGTAAAAAACGCGCGCGCGTAAGAAATGTAGTGGACGTACGGACGGACGGAAGGATGCACGCACTCACGTATCTACCTACGTACGCAAAGCCTCGAAGAGACTTCAAGAGTAGTCGCTGTGTCGGTGAAGAAAGGCTTTGGCGCGTCTTCGAGCGTTGCGACGGTACAAGGAGGAAGTAGCGATCAGAGAAAGAGAGAGAAAGGAGTGGAGGGCTGCGCCTGCGTGAAAGGAAGCGAGAGAGAGATAGAGAAGCAGATGGAGAGGCGAAGAGGGATGACAAAGTTCTGGTCGAGAAACGTAGACGGATAAAAATGTTGGGAAGAAGAGGGCGGATCGCGCAAGAGAGAAGAGCGAGGAGGATAAAGGAGGGAGGGTCGACGCGCGCCCGTAGCCAGTGGCGTAGTCACGCGAATCGTCAGGACTATGAAACGATCGTTCTTTGAAATTTTACGAATTTCTCAAAAAAGAAAAGAAAAAAAAAAACAAGAAAAGGAATAATTTTCTTTATTAAAGTCTTTCCCTTCTGTTGGATTGGTCAACGTATTCTCGAGTAAACGGAGGAAAAGGAAAACCAAAGATTGAGAAACAGAAAAATACATCGAAGAAAAATTGACGCGAAGGACATTGCGAACGTACAGAACATCGATGAACTCGATTCTCTGTAAAATTATTATCGTAATAATTCTCGTTATTATCGACCTTAACCTTTCTCTCTCGTTAATTCTTTCGTTAATTTCCTCTCTTTCAGGAGCCATCATCGAATGCGATTTTGTTTAAATATAAATCCTTACTCTCGTTTTCATCGTTTTTATCGATTCAGCGTTCAACGTCCATCGACTCACAGGACACGCAGTTCCCTCCAGGCTGACGGAAATCGTGCTTGGTTTTATTTACGTACCAAGATCGTTTCATGATCGCAACACAACGAGGCGTTTCTACGCTTTTGCACGCGGTATTTATCCTTCGAAGAAAGAGGCGGGGTTTCGTTCGATTCGTACGCGTAGAAGGTTCGTTCGAAGCGAACGAACGAACGAACGAAAAGATGCCGTTTATACGTTCGAAGCGTACAACACGATGGTAGACGAGCGCGGATCGGACGAAAGTTCAACCGAACGTAACGCGTAGACGCGTTTTTCTCTTTCTACGAAAGCGGAAACGAATTCGTGTTTTCTCGCGCAGCCCAGGTAGCGATAGAACAAACAATACGCGAGTACACCGGGCGCAATGGTTACGCCATTGGACGCGTGTGTACGCGGAGTGGCAACGGCAGCGCCAGTCTCTCCTCCACCTCCTCCTTCGCTGCCCTCCTCCACCTTTTTCTCCTCTTTCTCATCGACGCTCGGTTCACACCAGCGTCGAGACGCGCGCGGCTCTTTTTCTAGGGCTCCCCTTCTACTTCAACCTCCCAACGATTTCACCACGCTCAGCCGGGCACGCTTCTCTCTCTCTCTCTTTCTCTCTCTTCTATGCGTCTGCTTGCACTACGCAACTAACGATAACGACGCCGATGACGCGGCATCTCCCTCGTCTACGCTACACACTCCAGTCAGTGATGGTGAATGCGAGAGACCTCTTCGACTAGGTAGAAAATTCTACCAACGGCGATGACACGACGACGCGGTCCAAGTAGTCGGGCGGCGGCCTCTCTCCTTCCCCTTCTCCCCCTCCCAACGCACTGCCATCGGGCAAAACGATTTTACGTTTGCAGGAAGTGCATTGTCGCGCGCCACCCTCCCACGCGATTTCTTTAATAACTAAACATAAACAAGATTTGGCGCTTAAAACTACGAGATACGTGGGTGGCTGAATACGTGGTAAAATCTGCCAACTGTCAGGAGAAGGACGGTTCTTCTCCGAGCTAATTGCCTGTTTGACACGTCCATGGCCGACTGGGTCCGAAGGAAAACGTTCATCATGGATAGTTTTTCACGTTTTGAGTTTTTCGTCAAAATGTAAAACGTGTGTGGTTTCTTCAACTGTTGAACGACGACGTTGCGATGCTGGCTGGAACGTAGGATATGTGGAAAATACATACCGAAGTTGGGTTAAACTCGAATTAGGCGCGTAGATTATGCGTTTATCTACTTGTAAGTTTATTCCCAAGCCCAGAGGGAAGTTTCTTCGTTATGTTACATATAAATATATTATATGTACTGTATATATAATATGCGTATATACAGTCAACCCTCCTATAACGCGATGAGTGTGTACCGCGTTGTATGGAAACCTCGCTATAAGAAACTCAGAATTAGC
>JAITYT010000236.1:1776175-1799327 GCA_025433975.1 Liostenogaster flavolineata | reverse complement strand
TGTTTTTAATTGCTATTAAATTTATGCTTAAAATATTTTTTCGTTTATTTATATATAAAGCACAAAGGACAATACAAAATTACGTTTGACGTATTTATATGTCCCGCTCGGTTAACAGGTTAATTTATTAATAGGGGAGATGCACGCGCCACGTACGATGATAGTCGATACGCAGAAGAACGTAATGCAGATTTCTGTTATTAGTCGTTAACTTTGAGAAGGAAAATTTGGTAAAAAAGACGCTGCATGAAGTCGATCGATACGTACAATACGTGGTGTCAAGACTTTCGGTACGAGCGCCGGATATATCCGGCATCCACGATGCTAGTCGCAGAGACGGACGCCGGCTATAGCCGGCGGCGCCGCGAGCTAATTTATCATGGCAGCTCCTCTTGTACAATTTTTGGTGCGGAGTCTCGTTCACAGGCGGCACATTGTAGGAGCTAACTACCGTACCGAAAGGGTTAAAAAGAAAGAAAATCCATCGTATGTCGTAGTAGAAATACAAGTACTGATTTCTAGAATACTCGTAAAGGAATTAAAATAAGCTAATGGTATAATCGTCATACAGTCTTCCAAACGAAAATGATAATACACGATCGTCATCGAATAAATTTTATCCGTCGTTCGTTCGTGAATCACGTAATCAAACTAATCACCCTGACTGCTAATAACAGTATTACAGATAAGGAGGGGGAAGAGGAGGAAAACGAGGCTTCTTCTTTCGGACTAGTGATGATCGCGACGCCAAATACATACCGACGCGACGCAGCAATTAAGTTAAGTAGTGACTCAAGAATAATACGAGACAAACGTTGGAAGATTTTTAATAGGGTGTTTTTTATCGTTCTTCTTCGAAAAATCTTCCATCGCTTTATGTTCGCGATAATTAAATAAAAGCTTATAAAAAAATGCATACAAACAACGCGAAGGAGACAGGTGGAAATTTTCGACGCGTACTTTATTTAACGTACGATTTCCCCTGGATAAATATTTTATCGTTCGAGGCGCTTCAGAATGAAAGGACGCGATCGAAGAAGAGAAAGTTTTCTTTGTATCCAGCGCGACTTGCCAGAGTTTAACCGCTTTCGTCCCACCAAGTCGCCCACGACACGCGAACGAGATTTGCAGGGGCGACGCCTAAGTAGTTCTAACAAGATAAAACGTTCTGACCGATAAAACTTTCAAATCGATATATTTTACGCGCGATATTCGATAAAAGAAAAAAAAAGGCTAAGCCGAGCGAGGAGTGACGCGGCACTTTTTTTTATGATTGAAAGAAAGAAGTTAAATATGCAAGACGGTTGACATCATCGACGTTTGAAAATAGCGCGCGCGCATAAGATGCTCCTTTTTTCTTTTTGTTCTATCGCGTTTCTTCTACTCCTTCGAATTGCGCAATCGCAAAAAAGGATTATTAATTATTAAAAAAGGAAATTAACCGAGTGGAGAAAAAACGTCGTACGCCTACCGTTTCTACGTGTCATTAGCGTATTATCGATCGATGTGACTCGTAATAAAACGCTAAGAGACCGACGACGACGACGACGACGACGATAGACCCATTATTGAATACGAGAGCGACGAAGACGAATCCAGTTTCTTGCATGAAACTTCGTATCGCGCGATAGAAGATGCCATAGAAGTAACGCGCATCCGATACTGACGCAACAGAAATCATAGTAAGTAAGGACGATTTCGTGATTCACGGAGAAACCTGGTCGACGGTTTGCACCGCGTCAAGCGCCCTTCGAATTTACAGCGTACAGCTTCGTTACGTTGATCACGTTGCATCGATGTGACATCAGCACCATCGTCGATCGAGTACGAGCGATCAACGATGTTAATATTTTTCAAATATGCTTCTTGTCGCGGTATCCGATTAATCGGAACCACTGTAACACTGTAAGACGATCGACGATGAAAAATATTTAATGTACTTTGACGTCGCTAGACCGTTCGAGAAATTTATACTGTTTCTTAAATTTCACTGTTTCTAAATTTGAGACCTTAGCTCTGCACTCAAATAAGGTCCAACCAGCTATAATTGCATACATCCGAATACGAGATATGTTTGATTTCGGCGTAAGCACTTGAACGACCTAGCAGAGTCCATGTTAGGCTGGCCGAACCATTTACTTGTTCTGGGAGAAATATTACGACGGATTAACCTTTTTACGAGTGCATCATTGGCAATAAAATCGTTGACAAGATGGACGACATTAGTTGGAACTATTTGAATTAATATAAGGGAATAAATCAGGCGATTGTGCTCTGACAATTCATAAGACCAGATCAAGGAAATCATACACATAAGAATAGAAACCAAAAACAATAAAGACGAATACCTAAAATTCTTACGTACTAGAACAAAACTAAATTTGGCGTCGATGTGATTGACCAAATGGTACGAAAATACAGCGTCAAATCAAAATGTTATAGATGACTTGTGTAAGTGTTTTGCAGTATCTCTGATTTGGCTGGTATAAATGACCACTTACGGTAAGAATAGGTATACGTGAAATGTAGGTACAGTTAATGTTAAAAAAAAGCGATATTTTGATTTTTCATTACGGTGACAGTGACGTGTTTTTTATTACAAGAAAAAATCACAGCTCTTAAACTTGCGAAGCTTCCAAGGTTCCTTTCTAATAAAATTTCAAATTTTGAAGATGTCGATTAAAAGATCGATTCGAGCTGTTCTTCTCGTGAAAATGACGAAACAAATAAACGAGTTTCATATAAAAACGATTTTACGTTGTAGGGTTATCCAAACGGAAGTAAAAGGCGGGGGAGAAGGATGGACAAGACGACGGAAAAGAAGATGTAGAAGAATTTTACAGCGTGATACAACCAACAAAGGCACGTTTCAACGAGTCCATTGTTCGCGAATAGCCGCCCTTCTTAAGGCAGATCTGAAAAAGCCAAGGAACGATCCCATGCGCGACTTTATAGCTGCTTTTACGAGGGAAGAAAGGTTTTTTCTCGATCGAACGACGTCCTGCCAGCGGCAAAACGTTTCCGCCATCGGCTGTTTCCGTAGGAACTATGCTTTTGCGTCAACGTTAGACGGCTGATCGACACCTGTTCTTATAGGGTGCGTGTCTTTTGCAGGGTGTTGATCGCAAGCCGTTCGAACTCTACGACTTTCCACCGGTCCTTATGTTCTCGTTTTGTCGCCCGCAAGGTCGAGCAAATTTCAACTATCCCGCCAATTATCATTCTACTTCTAGTCAGTCGATCTTCAACGATGTGTACGTTTTGTTTTTTGTTTTAAATTGAAAACTATCACGAATAGAAGTTTTGCAACTTAGGCTACTGATAGGTTTCTATCGACTTGTACAGGAGAAATGGATAACATGGATGAAAGCTTGATCGTAATACGAACATTAAAGTTAGATTCTCTTCCTTGGTAACGGTTTCCTGAATCTTCTAACGAAGAGCGCAATGAACGATCTCAAAAACAACAACAAAAATCAGCTAGAACCTTTATATCCATCCAATACGGATAATTATGATTACATTTCTTTTTAGGTTTAGAGTTGGTAGAAATAAAAGTCTCCCGGCTTGTTTGCTTTATATCGAGTCAAACGATGGCTGACGGCATGTGGAGCTCGAACCAACTCGAGCGTTACACCGAACATTAACGTTATAATCTCTTCTGATAACGGTTTCCTGAATCTTCTAACGAAGAGAGCACACACTGGACGATCTTAGAGCAACAAAAAGCGTCTAGAACTTTAAATTCGCCTAATACCGGGGTACTCCTGATATCCTTAACGAGAAACAGGAGGTTAATTATTTGCAGATCAAAGAATCGACGTCAAACGTCGCGGACATAAGAAGGTAACCACTAGTCTATTATCGACGCGTAAGCATTCTAGAATAATCGATATCGTGTCTATGCGGATTTAGATTCGTCCTAGTTCAATAAATAGCAGGGTCGATCGGGTCTTATCGTTCGAGAAATCGCTTTCGGTTGACCTAATGAGCCGGCTGCGGTGGCGATACCGATTTATTTATAACGTATCCCGAGCGGGTGACACCGCACCGGTGGTATCCAGCTGGCCATCGGGGGAAAGGAAAAATTGGCGAAGGAAGGAGGAAGAAAGGACGAAAAGTCCACTTCGGGTTCGGCGATCTCTCGTAGTCGTCGATGCTTTTAACTAAAGTAAACAGGCCTCTTATATGTGCGCGTTATCGATCGATCGAGAGACGATAGAAAACGGTAAACTTTGCCTCGAATCCTTTGAATAAACTACCGAACACTTTCCGCGCTATTCATCGAGGGATATTGCTTGATCGATCGACGAGACGGCTGGCAACCTTCGCCCTATATCCCCAAATCCCTCGTGGATCCTAAAATCTTCGTCGGTGATTCTATTTGTCGCGAAAATTCGCGTCATCTTCCTATTTATCGTTCACCGATAGATGAAAGATATCCCTCGGAATAAAATGGTCGTTTGGCTTCATCTGGTCAACCGACGAGACAGAAATCGTAGAAACTGACTGTAGGACTGTGTTAGTGAGGTAAGTACGAGAGTGATGCCACCACCAACGAAAATAGTCGGCGGTCATTAAAACGACGAATAGGCGCTCCGTATAGGTTGATGACGTCCGGTACGCCACCCACCATGCGTGCCTTCGGAGGAAGATGGAGAAGTGGCACCGGAAGAGGAGGAAAATCGACTCGATTTACGGACTGTTTCGAACAGACCGCGCCTTTCGTCCAACCTTTCAGGGTACGATGAAAAGCGAGGACTCGTTTTTCCCCCACTCTCTTTCTATCTATTTCCTTGTTACGCGAGATGAAAAATGGATCGAGCGTTTTACGAGCCACGATAAAACTTCGTCGTCGATATAGCCAAGCTACGAGGAATCGTCGAACCGCGTCTCGATCCACGCGAAAAAAGTTCGTCACAGGACAACCGTAATTCCTTCCGACAGCTAGAAGAAAAAGCGAAGCTATCCTTCCACTTTTCCAGGCCCCTCCGTTGCGCCTTTATCGTTCGGTTTTTTTCTCCCTGCCGTCGTTTTCGATCCTTCCAAGAACTCCAACCGCATCCCATCATCTTCCCACGCTACACCACCGAAAGGTTAAAGAAGATAGGACAATGCCGTCGTACACGCTGCAGTTTTATTAAAGACTTCAATGCAAAGAGTTTTAGAGGGATTCCTCTCTAACCCTAAAACCTCGAAATTTAACCTTATGGAAAGCATATACGCGTTATTGTTAACCTCTTGGCCTACGATCACGAGTTAGACTCATGATAAGGAATTAGGGCCATAAACAATAAGCACGAGCCTGACTCGTGATACTTCGATCGAACTTTTTATTTCCCAGACATCTTAAAATTATTAGTCGTGCCCAACTTGTTGTGACGTGTCCTTCGGTACATATGGTAACCACGTGCGAAGAACGGAACCCGGAAGTTCTCGAAACCCGGACCCGATTCGTAAGAATGACCATCGCTTGGTGATTCTTACCAGTATCGTTCGCTTTGATACTGATCGACTCAAGTTCAACAAACTTAGTATTTTCTGTCTACCGACTAACGACTTGTTCATTTATCTTACTCAACAACCAAACTACACGCGTGCTTCCACGATCAGGATGACGTAGAACTCGTCGTCAGGTCTATCGTGTTAAACACATTATTGTTTTTTTTTATAGCAAGACGACGTACGAGAACACGATAAACGATCGCGATGAGTCACCAGGAAACTCGTAACTTGCGCGTAACAGAGAATAAGAGATAAGAGATAATGGAGAAAAAGAAAGAAAAAAAGAAGAATCAGACCCAGAAGGCAGGCGAACAAGGAAGAACTTTGAATCATTCTCCTTGACGAACCTCTCGAATTTTACGAGCGGAAATCGATCGAAGGAGGGAGCAACGGGGACGGACGAATATGCCGAGTTTTCTTCCTTAGGTACAGGCGCGGTAACGAAACACTATCCAACGACGCTCGTTGCTCGTAGAGCCTAGAAGATACCGAAGCAAGAATTGAGTTACGTCTCCGATTTCGTTTCCAGTTGCGAGTTACACGCGGATGTTGCGAGCTCCGCGGAGATCGCGCTCACGATAACGACGAACTTGTAGACCCAGCCACTCACCTACGCACTCTACGTAACCTCACGCGTTACTAGTCGCTCTTAGGTGGGACGACGACCAGCAAGAAGGCTAGCCTTCTTCGAAGGAAAGAAAAAGTGAAGTTTCGAGGCTTGCGTGCTCTAAAATAAAAAGTGAAATACGTATGAAAGACGGAAGTTGTACGTAGACCTCCATTTCGATATCGATAGCGTCACAGCTGATAAACGAGGGCATATCGATCGACAAACAGTTTATGACTACGATTTAATGGATAAGAGGAAAACTCAACCATCTTTGTTCTACGATAAATTGTTATATTCTCGATGTATTCGTCAAATTCAGTTGCAAATTTACGCGCAAGTCAGATACGTACAAATAACTACACTTTGATCATCTACCAGAGATCGGAGAGGATGGAAGTCCTTTGGTCGTTTCGAATGAAAGAAAATAAGATAGGTAAATCAGTAGGGTGAAAGCAACGACTGGATGAACTTTCAAGAGTGCCGACGACGATCGAATATCGCTCTTTCGAGTACGGCTTCCCGAAGAAGCTTCGACTAACGCGAGGACGTATATGCGGAGTGTTTAAGAACTCGAGCCGTTTGGTACCGAGCTGCGCGTTTAAATTTTACTTCGAGATAGAAGATTCAGATTGATCAGCTATTGCTAGTAGGATCGTACTAAATCGTTCGAAGTTGGGTAGAGAGCGCGTTAACCCTATCGCTACAAAAGGTGATTAGAGTCAACCCATACGAATTTCGCATCAGTTAAGAACTCCGCTCGTGTACGAGTCGACGATCCAGTTTAACCGATGACATCGTTCGTCTAATTGCCTTGGCAACCGCGCAAATAACGACACGAGAGTCGTTAGCCAAACGACGATTCGACAGTTTAGCGGAGAAAAGACGCCGCGTTTCAAAAGCTCTATTCTCAAAAAAGAATCTTTTCCGGTAGATCGCCATCGTTTCGTTAGAAAAAGTAAAATCCAACTATTCAAGAGGCGAAGTAATGCGACGACAATCGACGATTATAACTCTATACTCGCGAAAGGATTAAACGAGAAAAGGCGTATTAGGAATAATTCAAAGGAGGGAACGCGGTTTTCTGGATCAGTCCATCGGTCAAGGACGCTCATCCGAGAGGCAACGACAATGGCACAGAAAAAAATCCACTTACCAGAAATGATTTCAAAAAGAAGGCGGAAGGTGGTCGGTCGAGTCCAGGGCTGAGGGCGCGAAGAATATCTCGGAAATAAAGAAAAGAAGAGGAGGTAACTTTTCCGTTGGAAGATCGTTCTGATATCTTAGATATAAACGACTATTCGAGAAGAGACTGATGCACTGCCTTCTTCTTCCTTGCGTTAACTGGTTGACATCTTTGATCGTTACGTAATCCAACCAAGTCCCTGTCATCTCCTCCACCACCTTCGCCACGAACTTCGATTCCTTCCGCTCCACCACTCTACTCCTGATGCTCGATCACCACTAACGCGATAGCATAGGGGTAGCGCGACGTTATGAAAGCGACGATTTAACGATCCGAACGGGTCGAAGGACTTCGACATCTGCCTGGAGCTTAGGACGTTCACCAAATGAATTCTTTTGAGGCGTTTTCTGGAAATTTTCGTCAGGTAGTGTAATTTGCCTCGACACCTTTAAACCTCCTCGTCGGCTTTAAACGAGGTTTAAATTCGGTCGAAGAGGCTGCCGATGCCTTGATCTTCGAAGATAATCTTCGAAGATTTTCAAAAAGGAAAACTACTGCCTATTCGAACCTTTCTAAGGGTTTTTTTCGAAATCGAGGAAGTGATTTTAAGGATTTGGTAGTGTCCAAGAACAAACATAAAAGAATTCCAAAAAACAAAGAACAATTACGAACTGGAGAATACTTGAGAAACGTATGGAATACGTAAAAAATGTCAACGATAAGAGATCACGTATAGATTTATTTTTAACGTAGATTTTATCGAGAAAAACTTTCGATGTTACGCAATCTTGTTAGAGTCGATAGGCCACGACGAGATTCATGGACGATATCGTCGCAAAGACGCGAGTAATTGCGCGTCTGGACGTTTAATTCTTCGCGAATCGACGTTAACCTCGAGCAATTTCATCGTAGAACGTTATCCATTGAAGCGTCCTCGTTCGTAGACGTTTATAACGGTCGCGCTCACGAACGATTCGATGAAAATTTTGCGAAAAATTCGCCGATTGCCTGGAAGCTACTACATACCGCCGAATGAAAGTGCTTTTTAAAGCGGAACCGCCTTAAAATATAAAACGAGCGCTCTTCGTTATTTTTGATATTCCGATATCTTGAATAAGAGAATTCTATCCGGCACGATACATACATACTTCCAAAGGAGTCACGTATTCCGCGAGCTACTTACGCTCGTAGGATCGATATTACCCGTGATGATTTTCCCATTTAAGGTGCACCTAGTACATATACCGCTTCCAAATATATCCGCGAGGTCGTCCGCACGCCTTCGGAAACCACTGACCATTCGCCATTTTCTCGACTAAAGTTGATATACACTACTGGCCAAAAAAGTTTGAAACCGCATAGGTTTTTCTTTAAATTACTTTATTTATTTCCACCTTTTATTTACACAACCATGACATATAGTTATAGTCGTTAGATTAAGTTAGAAGATGAGTAACGATCGAAAGGAGAAAGTAGAGAGACGAAAGAGAAGAATGAGGGAAGAATAGAAGAATAGAGAATAGAATAAATAAAATATTATAACACGAGGCTTTCGCTGCTATTAGCGACAAGCACTAAATTGCCACTGTGTTTCTAGTTTTGTTTTATTTAGTAGTTTCGACATTGGTTTTAAGTTAGGCCAGGAGGATGTTTTTTTTTTCTTTCTAGCCTTCCCTTTATATTGTGGCCATATGTTAGTAACAGGTTAGTATGCCGCGTTCACCTCTGGTTTGTGATTCTCCGAAGAGTGTTTGATTCCTTCTTGTACTGAAGGAATATTCAAAGTTTTACTAATATCCTAACAAGGCGCTTCTAAGATGGAGCGGAGGGTTTTCATTTGCTGGATTTCCATTGTTTGGATGCGAAATTTGACTGCCATTCCACATAGCAGAATTCCATATGATTGAATCGATTCGATTACAGGCTTGTATAGCAACATTTTATCGGTACCGAGTCAGGATCTTCGAGAGATGAACTAGTTTAACTGTTTTTCCTTTTTATTATTTCTATGTGTTTTATTTTTTGTACAACGTGGTACTTCCAGATTAGCTTGAAGTTCGTCGAAATATTTCGGAACGAATCCCATTTCCTAACCGATGGAACGAGTATGGTCGCTTTTAGCAGATACGAAAGTACGGTTGTACGGCGATCGACTACAGTCGTAGAAGAACAAAGGATTTATACACTTCCTGTCGATGCTTTTACCTTGAATTTACGTTTCCTATCAACGATCTTACGAGACTTTGAACTCTAGAAACCTGTAGAAAGCCATCGGTCGATCGAATTTTCACGTTGATCGCATTTATCTTCGCGTCTCGGAACTAAACGCATTTTTAAAGGGCGAAGATAACGACGCGTCGGAGCGTTCGTAGGTCCTTGCAATTTCGTAGCGATGGAAAGAAAGAGAGCTGTCTCGCAAACAACGTCGTTGGCCGTTCTCGTGCAGCGATGCGACGATGTGGGTAAGCTCGAGAACGCGTTGCGAGTTTAGAGCAGGCGGGTAGTCGGACGAGCAGAACCGAGGAAATCGTGGATAATTAATAAAGAAAACTGGTTCAATGTACACGAACGAGTTATTAAGTGTAATATTATGCCAGAGTTCGCGCATACGCCTTGCGATCCTGCAAATAAATAATAAACCTAAGTGATTTCCGTTACATAATCCTAAGTAGCGAGATGAGTTATCCGTTGCTGTGCGTTCGTCCGGTAATTTCGATTTTACGGTTCCTCGTGGGAGGATCGGGCTGGAGAGTCACAATTTTGTCTCCATGTGAGAAACGAAGAATCGAGATTGAAGTTTAGACGCAGTCTTACCTCGAAACCGAGGGAGAAGAAATAAGGAAGGAAATCGTAAATAGGAAAAATGATTTTATAAAGGAATACCTCTAGCTTTTGATGAAATTCCTTGGGACAGAACAGGAGGATGGAAAAAGGAACGGCGAAGTTTTCACGAAGTATCAAAGCTCGGGCGAACTTTCCTCCATGTTTCAAGGCACAAGTAACTGGCTATCGATGCTTTTACATTTTACTTATTGGGAGGTTTTTTTCGAAGACGTCATCGAATGCTGAAATGCAAGACCGATGTTACAAGGTTTAACATTTCCTTAGCCATTTTTTTTAACGCAAGTCTTGAATTTGAAAAAAAAAGGAAGAGTTAGACGCACTCGACGATTTTCCAAGTTCCACGTCTCTCTTCTCGAGTGCACGATATATTTTAAGCTGCAACCTCAATTCAAGATGTTTCTTTCTATTTTGCGAGCACCGACTGCCACTCGAAATCGTTGAAATTTCTTCAATTCCGCCGGATGGAAGTTTCAAAAGGTTTTCCTTTAAACGTCCGAAGCATTCGTAAAGACGTGGAAATCGAAAGAGACGGGAAGAAAAAAGGATCGTACCAGGACTCTTCCGTAAATTCGAGTTGATGTTATATTTCCGTACCTTATATCTTTCCTTTGTCGGACCCTTCGAACGTACATCGGAACTTTGTAAATTTCAAGCACGCGTTACTAAATCGGTAAGGCAATGTCGCTAGCGAGTTGTTTCACTTAATTCTTCCAATATTTCTGTTTACAGAGCATTGTCTGAATATTCCTCAATTTTTGTGCGCTCACACACATACGCACAAATTCTCAACAGATTCGGCGATGTGTCGATCGCACGACGTACTACTCTAGACTAAATAGGAAAAAAAAATTGTCTACTGATCCACATCGATTTTTACAATAACAAAGGAAAAATGGCCGATCAACGACAATATGCGGTGACTTTTTTTCTATTTTTTTTCTAACTTTTCCGTTCATTATGCATAAATATATGTTCGCGTTAAGCGACTGTGTAAATATTATTAATAAAATTGTTGATTTTCTAAAATAAAGTCGTCTTTTTGACCCAATAAAGAGATCGCCACAGTTAACTGGTTAATATTAACGATGATCGCGGTAGACCGTTACATTGTAATTATCTCATCGTTCGTCCCTCAAAAGAAAAAGGTCTCAAGAACGATAGGACAAAGGACAAAAAACAGAGAAGCAACCTAGAGTTCTCCCCTAATGGATGCCATCATGTGGAAAAATCAAACATCTCTCGTCTATTTTCGTTGGATCCAATCGATTCCAGGCAGGCAGGGTGGTAGACAAGCAGGGAGGGAAATTCAGGCTATCTCCGAATACGTCAACTTCCACGAAGGGAAGTCGTGTTGTTTCACTAGGCGACCGCAGCAAGGCAGCTAACATTCGACGACCGGAATATCCTGGGCACGTCGAGGCTCTAGGAGACGAGTAGGACATCGAAGAGGAGTAGTCGGTGCCGATGATGGTGCTAGAGGGAGGAAAAGGAGCGAAGGGAGTGGAAGGAGAAACAGAGGCACGGTAACAGCAACACGGCGGCTCAAACGGCAGCAGGAGGCAAGCCGCGATATATTTCGATACGTAAATAAATACAAGGTCGACCGGCGAACGTTTCTGGTATATAAAGGGCTTGGAGACTACCGGCGATGCTGGTGCTGTCATAGAAGCTGCTCGCCGAACAAATATCGTCGATGGTAGAGCGGTCTTGGCTGTGGGACTTGACCCTCTCCAGCTGGACAACAGTTTTCCCACCTTTCGAGGGAGAGGACAAGGAGGAGGGGAGTTGAACCAAGCGCGTGCGAGCGACGTTCCTGGGTTCACGGCTCGGCAACGTCGCCATATATCGACCCAGCTGTCGTAGGGAAGAAGACCAGGACTGAACAGAGGTCCCGATGTCCATCGCGAAATTTAATTCTTCCGTTGGCATTCCGACGCGCCTATCGACATGCTTTTTTTGTGAACGCCGATAATGACGAGAAGGAGTACCTAAAGATCCTTGCCATCTTTCACAGAGTCAGGAGAAAAAGAAGCCAAGCAGAGGTTGGGGACAGGAAGAAAGCTAGTCAAAATTTCGGCTATAAAGAAGACCACGAGGATCGATTCGGCAGTCCTGCTCTGTTCTTGTTTCTAGAAGAACGAGTCGAAAGTCGTTGAAAGGATAAATAAAAATAAATTGTTATTAAATGCTAATTGGGATCCTTCCGTCTGTCGGTGGTCGATGCGCGATGTTTGAAGGTCGCTCTTCGCAGGAGGGTTCGGTCCCCGCAGACGCGTATCCATACTTTACCAGAGTTTGTGAATTAAAACGCACCGTTATCGTTTAAAACGGCGAATTTTAACGCGACGTATAATTCGACTTGAATCACTTTCGTGCTTGGTAATGAAGTACCATCTTTCACGTCACTTTGAAACTGAAACGTGTAAGTGTAAAGCGGTTACGACGTTTCTACGACCAATTTTACATGAAGTGCATTTATTTACGGTATCCTTTCAACTCCGACGAGTGTCCTCGCGGGATCATTATACTTTGACGCACACTGGAGTAGTCGTTAAAAATGATTACGACGTGGGTAAGAGAGTAAATAGACAAGTACGAGCGTGCACTTCGAAAATATGAAATAAGGGAGACGCGTACGGCCCTTTCCCCAAAAAAAAGGCAGTTGCCCTCCCTTTTGTAAGAAATTAACGTAAAATTGTCTTACATCAAGGAGAGGAATATCTTAGGCTGCTAGAATTTTTCAATATCAGACTAGCCGAACCATTTACTCGATCTGAGGAAAATATTACGACGAACAATCTTTTTACGAGTGCACCATTGGCAATAAATTTGTAGACAAAATAGACGACATCAGTCGGAACTATTTTGATTAATTGGCGTTGATTTGACAGTCCAAATAGCGTGCAAATGTTTTTCGAAATCCTTGATTTAGTCGGTATAAAAGCGTGGATACTTTATAAAGAATAATTGGATAAAGGATATCAATCAAGGCAACGATTTCTATCACAATTAGCAGAAGAGCTTGTCACAGACTATCACGAGTTTCTTCAAGAGGAAAAAGAAAAAGTACAAATGTTTTCTGCAAAAGGTAATTAATTGTTTACATTATTTATAAAAAAAATTAAATAAGTTTGATTTTATTAGTATTTGAAAGTTACGTTGCTCATTATTTCCTTCGATAAATTAACAATTTCTGTTTCTAAAAATCAACGTCTATTTCGTAAGCGATCAAATGATCGCTAACGATCAGAATAGGTATATGTGAAACGCCGGTACGGTTAACGTTAAAGGACGAAGTACTTTCATCGTTCATTCTTTAAAGTACGATTCGAATAGGATATCCGTGTTCTATTTCGATGGTCGGTGAGATGGAACGGTCGAGAAAAGATTCGCGACCCCAGCACCTACCACCATCACCATCACTATCCCCCATCATCATTTCCATCTCCATCATCACCACCACCACTACCACCACCAACAGCACAACTACCACCACCACCACCGGAGTACCGGCAACTGCCGTACCTCTCCTTCCTCCTGGATCGCCACCACCCCAGTGGAACACCGTGCAGTGGCAGCACCGACGCCGTTACCGCTATTACCACCCCTAACCAGCCGACCAACCCTCGTCGAGGCTCGGATCCAACCCGACCCGACTACCGGGAAAGCGCCGAGCCCCCTTGCTCGTTCGGCGCACGCGGAATTCCCCTTTCTCTTCTTACCCTAGCCGCGTTACCCTCTCTCTCGTGCCCCGTTCATCCCTTCTTCGATCTCGACGAGTTCACCCTCTCCGATTCTCCTTCTCTAGCTTCGCTTCCTTCTCCTCTTCGTCGTCGTCATCGTCGTTGTGCTTCTCCTCCTCTTAGTTCGATTCACTCATACCCATTCCATTCTACGAATGCGATCGAATCTCTCTCTCTCTCTCTCTCTCATTCTATTTCTACTTTTCTCTCCCTCCCGATTTCCTCGCAACCCCTTTTTCTTCTCACCCCAATCGGACCTCACCCTTCGATTCTACGATCGACACCATCGCACTAACATCACCGTATTTGCAGCGTCTATCAACGACACCCTTCCTTCCCCTTCTTCTAGCCTCTACACCCCTCGTTCTTATTTTCTCGACCCTTTTCTCTCTAATCTTTAACGTCGCACCGAACAGAATCGAGCAGCAGCAGCAGCAGTAGCATTGACAACAGTAACATCAGGAGTAGCGTAGACTACTGAACATTTCTTTCTATTTTTTCATCATTCTCCTTCTAATACCCTTACTTACATCTTTTTTTATCTATTTGGAATCGAGGCTCTCTTTACTGCTCTTTGTATCTTTACGTGTCTTTATTTCGTGATTATCTTTTGTTTTTCCCTCGATATTCCTGGCCCTTCTTCTACATCGAAAAGTAGTACTTCTTTCGTTTCATAAGACTTGTCAAAGAGTTCCCCAAAGGGAATAAATGAATATCCGTTGGATATAGTAGAACGAACATTTAACCCTTTTCACTCGTATGTCGCCATATAGTCACCATCTTATTAGGTTGTTCGGAAAGTAATTTCGTTTTTCCCAGAGTTTTTCAAAAACAAAAGGAACATAAAAAGCAACGTTTTTTCATTAAAAAAACGAAATTACTTCCCTAACAACCTATTAAATTTTATTAATATATTTTCGACATATATATTTTCTATTAAGTTGGCAACTAAGTTCCCGCCGTTTTTTTAATTTTTTTTTTAATTCAATAAATTTTTTTGAAAAATATACTTTAAAAAATTGTTTATAAAACAGCGGGAACTTAGTTGCCAACCTAATACTAAATTGGCAAGCTAAGTTCTAACATGTTCCCATAAAAATGTTTTCATTCTGATCGAATATGAAAAAAAATCCGAGTTGATTGATAGTCTTCTGAAATATAAATACGAAAGGTTTAATTAGAAAGAATATAAAGGTGTTAATTATCGCCTGACGTAATTTATTCGATTATCTCTCGTACGACAATATTTAACAAAAAACGATAATTTTTTCGAACATCTACGGATATAAATCAAAGTTCGACGTTGAATGTTTTCATTGAAGATCTCGAGAGACTTTGGACCGCGCCAAACTTAAACGTCACGATGACGACACGAACCTGAAGATCATCAGGCGGAAGAGAGCGAAAGAGAAAAAAGAGAGAGAAAAAGAAGGAGGAGCAGCAGAGGGACGAGGAATTGGCACTCGGCCAAGTCTCGTTCGTGTACCACGGCCGAGGTCCTTCCTATTCCTTCTCCTCGTTGTCAACGACGACATCGGTGCGAAATACAGTCGATGTTCCGCAAAAACGCGGATCTCGATGGAGTCTCTCGCGTTTTATGCGACAACGAATTCTCTTCGCACCCACACCATCCTCGCGCAACAACGACGAAGGACAAACTGAGTCACTCGTTTTGCGTACGAGACCAATCAGTGCGACGAGGCTCGACATCGACCAACACGCCAATGCCACTGCGTACCAGGTAGACTCGAATAGCCGATATCGTCAGCGAAGAATGATTTTCCTGTTACTCTGACATTGGTGAACGATCAAAAGACGACGTTCCATCGAGAAGAACGAAGAAGCTCCACTATTTACCCGCCACCGAAGTCTGTCAAAAAGTGTCGAATACGGTCAGAATGTCATTGAACCAAGGAAAATAACATTTGATCTTGGAACGAAGTAGCTCTCTCCTTTTTAAAGGACAGCCAGACCACGATGGCGTAAAGGGCGCCTCTCGTCCAATTTTATCTTCCAATGGATCATTCGATAGCTTATCAAAGAAACCATGTTGTACTAATGTTGAACACCCTGTACCTCAAGAGGGAATAGTGCAGTTACAGGGTGAACTATAATTTTCGATTTTATCTCTTTTTTTCGTACTATACGCTCGGAAAAATTCCAAAAAATTCTAGGACGTTCCGGAGAATGTTACTTATGATAGTGATTTTTTTCAGATTTTTTGTATACAAATTCCTCGCGCAAAATCCTTGATACAGCGAGTGAATTATATGATTTTTAATATCTCTGCATTGGGTATGATAATGAAGCAATGGAAATAATTACATTATTTGAATAATGTTTAAAGTTTATACTTAATTGCCTTACGTGAAGTACACTTTTGCCTACCTTATCTTGCTTTACCCTTGATGTACGCTTGTCTAGCACCTTAAATGTCGTTTGCCAACTACGATAGAGTTCAAAACTGGTCGATGTTCAGAAAATAACGTTACACCAAGAGGAACGACACATAATCTATAATGAGAGTTTGCTAAAAGTCATCGAACTGCGAGAATTAAAATTTTATCTAAGATCAAGAAGCGACGACCGTTAGTAAAGTCCGACGAACGATTCCTTTTTTTTAACGAGCGATCAGACCAAGATGGTGTAAATTATGCACGCATATTCGACACCTTAAATTGCGTTAACTGTTCGTGATAGCTCGTAAGAAGCCTCGGATCGTTGTGCAATTCAAATTTCGAGTGATTCCGACTTGAATC
The DNA here is from genome assembly GCA_025433975.1 of Liostenogaster flavolineata. Lineage (NCBI taxonomy): Eukaryota > Metazoa > Arthropoda > Insecta > Hymenoptera > Vespidae > Liostenogaster > Liostenogaster flavolineata. The sequence goes on along the minus strand of JAITYT010000236.1, from coordinate 1,782,683 downwards.
GTGCGCTTACATCGCACGTTTATCGATATATCATCGTTTCTATTCTAAAGATGAAAGTAGATATCATCGATCATTCACTTTGAAGCTCCGAAATCGCGGATGATTCATACGTACGGCAAGATAAAGATGCCTCAAGGAAGATGGACGAATTTTCGTAATAGATTATATATCGGTCCCACGAATAAATTTTCCCCGGTCGAAGGATCAAGCGCACATTGACGTCACTTTTTATGTGCGTACGTGAGCTCGAAAATCTCTCAAATATTAAATCTTATACGACCATCGTGCGTAAGTCGGATGGACAGATCGTAGATATCAATTATGTGCTCTGTCCTATGATATCTTAATTATGAGCCGGTATCTGTCGTGATTTACCGGATGCTACGCGCAATCGTCTGTAAGGAACGCTGTCGTCGACGTAATAAAAAATTCTTCAGGCCACGGAGTCAAGGACCTCGACGATTTAATCAATCTCCAATGTTCCGAGAACACGAGATGAAAGTAGGAGCTAAAAGACAATATTAAAAAATTGTTCTTTCGCTCGACAAATCGACGAAACACCGACGATGCCTATCGAGCGATCTTCTTGACACTTTCAACGTTGAAACGTTATAAATTATACGTAGGAATATTATAGATTCGAATAACAATAAAAATAGTTCGATGTAACTAGTAATTAGCATTGGCTAAATTTTGCCAGAAGTCTACGAGACTTTCGACGTTTCTCTCGCATGGTTCAAGAAAAAACGGATGGGGAGAATATCGAAGATCGGTTCGAAGGAAAAGAATCCGTCAACTTTTGAGTATTCACGAGAAGCTTTTGCAATTCGTAACGATCGTGGCAGAAACGACGAGAAGAAAACGCTGGCGCGTAAATCGTAGCGCAAAGTCAAAGGGCACTTTTCCATTTTACGTGATTGCTTCTTCGCGTAGTTCCGAGTGAAGGATTTCGACGAAGCGATTTCAACGGAACCCGTAGTTCGTCTCGTAGATTTCAAGTCAAAGAGCTGATTCTCGTTGTCGAACTCGAAGAAAGGCTTTCGCGTAAAGCGCAACCTTCGTTCTTCGATCGAACGCGCCTCTCTAATGGCCGGAATATTTTAACGATTCGATTCCATCAAAAAGTTCATTCCAATTTTTTAAACGCCATCAAGCTTGTGTTAAGTCTGAAATACCTCCAAATAAATTCTACTTTCATAAGTAAATATAGAAACTTACTGAAACGATCTCAAAATGATTGCAACTCTTTATTTTTCTTTTGGTAGGACTTATATTTTTTAAAAAACAACGAAGTATCCTTCGAAACAATATCGACGAGCCAACAAATAATTTAACAAATGTCAAGGAAAATCTCACGTGAATTCTCGCTTTATAAATCTAAAATCGAAGTTAGGATAATACGTCGATTGAAATTCTACGAAAGATCGTCATCGACGAAATGGACAGCCACGAATCATCATCGATAATTCTCGTCTCCACGTAGATCTGACAAAACGCGACCGAAGGCCGGGTAAAGGCGCTCCGTTACATAATCCTTCTATATAAAATGTTATTTCGTAAGTATCGTGAGGCGCACGCGCGCTCTACCCGACCGATAATGCACGAAGTCTGCGAAATGTGAGAAACGTAAGCGAGGGTACGTTTTCTACGCGCGCTGTTTTTCCTTTAGACGAGAAATTTCTGCCCGAAAGTAGGAAAGTTCGTTCACGAGCGTATCGAGACACACACATACACACACGTCGATTACGATAAAGGCAATTTTTAACGACAACGAAACGAAGAAGAAAGCGAAGTCGCTGACCAAACGATTCGGTATCTTACGAAAGCCAAGACGACGTCCTTGTTCGAGAACGCAGGTCTCAACGCTTTGGGAGACGGTGGTGCGTCTTGCGAAGTGCGAGTCGTGACTTCTAAGTGGGTCGCGATTCCTCGACGAGTCCAACTCTTGCGATGACTTCTTTGCTAACGGTTCACGCAATTCTTTTTGACCTAACGAACGAATTTATATGAACGAAATTAGGGAAAAGAAGGAAGGAGAAAGCAGGGAGAGGAAGGAAGAAACTGGAGGATCGAAGCAAGAATTCGTCGTCCTTTTCCAACTCCTGAGCAAGATACAGCTGTTAGGTGTCAGTAATGATACCACGAAATTTATGGAATGGTCCAATATATTACATTAAATCGTTCTATAAACGCGTTTTTCAACATGAACTAAAAGTCGGAAGAAGAGTGAATGAATTACCTGTATCAACTTGCCATAAAAGCAGATAGTAAATTTACTTAGTCTCTTAGTGTGAGTTTTGAAGAGTGCAGTTGGTAGTACATGCGTGAACTGTACGTTTGTATGAATTTATATTTATATTCATATTTGTTCATACAAAATTGTTACGAGTGAAGCGATAAACGTGCGATTGGGTTGATTGGTTTTTTTAGTTCGACTCTAATTTAATTTTGATTTTTAATGAAGAAAAGAGAGGCTTTATTTTTCCATTATTAATAGTGTGCTACAAGGAAGGGCGAGCGAACTATGAAAAAAAAATTCATCGAGATAATAGTATTATAGAAAAAGATTGCTGCCTATCGATTTCTTCAAAGGGGCATTTAGATATTGCAGTTGTCAATTGCATACGGATGACTCGAAGGCAAATGACGTCGCAAAAGTTTGCGTAAGACCATAGAGAAGCGCGACAGAGAGAAAGTCGCGTGTATCCGTCGGTCTGCTTCGTCGAGGTCGTTCAACGATACGTAAAACGATAACTGAACGAAGAGTACAGCGGGATAAGATGGTCAGAAATGCCCTTGAGCCGATTTTATTCCACATTTCATTTTCAATAAATTAATACATAACAATTTTTTGGAACGTTATTACCATTTTATCATAGTATCGATCAAGCTAGAAATTATGTTTATTATTTAATCAATAGATATATGATATATTAGTCGATGATAGATATGAAAAAATATATGTATCTTAACTTGAACGAACCTAATTTCATAGGCAATTATTTACTAGCTCACGCAGATATGGTACTTTTCGAAAATTATCAGATCAGCAAAAAATTAAAAATGAGATATTTTACCAAAGAAGATGATGCTTCTTATTAAGTAAAACAGCGACAACGGTTAACCTTTAGCACCTGAGAGATACCTCTCACTCACCGGACGCGATGCAGCAACTCGAGAGGCGCCTCTCAAGCGTCACAGCATTTTAGGTGACAATTAGAGAAAAGAAAATGTTTTTAGGAATGGAAATCTGCCTAATTAATTCCTATATTCTCCATACACTAGTCAAAAAACAGAAGAACGAAAAGTCGCTTAAACACATAATTTGTAACAATTTTAGTAGACCAGTTGAAAGAAGATTTTCGATAACCGTGAGATGGAGCTTCGACATCAAGCTCCAATTTTGACTTCGAAAGCTTCGTGTGTTTCTCACAGGCTCAAAAAGGGGTTGTAAGGTTTGTTAGTATTGAAAAAATCAGGCAAAAGACGCGAAACAGTCTACTATTGCGATATATTGTATGTCCGAATAAACCAAGGATGCATCTTGGTGAATGTTTCACAAATTATGACACGAAACAAAAATATTAAGCCTGGCATTACAAGATTCTATTTGTAAAGGTGTAAATATAGATAAAATATTAAAATGTAACGCGTTTGTAAGTTAATTTCTATGTAAATCCATTTAATGCGACCTTCGTCACATATGCGTAAAATCATCTCGAGTTGCTACCTCGTCCAACCGAAAAAGTCGTCGAGCGCAAAGGATTAATATTATTATACAATACCCATCGTCTCACACGATGATGACCATACAAAGGACATGACCTTAACTCTGACTGGTACTCGAAACGATTTTTCGAACATGTAACGAACTTCGGTTCGCTTCTAAATCTCGTTAGCATAAATGACGCGAACGCATTCTCTACTTCAAATCCAAGCGTTCGAGTATTTCTGTACTCATTGAGCTTTGCCATTGACAGTTATGTAACAGGAAGATAAAGCTAATCGTACGATTTCTACCGAGCGCACGGGTATAACAATAGAAATAAGACAATACTGGGCATCGATCGAGATAGAGAAAATTTGTTCAACGGCGCGTGTGTACTTTCCCCAGAATTTTTGATATCCTAGCCTTTGGGGCGCTTTCAAAAGTGCTTTCGCTGCTCGACATTTTCACGCTTTCGATCTTGACGGGTGAAGAAAGTTGCGCATTCGTGTAACGCACGCGACCAAAAGAGAAATGCGTTTACTTTCCATATTTCGAACTTCGTTCGGTCGTAAGTGTTAAGCTTCGACAAAATGCGATCAGAACTTTTCTCTGGATTGGGGGAATCGCTTGTGGTAGAAATTTGTAGCATCGGCTATATACGCGTTACCAGAACATATTTTTGTCCGTAACGTTTTAGGCGCGCGGAGAACTGCTTAATAATCTAACTCGAACTAAAATATCGAGGTCGTTTGTTCATCTTCGATCATCGTATCGTACAGTGCGTGTATGTAACACGCGGCACGACCTAAAAATATAAAGTGGATATCGACTCTATGAATTTCATCTCATCAAGATGGCGGATTCGTGACGACTTAATTGTAAAAATTGTAAGAAAAATCGTGTCTCAAGACAATCCTATTTCGACGAAGAAATCGAAACGCGACCACGTTCAAAGCTCAATATTCATTCAAAGCTAATAATTGCAACCGATTGTCAAACCACTCTCAACAAACCGCTTTCAACGCGTAATTTATACCTTTTTCGAAAGAGCAAAAATTGTTCGAATCGTTTTGGATCGTGTCGAAGTCGTTTCGAAGTGATTTGTACAACCGATCGATCACGATTGGACCCACATCGGCATCGCGTGGATTCGTTGAAAATTCCAATCGTTCCGCAAGAACGAACAACGTGTCGCTGCATGGAAAATGGATCGTATTTAACATGCGAGTGGCGTTACAATTGGCACGTCTTGTCGAGACACCGAATGCTCTTTCGAGGTTAGAAGTGCATTGCACCGCTGCATGCACTGTACGGTGGCGCGCGTGCACGCGGAATATCGCTACCACCGGGACATTGTCCTACGGAGGAAAAAATGAAGGAAAAAATTGATTAATTGGAGCGTTACGTGCTGCTTCGAATCGACTTCTGACGGTTATCTGTAATTTGTCATAACGGTTCGTTGCTGCCCGTAGAGCTCGTAAATGAACCGCCAAAATTATCTCTAACTAGATGCAATGAAAATAAAGATGAAACGAGGTAACGAGTTTAGAAATCCGACGAGAGATTTTCGAGGATCGAATATCGACCTTGCACGAAGTGATCGTCGAAATTGTTCAGAGGCGTAAAATTAACAGGAAGAGTGATTTGCAATTTGCAGGATGCACCTGGTAGAAAATCAATAACGAACTGGAATTGGGAAAAAAATTCACGGAATTTCTAATAATTTAGGACCACTATCAGAATTGTTTTGAACGTACGAATTCTACGTTCACTTCGCAATTCACCTCGCAATTCGACCAATAATTTTATTAAATTCGCGAACGTTCCAGAAAAATTGCTATCGGTACGTGGCGATCACGCAACGCGTCCAAACCAATTCAGCACTGAACGAGTCTGCGAAAATGTATAAAATACGAGCTAATCGATATCGATGCTCGAATTTTCCATATTTTGTCTAGTTGAACGAAGGAAATTCGCCTCCTCGTACCTATCAAAGAAATATCAGACATACATGAATATAGACAGCCAAACCTGTCATCGAAACGTTCGAGAACCCAAAAATTCGAAAAAGAGAAGAACACCTTGGAGGAGTTGTTAGTTACCGAGATCAAAATCAATTTCGTTTGCTCGTAGCTTGAGGTCATTGATCAAAAATGAAGAAAAGTCAAACCCCAAGTGACAAAACGTTCGCCGTCTACAACGTTCGAAAAGCCAAAAAGGTGAAAAAGGGAAGATCCGTTACTTCGCAAAATTCTAAGCAGTTTCATTCACTCGTAGCTCGATGCAACGCGGTCGTCGATTGCGTAACACGACGGTTCGCTTAACCTAACCTGCTTCTTGCGGCCGCGAGACCGCGTACATGCAAATCGAGTCTCGTCCTAGTATGCGTGCATCGCGTAGTCGTCGTCGTCTCTCTTTGGTCGTGACTCAAGATTAAGGACAACGTTGCGCAAGAGAGACGAGGGTTATCCGGAGCGTTGTATCAAGTGACCTCTCCTCTTCTTCGTAGCCCATGCTTATCTCTGTGAAATGGCGGCGGCAGTTGCGACGCGCACGAGTCGCCTGATAACGTCACCGCGAGCACGTTGTCCTTAGCCTGTCCCTAGAAAGTACAGTCAACCCTCCTATAACGCGGTTTCCACATAACGCGGAGCTGAAATTGCGACAGCCCTCCTATAACTCCGGTACTCTTACAGCGCGGTTTCCGTTCAACAACGTCCCAACGGTTCTTTCCGTGCATCCAATGAATGACTTTAACTGAATATGTTTATATAAACATTCAAGCTTATCTCTTAGCCA
>JAITYT010000236.1:1742636-1754975 GCA_025433975.1 Liostenogaster flavolineata | reverse complement strand
TACGCGTCCGAATTCAGCGAAAGAATTCGCATTATAAATCTTGTACTAATCGTGAAGAACAAAATAAATTCGATTCAATAATTAATCTCACGCCAGTTAATTTTGTCGTGAGATATAAAAAGTATTACGCAATTCTTTCCAGCCGTCATGCTAAAATCGAACCATCGTAGTCAGTTTGAGGAGTTTACAACAACAATAATGAAACACAGATAGACATTGAAAAAGAAAAGAGAGGGAGAACTTTCCAGAGAGGGAAACGGTATGGAAACAACCAGAAATGGGATTCGAGAAGACGAAACTGGCTAAAGACTGCGCATGCGTGTCATAGCCATTAAATAAGAAGAATAAATAAGAAGAAGAGAAGACGAAACAGGGGTGGACGGAGATCCTAGACTCGACGCTCAGGAAAAAAGAGGAGTATTAAAAATGAGAAATAGGAAGCGAGCTCTGACAACCGAGGCAGCAGTAACGCGGAAGTACATCCTGCACGATCAGAGGTACTTGCGTTCTAGGTGCAAGGATAAAGCTTCAAATCATAATAGGAAGTACAGAGCAGGGGGTTTTAGTGGGTAGGGCGGAGAAAACTAGAATCCTCGCGAGTCCCATGCTACTCTTGGATATGCCTTTGACGTTTCCAGAGATGTGCGTAAAGACATTCCTTCCCTCTTTAAAAAAAATAAATAAATAAAATGCCTGACTTATCCTAGGAGCTTGTAATCTACGAAGATGCGCTCGGGATTCTAAGGCACGTAAAAAAGCAAAAAACAGTCCATCGCGAAGTAGAAGAATCATTTTTGTCCAGTAATCTACGGGCGATACAAATTGTTTCGTGACTAATCCTAAAAGCTCGTCGGCCCGCGGTGCTAAATACGGTATTCCAAACTGCTCGAAGAACTATTTTCAACCCTTCGATCGGTCGACGATATAACGATGGTTAAGCCGCAAATCGGTCTGTCGTTCGAACGCAAGGAAGAAATTCGCTTTCCTCTTATTCCCTAGCGATAACGAGTCGTAAACTCTTTTCTTCCCGCCCCTTTGGAATACCTCTTCTAGCTCCTCCCGCGCGCGAAGAATAAGGTGGTAGCACCCTGTAAGAAATAATAAGGTAACGACCGACCAAGCAGAGGGTTACTACAACGCCTCGTTACACGCGAACAAGCCCGAGATCTAATTTCTTCCTTGTATTTCACTCGCCTTTTGTATTTACGCGTTGGCTCGCTCGGCCCGCTTTCTTCTTCCTTTCGTTCCCAGCCATTCTTCCATTACGTTCTCTTTACGTAACGCGTCGCTCTCCCGCCTCGCCCACGTTGAGATTTCTACCCTCGCCGAGATTTACGATCGACGTTCTTCTTTCCCTTTTATACTTCTTTCCTTCTTGCCTCGATTTTTTTTCAGTTCTTTTACTCGCCGGTATTTTTGCGAGTCCGATCCCTTCCTATTTGTACGTTCATTTTTCTTTGCGGTTTTTTTTCTTACGTCGATTTTATCGCAGCGGTGTCGTGAATTTGTCATTTAAAAAAAAAGGAAAAAAAGAAATCTTCGTTCCGAACTCGAGTGTTATCGAATGAAACGTTAACGTCAATGTCGATGCCTCGTCTCGATGAACGAACCTTCGTGGACTTTCCTACGAAGAATTTTTCAACTACAAAATGGCAGCCAGTGACGTCAGAATGCTCGAATGTCCGTAACTGTCCAAAGTACTCCGCGGCAACATCCTGCTTCGCATTATAGTAAAAAAAGTTTCGTAAGAAACCCTAGCACAATCGCGCCAGGTACGACGTTAAAATTCAAATTAAAATCGCGTTGCACAACTGTCCAGTCATCGGCGAAAATGAGAACAATGCCGTGGCTGTCATCGATTTTAAACCACGGAAGAATATCCTCGTTATTGTCTTTAATCGTGAATACAAAGTTCGATATTTCCTTTAATCTGCTATTTATGCGATTCCATGCGCATCCGTAGTCAACCCGTTTCATAATCCTATCGAAAAAGTTTTCCTCGACGCGTTTAGACGAATTAAACGAACGATCCCGGCATGAATCTCGTAAGTATCCGTGTCGTTTCAATAGTAAAATATGTCCAATGTCCCAAATATTATTTGAAAAATCCACCACATTTTTAACAACGTCTGATTATTGAGTAATGGCAATTTACGAGCAACATTTTATCAATTCGATGATTTTCTATCATCGATATTCGCAAAATTAGACTATTTTCGATCTTCCAAATCGTGAAAATTGTCTATTTTAGTTGCGGTGCAACGATCGACTCACACATATTTCTAGACAGGTCCGATTCGCATCCTCAGATCAGCAAACACTCTTTCTTCCAGGTTAAAAATAAATGTTATCGAAACTTTGTCCAGAATCAATGCAAATAGAAATGATCTTTGGACTCTATGATATTTTCCTTGAAAAGCGTTCTTTCTTCCTTCATCCAACCCTCGATCCTACCTTCGATCTTCCATAACCATAAAAAACCATAAAACGTATTCCACAGACGTAAAAAGAACACTCCTCCCGATCCTTGGTCAGTTTCCTTTAGCTCGTGACGCTCCGAAATGACGAAAGGGCGGTACTTCGCAATATACGAAGAGCCGGAGGAAGAGAGACAAGGGAAAAAAGTCTCTCTTAAACCAACCAGCCAACCAAACAACTGACCAACCGACCAATCAACCAATCAACCAATCGACCAATCGACCGACCGACCAACCAACCGACCAACCAACCGACCAACCAACCGACCAACCAACCGACCAACCGACCAACCAACCAACCAACCCACCAACCCACCAACCCACCAACCAACCAACCAACCAACCAACGAAGGAAAGAGGCACGGAATCGTTCGGGTATATTTTTGGGTACGTCGAAGAGGCGTTCTTGGAAAGCCGGGTTTCGTCGCGCAATTTCTCCTTCGTGGAAGGTGGTTTCCTCGCCCGGGGGAGTTATAAGGGCGCGAGGGAGGAGGGGGGCGAAGACTGAGGGGCGAGGGGTTGCAATGTGCCTCGCGTGACGCAGCAGCAGCACCGAGCGTAAGGGTGGGGAAATTCGTTCTCTCGCCCCACATCGTCGTTTCTCTCCCTTCTTGTCGGTATGTGTACGTGCGCGCGCATACGCACGTAGAAGCCGCTCGAGAGCGTGTTGGGCGGCTACCCCTCCACCAACCCTCTCGCGAGAGTGCCGCTCCGGCTCACCCATTTCTCCTATCCTCCCACCGGTGCTTCCCTTCCCCCTCTGCACGGCGTCGACCGGTGTAGCCCGGCAACGTTGCCGGGTGTTACATAATAGCCGGGCGGCGTTGCCACGTTCCACTCGCCTACCGAATGCGCGGTCTGCTGCAACGTTGCCGCTTCCTCTCGACGACTCTCGCCTTTGCCGCCTGCTGCTGTTGCTGCTGCTGGTCGTCTGTCTCCTCTGCTTGCCTTCAAAGCCTGGCCCAAAGCCTAAGCGCCCTGTCGTCCTCCGAGATGTCCCTTCGATTCTTCACCTGCCCCCTCCCCCTCCCAACCCACCCCCTTCGATACTGCCGTTCCTTCCCGACCGTTGTGTCATCATCGATTTCCCTTCCCCTCTCCCTCTAAATAAAACGAAATTTCTACATCGATCGTATTCGAGGAAGGACGCCTAGGTCCTGGGTGGTAAAATCGTTCGATCGACGACGCGCTAGGTTCGCCTATGACGGAAATAGACGACTCGAAAACGCTTTATTTAGTTCTGTTCGAAGCGTCGAAGGTGGAAGGGGGCTTTCCAAGATCGTTGCGAGCCTATCGTACCACCCGGAACTCCTCGAACTCGTCTCGATTGTCCTGCGGGTGATCAAAATCAATTAAACGATACGTGCCACCAGATGCAAGCTCTGAACCCTTAAGCAATTCCTTTTTATTTTATTTTCGAGTAATTTGGGACCATATGATCAGAAAATCAGCCAACAAAGCTGAATGAAAGTGAGTAATAAGTGCACTACAATATAATTCGTCTAGCGATCTCAGTATCAAAACCAAAAACTAAACACTCGTATTGTAAATTTTATATATATATAGCTACTTATAATACATATAATTACATTATATATAAATTATAGCTACTTTTTTCGAGATTATCGTGTCCGTTATTTTTAGTTCGCGAAGGTTATTCACTTCATGCATACTTCATCGTGCATCACTTCATGCGTAGTAATGCAGCAATTTGAAAAAACGCAGGGCGCAAATGTGTAGCGTGTCGAAACATAACAAAAGAAGTGTCGTAGAATTACGTATTTATTCATATTTCGAATTATATCACACTAGATTATTAGATATATTGTGAAAAGAACCTCTACATTAATATTAAATGTTTAATATTTATAGTGCTATTTGGTTCAAAATACAAAGAAATAAATAATATTCTTTTAATACAGTGAAATTCAGATTTTTTGTTATTTAAATGTGTTTTCATAAAAATGCATCCCTACCAAAAATTTCGTCATCTCGAAGTCTGTCGTAGCACGTATAAAATATCTTCGATATTAGTAGGGAATTCAATTGCGACATGCCAGGTTTGTCTTTGATGGAAATGGGCGACTCGAAAACGATTTATTTGGTTCTGTTCGAGGCATCGAAGGTGAAAGGGCTTTCAAGATCGTTGCGAGCAACGAACAATGATTTTAAGGATCGCCTTTATAAAACGAGTGTATCGTTTCTTCCACGAATATATTTCATCGTGTTTCTTTGAAATTATGGCTACTTTTTTCGAGATTATCGCGGCCGTTATTTTTAGTTCGCGAAGGTTATTCACTTCTTCGCCGGCTCGTTTCAACCGAAAGTGAGGTCATAAGACGTAGCACGCACAATAAATACGAAACGAACAAAGCTATCGTTATGTCGTTTGAAATGTAATCGTCGATTCGACGTATCCATCTCGCTCTATTTATTAATTTATTTTCGACGGTCGTAGCATGTATAAAATATCTTTGATATCGATAGGAAATTCAATTACGACGCGCAGACTCTCGCAAGGAAAAAGAAAGTCTACGATAAAGGGCGAAGAACTGTAATTGTATAACAGTGACGTAAGCAGCGCTAGGAAGATGAAAGATAGTACAGAAGATACACGGCGCGTATCACGCGTTAACTGTACAACGAGCAACCGTATGAACAACTAAACGCGGTGTTAAATCTTAATTAATGCTACCGCGATTTAAAACACTATCGTGCAAGCGCTAATGGATTAACGGAATAATTTCCTTCCTCGTCTAGAACGGAGATAAAAAACCTTGCCATATTTTTTCGTGGCACTTCCTTCCTCCTCCCAAACAAATAATACGTAGAGAATTTTTATTAACGCGGATGAAATGAGTTTTCGTAGCGGCTCGAGAACGATCGAGTCGGTAGTAAGCTTTAAAATCGATACAGAATCGTCCGTTGACTCCGCCCCTCTATACGTGTAGACGCATAACGTCAATGAATATTTTATTCCTTGACCTTCGATCGCGTCCTTCGCAGCGTGATCGTAAACAAAAACGAAGAAAAAAGAAAATGAGAGGAAGGAAGAAAGGAAGAAATACTCATCGGCAACGTTTAAATTTGCTTTTCGACATCCACTGCTTGAATTCGCTGTTCGAACGAATTTTCATCCGTAAAAAACGACGTTGCCACGTACTTTGTCTGCCGTTGCTGCTCTGCTCTGCTGTCTTTTCGATCGTTTCGCGATTCCCTTTGTTCCCGATGGAAGGAGGGAAGACGGGGCCCTACCTAACCCAGACCGACCAGCTCCTCCGGATGTCTTCGACTGGTTCCGGCTCTCGGATTACCAGAGGCTCCTCCGACCGTTTCGAACGGAGCCTCGCTCTACTTACCGGACACGCGCAAAAATATCAACCGAAGATGCCAGGAAGAGCTTTGTTCTTCTCTTTTTTCTATTATTCTATTTCTATTTCCATTCTTTTATCGAAGAAGTATCGAACGATTAACCCTTAGGTAATTAAACCTATATCAGTGTTACTTTCTCTGCAACTAATCATTCGTCTCGTAGACTGCGAATTAAAAACATGTTTTAAAATAATTTTTTTTGTTAAAAATTGTTAAAAATAAAAATATTTTTATATTTTCTTTATTTATTTCAAACCGATTAGTGTATCTTAAGAGAAGAATTTCAATTAAAAGATAGAAAGGTGATAAAAATTAGCGTTTGCACTCTTGACAGATGTTAAAAGTGTGCTCTCCACGAATATTCACAATATTGTTGTGGTAGTAATAAGCTAGTAGTAGCTCAGAACATCATAGAATACTCAAAGTGGCAATTTACAAGTGTGCAGGGGGTTACAAGTCGATTAGACGAATGTCTAGTTATCCTAGTGTTAAAAGTATAGAGAACAGCGATATACACTGTACCGTATTTTGAAATTTGATCGAGAACGTTTGCGACGTCGATTATCGACGATCTAATAACGACGATAACGAGAAAATAAGTAGATAGTATCGCGGTACGTATAGTACGTACGTTTCTTTGCAAGGGCTGAATGTCGATATAAATTTAACGTATCGATCCATGGTACTTCTCTTGTGCTACGCGCGTTGCACCACCGCCGATTGTAAAAATAGCATTTTTCATCAACGATACTCGGCTCGAGCGTGATCGCACTAGACGTAATTACTTAAACGAACGATGCTCGCGATTACTTTCAAACGATAAAATTCCCCTAAAGGTTTCGTCATACATCGTTGTGCATGCGTAAAAAGTACGATTGGAAATTACTTCCTGCGTTGTTATCTCGATATTAACGAAAAGTAATCAAAACTATTTTTTGCATTTATTTATTAACGCGTTCCGTGCCACGTGTACCACCGGTGGTACACTTAGACATATTTATTTAATGCGCTTAAAATATATGTTTACGACAAATTTAACTCTGTAAAAAATATTTCTATATATATATATATAAAGCGAAAACCTTTTTCGTGGAATAATCTCTCGATAAAACTCTCTCTCGAGATTGTTTCAAAACGACGCTCGATAAACGCTATTCCTAATCCTTCCTCTTTCGTTATCGCTCGCCATCTTGGTTCTCTCGCTTACCTGTACGATAGCCAATTTTTAGCCAGGAGACGCGAGGCGAGACATCGGCCGCCAAACGTGAAACGAACACGAGCGAACGACTCATCGATTTTCCGTGACCTTAGAGTGCCACTGTTACCGTTTCTACCGCTGTTGCTGTTGCTGATGCCACCTCCGAGCGCAGCGCACGCCCGCCGCTTGAGTTTTATCTCGGCAGTGAGTTTTAACATCCAAAAGGATCGCTATATTTATCCGAAACGGAGCGTTTCGCCTCCTCCGATCTTCGCCGCGCAAGAGCAAGAGGCGTTGTCCCCTTCCCCTCTTGCCCCTTGTCGATCGATCGTAGGATCGTCGGTGCGTAGTCCGCGGCTCGAGGCCGTTGTGTTTGCGACGCTTATCGCTCTCTTATCCCACTCGACCGTTTTCGCTCGATGCGTGAGAAACTTATTGCACCGCACGCGGCTCCCACCATCATTTTTACCGAGAGATAAGAAAACGTAAATACGCGCAGCGTAAAGATCGAAGAATTCTCACTTGTTTGTTCGTCGTAAGCGACGCGACGAGGTATTAATTTCCGATCGATTTCTTCGTATCGGTCGGCGTATCTGCGCGCATATCCTCCAAAGCTTTGCACGGAGCACGCATCGAGTGTCGGTATTAGATTCCAAGTGGGATAAAATTCCGATAAAATTCGAAAAAATCGGCATACGGAGACGCGACAGATAGACGCTTTCTTGCGATATCTGCTCTTATAGCAAGATTTCCACGTCGATGGGTCCCCTCTGGTGACGTCACAGCGCGATTCGAACGATGGCGCCGCAAAGATTGGAACGAAGAGTTTTCAACAAATTGAACGGACGTAGTGTCATTTCTTGCGTTCGAGATATCGGGAGAAACCTCGCAAGCCATTTTCTTGTGAAAAAGAAACTAATATTGATCGAAAGCAAATGAGAATTAATACGATCGCACCTCGCGCGCCATCTTGTCGAAGTAAAAGAATGCTCGCATCGAGTGTCGCTATTAGATTCCAGGTAGGATAAAATTTCAACTAAATTCGAAAAAATCAGCATATCGAGACGCGATAGATCGGCGCTTTCTTGCAGTATCAGCTCTTATGACCGATTTCCACGTCGATGGGCCCCTTTATGCATGACGTTATAGCGCTTTTAAGCGATGTCGATCACGGAGATTCGAACGAAACGTTTCCAAATCGCTACGAACAAGTTGAAAGGATGTGACGTACTTCATTGCGTTCAAGATATCGAGAGAAACCTCGCGAGACATCGTTTTTGTCTGCTTGTCGAAGAAGAAACGAATATTGACCGAAAGTAAATAAGAATTAACGCGATCGCACCTCGTGCGCCATCTTGACGAAGTAAAAGAAAAATCGATCTATTACTCGTAGTTGGCAAAAGAGTTTCATACGGTTTCGAAATTGATTCTCTAGTCTTCCGTGGATCAGTACCGGAGGCAGTCGCGGAAGAAGCATCCCATCTAGCTTGCCCCGTAGACGAGCCACGTAAAAACGAAAGGGAAATTGTGGACAGAGCACATGGCGGTAGGTTTTCCTCGAGTAACGCGACGTCAAAGAAAAACGACGGAATGTTTGGTCGTGGTACAAAAGGATCGCGCAACGTGACACAATTAGGTCGAGGTGGGCCACGTATATTCGATTGTTCCCGAAGGGTGAGGCCTTGAAAGGCATAAAAACGGCGGAGAACTCGACTGGCCCCGACTGACGGAAGAAAGAGGGGCGGCGTTGCCGCGTCTCAACGTGGCAACGCCGCGACAAAATCTATCGATTCCAGATCTATATTGCGGCGTTGTTTTTCTCTGGGTCTCGGGGGGTCATTCGATCGTCGTGTGCGTCGTCATCATCGAGTGATATTCACGATGTGAACAGACGATGGTCGCCAGTGTGAACGCGCCTCTTCGTGTCGTCACGGACTGCCTGCTGCCGTCTCCTGCACCTCTTTGTTTCGTCACGTTGCAACATGCTCTCTTTCTCTCTTACGCTCTCTCGCGACTGTTATTTGGAGCAGAAACGATAAAAAAAAAAAGCTCGATCTGGCACAAAACGAGGTCGTCCGATTTCCATCCATTATTTACTTAACGACGAGTTTATATTTACGGTCCGTTAAATGAAACTTCGGAGGTCCACCAGAAGGAGGAGGAGTCGTCGATCTTTCTCGGATCGATCGAAGCGCTCTCCTCGAGAGCGTCGAGAACGTTCGATAGGGGAGAAAAAGAGGGAGAACGAAGAACGAGAGCGCCGTCCTTTTTCGCAACGAGTCGTAGGTTCGTTTTGGGTTTGACTCCGTGGGAAAGACAGTCGCGCGGAAAATAAACATCCTCGGTGAATAGAGAGGAAGAAGTCGAGAAAGAAAGAAGAGAAGAATGAATGGACCGGAGAGGAACCGTCTGGCGTGGCTCGATCCCCCCCTCCCCCCCTCTCTCTCTCTCTTACATTCGCGTACAATCGAATTACGAAACGCTTCGTAAATCGCCGCTGTATCGCAGATGCAGCGATAAAGAAACGAAAGTATGCGTGTAAAAGAAGGAATTTGTCTCCCTCGAGCGCTACGCAAGTAACAAACGTAGGTTCTCTCTGTCCGTTGCCTGTGTGTCTCTTACGCTGCGTCGAACAACGTGGGATATGGCAAAAAATGCGCTTTCGCCGTTATTTTCCTGGACGCACGGCTGGAAGAACGGGGCCGATCGCGTTTAACACGTTCGCGACGGGATGTACCACCGGTGGTACATGAACTTATGCTTTGTAAATTAGCCCCGTCAGATGGGAAAGAGTACGGAAACGACGCCGTCCCACGTGTGTTAATAACTATCGAACAGGGTCGTCGAACGGTACGTTCGATCTTCCGCCATTGAAACTACAGCGTGAGGCCGCAAGGAAGAAAAGAAAGGAGAACCAGAGGGATACGAAAATTCTTTCAACTCCCATGAAATATTATTACATTCGATGGAAAAAATACTGTATAGAACCGGTCGTCGGAGAAGGCATCGCGCCCACTAGCTGCCCTGACAAACTTTTCGGGAATTTTGTCGTAAAAACGACTCGATGCGTTCCTTCTTCGTGCCAAGGGGCGCTAGGAACGAAGAATAGATGAAAATTTGGAGGACACGACGAAGATATCGACTCGTCACCGCCAGGACGAAGAGTAGGAGGAGAGAGGCGACGCGTTGTGTTAATGGAACCGTAAACCGATCGTTTTAACGAGGCGAATGTTTTTGCTTCGATTCGTAGCGTCTACGTGCTTCCGAGACGTTTACTCGATGACTCTCCATATATTTGGTACACGTCGCGAACGACGGCGATGGAGGTGGAAAGCCGTAGGGAGAAACCGAGACGGAACTGGAGGGGGGAAAGGGGAAGGGGAAGGTAAGAAACGAAGGCTTCGCCAGCCGCGAGAGATGGAATACACGGCGCGTACAAGGCGAGACCATCTTCCTTCTTTCCTCCCACGGTTCTGGACCGGACGGAAGATTTCGCACGGTCGATGTTTTTGGACGGTTTCGTAGGGCGGCCGACTCACCGTCATCCCCTCTCCCTCTTGCTTTCCCGCTCCGACGACGTCGCCGTCGCCCCGCTGCTACCCTCTTTACCTCCTCCTCCTCCTCCTTTTCAGAACTCGGTGTCTTCGGTCTTCAGCCGGTGAAAGTCAGTCGTGCGTTCTATAGAACGCAACCAGGAGCCCTTGCGAGATATATAGCGATATTGCACGGTCTACGTCACACCCAACGCGTATAGGTGGTACACAGTAGGTTGCCGTATGGTTGTGTGTGTTGCCTCTGACTTCTTTTCCCATGTATGCGTGTATACAGGCGGAGAGTGCGTACGTGCGATAGAATATGGCATCGATGGTCGATGAATTTTTTCCGCGTTGCGAATGCACCTTTACTATCGCGAATGTGTGCGACGGACGTATGAACGTAGCTTAATCGCCAGTTCTAAAGTACGTACGCATTTCACTCGACATACGCCTTGTCGTCGATTTAACGTTACGTCATACTGGACAATCGTACGACTCTGGTTGCTACGAAGACGACGACGACCATGACGCGGTCTTTGAACAACATCTTGCTTGTGCGTTGGCCCGATATCATTCGTCTGAAATTTGCTTATTTTTATCGTTATTTTATTCGTAATTACTACGAAAAAACATCGTCGTGATCCAAAAGGTCAAAAGATTATTCTACTTTTAGGAGGAACGATTTACTCGCGTGTCTAAGCGCTACTATTTTACATTTTACCCAAAGTCACCCTGATGCGTCACTCTCGATATCACGACTCTGAAATACCAATGACGGCGACGTCGACGACGGAAACGCAACGATGACGTCGTGAAGTTCCGCGAATAACTTTATTTAAGATTTATTGGCATGAATCAAGCCTCCGTCGTACTTTTGCGTTCCAACGACTCGAAAGCACGCAGGATCGCGAGTCGGACGAGAACAGAGGCTGAAACGAGATCGATCGAGAAACGTTCCAAGGGGAAAAAGGCTGCCCGAAGTCAACGATTACCGTTCTCTGCACCAAATAACAAGACGTGCGTTTCAAATGGCAATTGACATCATTGCGTGGCATTCCATCTGTACAAAGGTTCAAACGATTACGTAAAAACGAAGCGAACGACGTCGAATACCGCGCTGCCAATGGCGACTCGAATCTCATCGCGTTTCAAAATACACGAAAACCCGAGAAAACCTCCGTCCGTCTCTATCCACCTAAAACGTGCGTACCTAAAATCACAACGAACGTAACCTACAAAAAAAGACCAAGAAAAATTAACAACCAAGGGAAAAGCAAAAAAAAAGGTTTAATGAGACTCGATTGGAATAAAAGAAAAAAAAAAGGAGGGAAAAAACGCGGCAACATTTCGATTCGTCACTCGCGATGGATTCCATCCAGATATCCTCGATAAGAAGAGGTAGAAGAAGAACGAAGTCATCGAAGTGGGCTGGATGGACAGTTGTGCATCGGCTATGGAGGGATTCTTCTCTCTTTGGTCGCGTAGTAGCGCGCTCACCGAGCGACAACGCGGATTTGCGGAACGACGCTCGGAAGACGTGGACGGGTGTACACGACGAGACATCGAGCAGCCGAGCACTCGCGAGAGCTCACGGCCGTTCGTTGGTTCGTTCGTGGTGCTGCAGCGCGCGCAAACGAGAGAACGGGAGAGCGTGAAAAAGATGGGAGTAGAGGGGGGAGCGAGAGAGACGGAGCGAGGCGATGTTGCCGCAAGCGGTACGCGCACGCACGTTCTTCGCCGTTCGCGCGGCAACGTC
>JAITYT010000236.1:1684919-1697670 GCA_025433975.1 Liostenogaster flavolineata | reverse complement strand
ATATATATATATATTATCCATAATTAAATTTAACATATTACTTAAAAAATCTTTAGTCTAAAATTTATGACGAAAATGCGCGTTGTCATGAGAAAAAAGGAAAGATTCATATAGATTCGGCATACTTATTTAATAATCCTTTTCCAAGCTAATATTTCATATACACGTGGTACTTATTTAACAGAGATTTTTTATTTCCAATGATTAAAATATGCATTGAAGATAATGATATGATATAATAATAAATCGTTTGGCAGTTAGTTATAATATTGCAATTACAGAACTACAATTTGCATAATGATACTGTACCGCAAAAAAAAGGTAAAAATATATAAGGAGAATATAAAATCTAAATTCAAATATTTTGTCTCATTATGTTTTCATGTAAAATAAATTATCAAAAATGTACCAGTATGCATCATAAAACTATTGCAAATGATACTGGTCAATGGACATATGGTCTATAGGTCTAAAAAATTGCATAAGTAAATTAAATATACAATTTTACTATTCAGAATTAAGCTTTGAATACAGATTATAGTACCTAATAACTCTTAATTCTACAGTTTTTTTGTACATTGCACAACACTTACGTTGTACACTAAACTTATCGCAAATAAAAAAAAACTTTTCGTAACACCTTGTTCAATTTATCTAATTTTACTTTAAATCTGTTTATACTATAGAAGCTATATCTCAATTGTAATCTTTTACTGTTAGTAGCAACAATTTAATTAATGTATT
Source organism: Liostenogaster flavolineata (assembly GCA_025433975.1). NCBI lineage: Eukaryota > Metazoa > Arthropoda > Insecta > Hymenoptera > Vespidae > Liostenogaster > Liostenogaster flavolineata. Next base: position 1,696,926 of record JAITYT010000236.1, on the reverse strand, counting down.
ATTGAATCAAGAATAGTATCTTCATATTATAGTCAAATATTAACTTGATATATGTGCAGGGTCTTGTAAAATTCAACTACAATTACACGTATGGACAAAATACACTGTTTAAAAACCGCCAGATAAATAATTAAACAGTTCTTACCTACAAATTTTTATACTCTAAAAAAATCACATAACTGTTAGTTTTCATCGGCATCGTCATCATCATCAGATATATATTTTTTCGTTACTCTTTTTCTACGCCCACCTCTTCCTTCACCTTTCCTGCCTTTTAATTTGATTTTCATTCTTACACTAGAATCAGCATCTGAACCCTCTTCGCCATCTAAAAAAGAAAACGTGGATAAAACTTATTAGTTACAAGAGATCTTTCGCAAATATTAATTATTTGGCTTTTTATAATATTTTCAAACCTTTATCGTCTAGTTCAGAATTATTTCCTTCTTCTTCGAGACGTTGACGCGCATTTGTGAATACCGACTGTAAAACTATGGAATCCTCATGAATAAGTGAAGCTTCTTCGTTATAAATCTGTGCATTTTTACAGAGTTGCATGAAATCCTTTTCTAACTCATCAAAATCTGCATACTAATAAAGCAAAGAGAATTAATAAAAACGATTTATCTATAACTATAAGTACATTACTTATAAATACTTACTTTTCCTTCTTCGATCTTCTGCAATAATTTGTTAATAGTCAACGGTTTCTTAATAATTTCATAGTAATCGGGTAGTTCTCGCCTGGATGGTAATTTCATGAATGGTTCACTGAGTAATCTACCATCGGTACTATCAGTGTAGTTAACGACTACCATGATTAACTTTTTCATCGCCCGCTTCATCTTCGGATCGATTGATGATCCACCACCACGTCGCTTCTTTGGTATTGGTTCATCATCCTCTTCACCTTTTTTCTTTCGTTTTCGAGTTTTTTTCTTCTTTTTATCATCTTCCTCTTCCTCCTCGTATTCTGCACCATCATCGTCGATAGCCTTTAACCATTCTTTTTCAGTAAGACTATCGGTATAGTCCACTTCTTTACGTTGCCGCGATCCTCGTCCAAGGAATCTATCTTCGTCTTCTTCGTAAGTCCATCTTTCTACTTCGTCGTCATCTTTTACCAACCAATCTGGTAATTCTGCTTCTTCCAATAAACGAGATTTACGATTTGAACCTAATTTCGCTTCCTCCCTTCTCCGTTCTAAATCAAGTTTTTGAAATGTTTCAAATTCGCCCTCGGTTCTAGCAATCATTTGATTTACTGTTTCATCATCCGGAACTTCGTTTTCCTCTTCATCTTCAGCATCATCTTGGTGTAAAATACTTTGAAGGAATTGCTGTCGTTCAGACCCTGTAGATTTCTGATCAAACATTCCTGCTTGTATCACTTTTTCATCCATATTTAATTTGTATCTAGCTGCAGCTAATATTCTTTCTTCTACAGAATTGACAGTCATTAATCGTAAAACGCGTACTTCGTTCTTTTGCCCGATTCTATGCGCTCTGTCTTGTGCTTGCAAATCCTAAGATAAAGAAAAATTGGCGTTGAAGAATAATTACGATTACAATAATTGTAAGTTCAATCAAAGAAACAAAGAATACCTGATGTGGATTCCAGTCAGAGTCGAATATAATTACAGTATCTGCAGCTTGTAAGTTTAAACCAAGACCACCAGCGCGAGTCGACAATAAGAAAAGAAAATATTCGGAACCAGGATCATTAAATTTTTTCAATAAATCTCCTCTATCTTCAGCTTTTGTAGTACCATCTAATCGCAAATACATAAAACCTCTCCAGCCTAAATAGTCTTCCATAATAGTCATCAATTGAGTCATTTGACAAAATAGCAATACTCTATGATTAGTGGCCTTTAATTTTGGAAGAATTCGATCCAATAATTCAAACTTTCCAGATGCGCGGAACAAATCAGGACTAAGAATAGGAAATAAAACAATACAGTATGAAATAATTAATATAAAAATTATTTTTATATAACATCTATACATACCCAGTAATAACACTATTTCCTTGTGTGCCAACATGTTCACAATACTTTTCCTCAATAGCTTGAAACATAAATGGATGATTGCACAACTTTCTTAATTGTACAATAGTATTCATTAGTGCTTTAGCGCCGCCTTTACCCTGCTTTCCCTTCTCTGAGCCATCTGTTAATAAAACTCCTTTGCTCTGCATGTGTCTAAAAAATATTTATACATAAGAATATAAAAAGTATATTTTAAAAGCAATTTGAATTATTACGTACTTATAAAGCACTTTCTGTAATCCAGACATGTCGCATTTAATAATATATTCAACTTTGTCAGGTAATTGTGATTCGACTTCTTTTTTCAAACGCCTTAGAAGGAAAGGACGTAATACTTTATGCAAACGACGAATGATCAAAATAGTTTCTTCTTCATTTAATTCAACCTACAATATGAAATTACCATAATAGGTAAGGTATGTCTAAATAATATTTATTCTTAAATATTTGTGTTGATTTACCTTTTCACCAGTAGTTGCAAATGGTGCGTTAAACCATTGTTCGAAAGTGCTGCATGATTTGAATATCGAAGGAAGTAAGAAATTCAATAGAGCCCAAAGTTCAGGTAATTTGTTTTGTAATGGAGTACCAGTTAAGAGAAGGCGATGTGGTGCCAAATAATGTGTATTTAGTACTTGTGTCAACTTGCAATGGTGGTTTTTCATTCTATGACCTTCGTCAATAATCATGTATTTCCATTGCAATTTTGCTAATACACCTTTGTCCTTAATGACGTATTCATATGTGGTTAACAGAACATTAAACTTTGTTGCCCGCATTTGAGACTGAATGGCTCTTCTACCAGCAGGGGATCCTTTATATGATACTACAACCACACTAGGTGCCCATTTTTCAAATTCCAAAACCCAATTAGAAAGCGTCCTAAAAAAATATTCCGTGTCACTTACTTAGATAATTTAAACTACAAAAAGAACTTCCTTATTGTATGAAACTTTTATTAAGAATATAAAGGTAGTGATGCTTACGATAAAGGGACGATAATAAGAAAGGGTCCATTCACTTTTTTCTTTTCCATAAGATAAGTGACCAGTGCTATAGTTTGAATTGTTTTACCAAGGCCCATTTCATCCGCCAAAATACCATTGAGATTGTTATTGAATAACGATACTAACCACTCCAAACCCTATAATCGTTATAAATTTCTTTGAATATATAAATGTGAATGCATATAATATACATAAATAATATGAAAAGATATACAATCTACCTTAATTTGATATTCTTTGAGTTTCCCATTAACCATAATTGAAGCTTGTTCTGTGACAACTTCATGAACAGTATGTGCAATACTATAATAGGTTTGCTCTTCTGTTTTATATTCATCATCTTCTACTTTTGCTTTATGGATTGTCTTCTTTGCTTTCTCTTCTTCGGAATCACCCATAGATTTCTCTTTGCCTAAAAACAAGCCTATAAATAATTATATGAACAATTTGTTTTTTTATTTCTTTTCTAAAATTATATATTCCAAAAACTCACTGTCAGATTTATCTTCACTTTCGTCCTCATCATCGTCATCATCATCTTCACTTTCTGAGTCAATTGGTTCCCATCCTGGATGAGCATCTAAAAATGCTGAAAGTTGACTCATTAAGGGTGCTTCATCGCCAGTTAATGTTCGACCTGTAGATATTTCAATAACACCGATACGAGCATCGTCATTTGGACTACCATCTTCACCAAGTTCTCCATCTTGTAATTTCTTCTTCTTCTACATTATTAAAAATATTTATAGAAATTGTTAAACTTTTTAAGAATATTATATAATTATAATTACTTTTTTACGTTTCTGCTCTTCAACTTGCTTTCTCTTCTGTTCTATTTTATGTTGTTTCACCATTTCCGTAAGATTACTAATATACTCATCAGTCTGTGATAGTAGAAAAGCTAAACGTTTATCTTTCTTTTGATCGATCAATTTTCTATATCCCTCTTCATCCTCTGCCATAAGACGACGCATACGTTCCTTTTCAATGCGTTCTTGTTCCTTTTTCTGTTCACGTTCAGCATTTGCGTGATAATTAAGAACTGCTTTATTAAGTCTAGCTAATTTTGCAACATTATTCCTGTGGAATTCTTTAAAATCTTTGCCATGTTGCAACACTGAACTAAGAAATTCCTTTAACATTATAATAACGAATTAACATAATTCTGTTTCAATATAGGATAAATATAATTTGAAAAATAACCACTATATCTACATACTTGATGTTTTTGTCTTCTTTTACGTTCGGCTTCCAATTTCTGTTGCTTTTCTAATTTTTCAGTAGCTCTTGCTTCTCGCAAACCTTGCCTTTTCGTACGTTTGTAAGCTTTGACATTTACTGCAGTTTCTAGGGTTGTGTCTTTTCGAGTACATGCTATTATCTGCAAGAAACGAAAGGTTGCCATTAATTAAACTACGACAAACTTTTAATACGATTTTGTACGTGATAGACAAATTACCTCCGATCTAAGTTGTCGTTGAAAATTTAATACTCTAAGCATTCGTAACTCTATTTGTGCCTGAATTCGTAAATCTTCCGGCATATTTGTTGGCAAGTTGCTAAGTTGTTCCATTCGAAGTGCTATACGCACTGCCACCCTATACGCAATATCATAATTATTTCTTTAATAAGAGATTAATAGATTCAATAAATGTTTGAACATTTTAATAATTCCTATGTAAAACGGAGTGACATAAAGATTATAAGGCATATGATAAATTAATATATATTAGAACAATTACCTATTTTCCCGTTCTTGTAATATTAATAATGGATCTAATCCAACTGGTTTAGCAACACTAGTCACCCTGTTAGTTTTTGCACCTTGTTGCGGTGGTTGTTGCTGCTGTGGTGTTTGACAACCCGGCCTTGGAGCACCTGCGGGTCCTATAACATTAGGACCAGATATTTGAGGACCTGCATTAGTGGTTGGGCCTTGAGATGGATCTATGGGACGCTGACTAATTCCCGGAGGAGGTGCACCACCTATTTTAATTTTTTTAAAATCATATTTAGTTACAGATATTTGCAATATAATTAAAACATTCATTATATTATCTATGCGTAGGCTTCATGACATTCGTGTCATGAAACGTAATTATATGAGGATTACCTTGAACAGCGAGTGCTAATTGTTGTGATAAAGGTTGATTTCTTGCTAATAAACGATATGCCATTATCTGCACACTATAAATAATAATGATTGATTATAATTTTCAAAACTACATATGTAAACAATTTCAAGATAGATAAATCCAAGATCGAATTATCTATGATGGTTTGTTTACCGACAATACATTAACAAAAATTATTTCAATCAACTAACCGTAATTGTTGCAACTGTGGCGCACTAAGCGTTTGCGTACCACCTTGTCTTGCTCTTAAAGCAACTAATTGCGAATATCGTGGATCTTCTTGAAGTCCTTTCTCCTCCATAGAATCAATAGCTTTTTGTAGTGCATTTAAATTTTCTTGGCCAGGACCAGGTGGTCCTGTAGGAACACCTGGACCAATTTGTCCTGGTCCAGTTTGACTCATCTGATTTACAGGAGCTCCTGGTCCCATTGGACCTGAAGCATTGGAATTAACAATTTGTCCTTGGTTTTGTGTAGTAGGTCCCATTTGATTTGAAGGCGGTTGGCCAGGTAATCCGTTTGGTCCCATTTGATTGCTTGTATTTCCATGGCTCATTTGAGTAGTGGGACCTCCGGGACCCATTTGATTTCCTGGACCATTAGGTCCCATTTGATTTGTAGGCCCACTCTGTGTCATTTGATTACCCGGAACCATCTGTCCACCCGGACCACTAGCGGGTCCCATTTGCCCACTAGGACTACTTCCTGGACCCATTGGCGTACCAGGCCCGCTACCACCAGGACCCATCTGATTCATTTGTGTGGTTGGCCCACCAGGGCCCATTTGATTTGTAGGTCCACTTTGTGTCATTTGATTATTTGAAACCATCTGTCCTCCTGGAACTAATTGTGCGCTTGGGCCATTACCTGGTCCCATTTGTCCAGCAGGACTATTCCCAGGACCTATTTGTGTTCCAGGTTGAGCACCACCCATTTGATTTCCTGGGCTTACTGCCCCTATTTGCCCACCTGGAGCATTCATTCCCATCTGCCCTCCTGGTGTAGACATTCCCATCTGTCCCGTTGGACCACCCATATTCATTCCCATTTGTGCTTGGTTACTAGATACCATTTGACTCGGACCAGTTGGTCCCATTTGATTAGGACCACCAGGACCTCCCATATTATGCCCACTAGGGCCATTTGGAGGCATCTGCCCAGGAGCACCAGGCCCCATGTGACCACCAGGACCACTAGTATTCATATGTCCTGATCCTGGTGGGCCACTTGTATTCATGTGATTTGGTATAGGAGGACCACTGTTCATATGACCTACAGGGCCTGGTGGACCACCACTACTCATATGTCCTGATACGGGAGGGCCACTCGTATTCATATGGCCAGGCCCTGGTGGCCCACTAGCATTCATATGCCCAGATCCAGGTGGACCACTAGTATTCATATGTCCTGAACCGGGTGGACCGGTGGCATTCATATGTCCAGATCCTGGAGGCACGTTCGTATTTATATGCCCTGGACCAGGAGGTCCACTAGCGTTCATATGTCCTGATCCTGGTGGTACACCAGTATTCAAATGGGTTGGACCAGGAGGACCGCTTGAGCTTAAATGCGCTGTACCAGGAGGACCACTGGCATTCATGTGTCCTGATCCTGGAGGAACATTGGCATTCATATGTCCAGGTGTTGATGGACCACTGGAGCTCATATGGTTTTGACCAGATGGACCGCTCGAACTCATATGACCTGGTCCTATTTGACCGACTTGTCCAGGACCAGTTTGTGTCATGTGTGGCCCCGTAGGAGGTGCTCCACCTGATTGTCCTATATGACTTGGTCCCATTTGCCCTGGTCCACCAGGACCAAGTTGACTGGGACCATTAGTGCCCATTTGATTTGGACCAGTTTGTACTACCATATGAGTTCCACTTTGAGGTCCGCTTGGGCCCATCTGTCCTGGTACTATGGATCCAACAGGTCCTTGTTGAGATCCTGGGCCTTGTCCAATAGAGCCTTGACCACCTTGACCCTGTAAATAAATGACATAATTAAAAATATACAAGGTTTTATTGCATACAAAATGTTTGTTATTATCATAACAGTATATCTTTGCAATCTCGTGCAAAAGGATTACTATAACTTATTACTATTTTCGCCTTGAATAGTCGGAGTTCAGTCTAGCGAAAAAGTATTCCGTCCACAGCGATCGTCAGCGCTAGCCGCACGCCGTCCGTACGGACTGCATCGGCCGCGAGTATTTAGCACTCAAGGGGCTAATTGAATAAAGTTCATTCGAAATAATATAAAAAATGTGGTTGAATTTAGAGTACAAATCAGCGAAAATTGTTTCGTTTGCCCAATACATTTGAGAAAGAAATCACAGTTCCTTTTTTTAAAGCACTTTATTACAACATTATTCGTCATCGATGTAACAAAAAAATAGAATACAGAAATTTGATGGATACAAATTGATGATGATCGTGCACACAGTACCAATGAGTATCGATAGTCGTCATTGTGGGGTATTATTGTACACCGCAATGGCTAGCTTACGCGTCGTTAGATTAATTTGGACGTTACAGATAAATGACCGTAGCGAGTAATCGCTTACGTTGATCAGGTGCACATAGTACTGCCGCAACTGCACGTGGTCGTCGTGTGAAACGCGACTGTTAGGTAAGGCGGTCAGATGCACCTAAGTGCATTACATACTTTTTCTTATATTAATCATTTTCACATATACCGCACGATGAGGCTCGCATGCCTCGTTCACGCCCTAAACCGTACGAAGTCACGTTCTTAAGGCATGCTAGCAACTCCGTTGCTAGCCAAAGACTCGACGGGATTCGTGATTGGAATTGAAACGTTAACATTGAAGATACTTGGGCAAATTACGACCCATGTTTTCCATATGATAATTATTTTCATCTGACGTTGACATTTTCTCAATATTAAGGTCGAACGATAGAAACGCATTTTTGAATCGATTTGTTGAAAAAAACAAAAAAAAATTATTTACCGCTTATAGCTCTTATTAATTTAGATCTGTATATTCAATATTATATATTTAGAAAAATATAACGACTTGAATATAAAAAATATTTTTTTTTAAAAATAGAACAGTTGACAATAGATGACAAACTTTCTGTATTCATTGTCATTGCTTTTTAAAAGTGTTACCTAGAAAACGTAATAATTTTGTACAAATTTACTAACTGTTTAATGTAACACAAAGACTGAATTATTCGCGTTTGGAATCTACGTGTCAGACCTTTGTCAGTTGATCTGTCGATTCGTTTTATGAATCAGACGTAACAAAGTCATTTTAGGGTTAATCATAATAACATGTTGTCGTGAAGAGCATGGAAAAGAACCCGGTTTGAATTCAATATTCCTATTAAGTTGAGTGGACGTAAGCACATAGTGGGGGTGACAATCGTACCATAAGAACGGAGCTTCCACGAACGAGGCGTTATTCCAACTGACACAAGTCGTCATAGCGGTAAAAAGTTATTTCAAACGAAGTACGTCGAGTGAACGAAATTGTAAACTTTCATTTTTAACAGAAGTGATCATGGTCACGCAAGAAGAACTTGATCATTGCTACGATTTCGCTCTAAAACTTACTATCGAATCAGGACAGGTATAGAAGTGTTTCAGTTTTTAACGTTTTCAATCAATAATTAGAAAAACATTAAAGAATATTTTGCTTATCATATAATTAAGGAAAATATCTAAAGATCACTTTTAATCCAAATTTCAATTACGAATACTCTTAAGTGGAGATTTATCTTAAGTAAAATATTTTAGAATAGATAATATATACGTTATGAAAAAAGACTAAAATCATTTTTAAATGAGACTTAAATCAATTAAAAAAAACAATTTGTTTAATTAAATACAAATTCATTATACAGTTTTCATACATTGAATTACTTTATATCATGCCGTTCGAATACTTTCGTTATCCGTTGAATCTAGAATTGAACTTATCAATAATAGTAAGATATATATTCAAAAATAAATTAATTAAATCAATTATTTACACAAAATTAGTCTCTGTTACGATTAAACTAATTTTATATATATTATATTCATTATCGATTCTACAAGTTAATCTTCTTCGATCTTCAATTTTCACTATTTAGCCTCCAGGGTAGATCGTATTGCGTTTATCACGTACAGCGCAAATTTATGCATATAAAGACGATGTAATTATCGCATTCAATGAAAATCGAATTTGTGTAGACTTCAATGATTACACGTTATTGTTATAAAGTGCGATCACATTAAATATTTTCTTTTTATTGAAATCACTATGTTTTTAAAAATTGCATATTTCACGAAGCATGTACTTATTATTTTCAGACATTTTACCGATATAGAAACGATAAGAAAAACCAAAAGAAACTCTTCTAATTTTATCACATTTATTCCAGGTTATACGAGAAGCTATTCAAGGATGCAAAAAAATTGAAACGAAAGCGGGTGATTGGGATTTAGTAACCCAATATGATAAAAAAGTGGAAGAAATATTAATTAACAATCTCGCAAAGGAATTTCCAACGCATAAGTACATTCCAACTCCTGATATTGTTTCTTTCGAAGATTTTTACGGCGAGTTCTTCTAAATATTATTCACTTGTAGATTTATTGGCGAGGAAACTGTCTCTTCGTTAGAAATTCTACCCGAGCTGACAAGTGCACCTACATGGATTATCGACCCGATCGATGGAACGACCAATTTCGTTCATTCTTTTCCGTTTACCTGCATATCTATCGCACTGATGATAAATAAGGAACTAGAACTTGGAATTGTATACAATCCCGTGTTAGAACAATTATTCACAGCTAAAAGAGGTCGCGGTGCTTTCCTCAATGGGAAGCCTATAAAAAGTTCGAATGTTGCAGGTGAGAATCTAATGATTATGCGTGAATCACGATATTCATTTATTACATGGCCGTTTGCATAATTTTCGTATTTATAACCACAAGGAAAATTGAAATTCAGAATTCATTGTATCTCATTTAATAAATGAGTCTTATACTTTTTGTGTGAAAAAATATCATAAAATGTATCGCGCACTATTATCTATCAATACTAAACAAAAAATTCGATTCAGTATTTCTATTGATTTCTATTTTTTTCTTTTTTACAACAATTATTGACAATCATTTAAAAAACGTAAGGGAGTATCTTTGGACCTGTTTCAAATATATCAGAAAACGTTTTTCTAGATTTGTCGATTTTATGAATCTAAATATACGTGTTTTGTGATACGCAATTAAACTCACGCGATTTCAATACGGGTGAAATATAATAAATATAATCGTGTTTCTGTCCATTGAAAACATTAATATTCACTTTAATCGAACGCAATCCAGTCGAACGATGTTTCAAAATTGTTGCTTTTCAGAATTAGAGCATTCCTTATTATGCTTGGAGACTTCCTACGCTACGATCGAAGATATCAGAGATATCATTTTGGGTAGACTCGAAGCTTTTGTTTCGGTGGCTCATGGAATTAGGACTATGGGATCGGCAGCTTTGACATTGTGCCATGTAGCGATGGGTGCATTGGAGGCTTATCATTCGGACAATCTAATGCCTTGGGACGTAGCCGCGGGTGTTCTCATCATTAGAGAGGCTGGTGGCATGGTCATCGATACAAATGGTATCTAGATTGGTCGATTCATTCCTGATAGAACAGATTATGACTTTAGGATAAAACGTGTGATATTTGTATCCAGACATCTTCTAAATTTACGATTTTTACATTTCGAATTGGCGACTCGTGTTTTTGTCGAGTAAAATTTCTTTTCTATTTGACAGGTGGAGAATTCAATATAATGTCGCCAAAAGTGCTGGCAATTGGTAATTGTAAACTTGGAAGCAAACTCGTGAAATTGATTCAGCACGCGGATGACAAGACACGTCAAAAAAGGATTGCATCCAAAATCATACAGTAAAATTTGGTTTTGTTTAATAGCTCTTTCGTTATTATCGTGGCAGTTGATATTCATAGCTAAGTCATTAAAACAAATTGAGTAAGCATTATAATCGGAATAATTTGTATATCTATAATTTTTGTTGTTTTAGTATTGATGCTATTTTATTAAATTCAAAAGAAATATATATAAAGTATTCAAAGGAGACTTATCTTATGCATTATATCAAGTATTTTCTGTTGTGTAGTCGAAATTATGTTAATCTTGAAGTGTTACTTTGATGATGAGTACCGCATAATCTACTGACGAAAAAAAAAAATTCCTGTACACGAAATATTTAGAATGCAGAAGTTGGTCTTGTAGTTGACCAAAGATACTTTACTATTATACTATAAGCAAGATGTGTTTAATGTTTGTATATTGTCGAACAAAGAGCACCCTTTATTGATTAATAGCGTTAGTAGTTATAAGAGATGTACGTTGAGCCTAGCGTGTTACACTTGTAGAGCAACAGCAGGTCTGTTCTGTTCTGTAACTTTGATCGAGCTTCGTAGCAAGGATTTTAAAAACTGTAAGTGTATTGTACGATGATAAAAGTAATGCATGATAATTATAAATTCATAGAATATTAAATAATTTGATATGGTTAAGAACAGTATTATACGTACGTATGTACTTTATCTCTCGTAAGACTCGTCATATCGACTTATAGCGATACTTCTTATCAATTCATTCGATCAATATATTGATTTATTCATACGTATATATATGTAAGACACGAGTTTTATGGGATAGTTAAAAAGTAAACGCAATTGTGTTTACTTTAACTATCCCGTAAAACTCGTGTCTTACAAAACGACAATTTATGTTTACTCTTGTCTCTCTCTATCCATCTTTATCTATCCGC
>JAITYT010000236.1:1658035-1675252 GCA_025433975.1 Liostenogaster flavolineata | reverse complement strand
TTTTTTTTTATAGAATAAGATCACTAGGAACTGCGGCGCTTACGTTGTGTTACGTAGCAATGGGTGCAGTAGAAGCATACCATATTGAAGGAATAGATGCTTGGGACGTAGCTGCTGGAAAACTAATAATTGAAGAAGCAGGAGGAATTGTCATAGACACTGCAGGTATTCAGCTATGAAATGGTTTATATCAATGTCAGTGTTTCAAAATCGCTGTAGTATTATACAATTTTTATAAAATATTATTAATATGTGTGTGTGGTTTCTAAGGTGGAGATTTAGATTTGATGATGCCAAAAGTTATAGCAGCTTGTAATCAAGAAATTGCAGAACAACTTGTCAACATGTTCAGAAATGAAGATTCGAAATCCCTTCATAGAAACTTAACATAATTAATTAAAATATACAATTGTATCCTCTGACTTATTTTCGACATTAATTTCTATAGTGCACAATGATTCTTATTATAATTGAATAAAATTAATATTATAATAACAAATCTAAAAGAAATTATATCTAGTATAGATATTGAAACCTTAAATTTGAAATACATATATAAGTACCTGATGCAAATATAGAACATTACAATGTAAACTCTACCAATTATATATAAATAAAAATCAAATAAAAATAAAAGTATTTTAATTATCTATAATAAGAAGACATACCTGTGGACCTATATTGGATGGCATCTGCTGAGGGTGAGGTGGATAATTTTGTTGTTGTGGTGATGGTTGTTGAGGTTGTGACATAGGTGAAGCACCGGGAGGCATTGATGGTCCACTTTGATATCCTTGCGTTGGACTATGTGGATGATGTTGAGGTGGTCCCATTGGACTTCCCTGAGGATTCGAAGGAGATGGGGCCTGTTGCGGTGGGCCCATAGGACTCGGTGCCTGAGGCGGTGGCATGGGAGAAGATTGTGGCGACGGACTCGCCATGTTACTGTAGTCTACCTCCAGCTTAATCAATAATTATTGCCTATAAAAATAGAACATACACGTTGTAAAAGATTTCAATTATCAGAACCTAAATGTATATCATTATTTAAAAAAATATATTGCGATTATGCTTTACAGAATGATAATTACTTTACAGAAATGCGGTTATGTTTAACTTAGTATTAATTAAGATATAAGATACATATAAAGTGCAAAGGAAAGCTACGTTTACTTTAACGCTTTACTTTTGAACTTTACTTTTAAGTTAACACAATAAAAAATAAAGAACTCTGTTATTATGAATTTTAGTAAAAATAACAATTTGCAGAATGTAATTATTTTAATGTAATAACAAGATAATGTTCTTTTGAACAATACATACCATCAAATAGCAAAATAAATTTGTTCCTGTAATGAAATTCCTTTCATATGACAAAAATATAATATAAATTGATTTTTTGTATATAATTATTGAAACTGCTTGTATCTTTTAATACTGTAAACCGATTGTGGTTTCAGATGAGATTTCATTAGACACATACTATTATTTACTGGCTACAGTTGTAAATTACTATTGCTGCAATCCCTAAAGCAAAAAAAACTGTAAAAATGTTAAAACGAACATGTATTAAGGCAATATAAATATATTAGATCTCTATCTATTTTCTTAGCAAATATGAATTTACCAATGTATATACCAAGAAAAAATATTGTAAAAAATATTCATCTTCACAAATACCTAATATTACACTAATTTTTTATCTCTAAGTGTAAACAAACTATAAAACATATATCGCTTTACAACTAAAAATAGATATTTTTAAAGAGATATTCGGTAAAGTAGTTATTACAAAATTGAATTCTCATCATGACAAAAGCTTGCACTTGCAGAAACGTATGTGCAGTGTAGTGAATGAATTAGACTTACCGTATTAATATCTTTTTGTGATAACGAAGATTTACGATGAACGTCCTTAGTATCCATAAGATATATAGCCCTGCTTTGTAATAAACGGAAAAATCAGTTTTTATACGATATCAAGCAACAGTTCGAACACACGCCACCGGCCATTTTCCTTTTCAGCTTGTATAAGATTCGTTACAAGCAGAAAATATGGCCGCTCATTAACTATTGTTCAATTTCTGTCTTTTGCAAATGATCTTTGCATTATTTTAATTAATGTCCATATTTATGAACGAAAAAGATTGTAGATCTTTTTTGAGAAGATAGGAGTAAATAAATGTATACGTAATATTCCTTCTCGGTAAAGGTAGTCGCGGAAGGTGTCGTCGTACAGAATTAGTGAGTCCTTTTCAAATTCTGGTAAATCGGGTAAGTTTTATATTTTGGAGTATAATTTTGTCTGTTAATGATATAAATTTAATATTTCATTAATTATTAGTGCTTATGGTATTAATGAAAATCATTTTTTGACGTTGCAAACAAAAAACATATATATGTACATATTTACTTATATCGATTCTTTGCTACTTCCAGAAACCTAAACTCGATAAAAATGCCCCTATTAACCAAATTCGCTAGAATATCGTATAGATTAGTTTCAGGAAGTAGGGCATACTGTAGTCGTTTTAAGCGAGATGGTGATGAATGTGAGTATTACGATTTAAAATTATTTTATACGAGTTCATACTAAATATGTAGGTTATAACCTTAAAATGTATTACATAAGTAATAAAACGAACATATGTCAAAATAAAAATTATATTTTACGTAAGAATGCATTTTATTATTACATATTACTTGTTTGTATCTGTTAATTTTGAATTATAGTTTTAGTTTTAGTATCCTTCTATAAAGCTTGTTATTATCGATATATTTATTCCTGTTTTTATGTTGATATGTAGCATATTTTTTCGACAAAGACGAATATACGATAAATACTAAGGCACCAAAAACCGAAGAAGAGATAAAGAAAACAGCAGAGGCGTATGAAGTACATCCAAAAGAATATAAAACTTATGAGCTTGGAGGCGAATATCCAAAATTACCATATATAGGTGACGATTCGAGAGATCCAAATTACCCTTGGGATTTTCCAGCCAGAAGAAGAAATTTTAACGATCCAGTAACTTAGAACATATATAAAATATAACAATATTTTTACACGAATAATTGTTTTGTAATAATATTCTCTATCTTTACAATTTAGATTCAGGCCAGAGACAATGAATTGTCATTTGATCTTCATTTCTCTTATGGACTTAAACAACCTTTGACGAATCGGGAAATCATTACATATTTTCTACTTATTGTTCTCTCCGTTTTTTCGTTATCTTGGTTATCGCTAGAGTATCCACGCTTTAAGCCAGTGGTATATTTTTTCGTTTCCCTTAAGATATATGTTTACTTGTACTATAATATTTTATAGTAAAATTAATTAATTTTTTTCTAGATGGAAAAACAATATCCTAAGCCAGGTATTATTCATTATACTTTTGAATCAGCGCAGTAACTACAATGTGTACAAGATTTAGTGTAAATTAGATATAATAAATATGACATAAATATATATGTATTTAAAAAAATGTATATATGCATAAATTTAGTAAAATAAATCAATGAGGTTTCATTAATTTTTCCTTTTTATTATACGTTGCATCTTATTGACTTTTAAAAAATATTTATTTATTATTACATTGAAACTGAAATTTCTGATTTGGAGTTTCTTTTTAAATTATTATTTCGTTGATTCATTATTATGTCAAATCATTACTCCATTGTTATTACAATATATTTTAAAATATTAAAAAAAATAGAATAGAATAGAATAAGAAATTGTTATAAAATAATTTTTAAACAGAAGGATACTTAAAATATTTGGAAATTATGTCAGATACACCATATAATGACACACTGTATGACAGTAATATGTTTACTTTGTGTTTACTATGCAACTGTTAGACATCAGTCGGTAAAGACGAATAATTTAAAAACTGACACATAGTTACTTAGTTCTATGTATCTTGCGTTTTTTACAAGTTTTTTGTATATAGTATTATATTTTCTCTAATTGTTGATTTATTATCCAAGTTGGATATATTTAGTCATGAGTGCTGGAAATCAATTACCAAATCTTGATAAAATTTTCAAGGATGACGATGAATTTGATTTTGTTCCTTCCAGTGGGTATGTTGCTTTTCTGATTGTTTCAAATTTTAGAATACCATTTTATTCGTTCTAAAAACGATCTAAGAAATAATAATTATTGAGTATGATTAAAAGTTACATTTACGTAAATGTAATTCAGTACTTTATAAGGTTATGTCATTTGTGTTTATATGTGTTGTACATTATAAAAATCTACTGTCTACAAATTTTAATCGTAATATTATCGTATATAAGAATAAATCGTAAATTTATTCTTATAACAACTACTAATAATATTAAACTCTTTTTAATACTTTTTCGACTACCCAACCTTATAATTGATTTCTTATATTTTCATATTTTCATATCATTCTGATATTTTCATATCATCATTTTTCATATGTATGTTTTATTTAAATTTTTTTAGTAATTATAATGTTATAATTTACATATAATAGTAATTATTAAAGCATACACAATAGATTAAAGTAAAAAAATTATATTTTTTTTTATATATAAAATGTTAGTTAATTAAAATAAAAAAAATTGTTATGGGTTTTAGATCTAATTTGGCGGCTATTTTTGGAATAAATGCTAAAAATCAAGATTCATCATCTCCTATTAAACATCTTAGCTCTAAAAAGATTGTTAAAGAACGAGACTCTTCCAATTCTTATTATTCTATAAAAGCGGAAGTAATAATTGCAAAAATTATTCATGCTTACAAATTGTAAGTATATTGTAAGTATATATGTAAATTTGTTAATATTCTTAAAATGATATTTGTTCTTAGGCAAAATGGAAAGTATACTTCTGTTGGAAAACTTGGAATTGCACTGGCAGGAAACGTGTTATCAAAATCGTATCAAATTATTTTATACAAAAGCAAAGAGGAATATGTATCGACTGTGACAGTAACAAGCGATTTTTCATATATTTTACAAGCAAATAACTACTCTACTTATTATGACACCAATAATGAAAATTGGTCAATTTTATTTGGAAGTAATGAAGCGTGTATCGAATTTGCAAGAGAAGTTGGATTAGCAAGGTATTTTACAAGACAAAAGAACTTGGAAAGTGCAATGTATCAAAATTTAACAACAGGTAATAAAGATATAATTGCAAAAGAAGGAAGTAATGTTAGTATCAGATATTTTATTGTTATGGAAATAATACAACCATTTAAAGATAATAATATATCATTGATAACGACAACTGTTGAGATATCAATGGTTGATAACTGGGAAAGAAGTCTTTTAGGAGCAAGTAAAGGATTAAAAATGATTTTATTTTTACCACCAAGTAAACAGGTAAAATTTATTTCTTTTTGTGTGATTTTTTATTTTATTTTGATCGATATGTTTATAATAAATCCATAGCAATGATTAACTTGTGTGTAGATTAGTTTAGGTCCTGGTTTTCCTAAAGGGAAGGATATTATGATGGAAGTAGAAATAATGGACATACGTGGCTCGGAGGATGCTTATTCCTTATCTAAACCTACTGTAACTGGTAAAGCTGCTATATTGTCAAGAATGGCTAAAATGGGACAATCTATGCTTCCAAAAATACCTTCTGCATCAACAACCACAGATTCTGAAGATACAGAGGTATCTATAATATTTACAATCGCATTACAATTTATATTCATGAGTGTATACGTGATTATATATGATTACAAATATTTGATAGTTAAAATATACGTATTATTTAATTTTAGGATGATGTACCACAGAAGTCACCTCGACAAAAGAGAGTAAAGATATTGAATTTTAATAATATTTACCAATTTAAATTGTAGTAGCAGTTACCAATAAATATAACATATTTTAAAAACTTCCAAATTATGTTATACAGGTAGAACCATTAGAAGTATCTTCACAAAAACAGCTGCTGCAAGAACCTTCTAATACCACATCGCAAAATATACATAAAGCAATAAATTCACGAATCGAAGTGCCTTTAAATAACTCTACTTTCCATAAACCATTAGTTTCTACATCGACATTAACACCTCAGTGGTCTTCTCCATCAATGGGGGTATTAATTGCTAGTTTTTAAAAATGTGTTTTAGATTATTATTTTACTCAATTATTCAGCTATATTGAAACCATAAATTTAAAATCGTAGTCGAATTATGTTACATTGGATGGACAAGTGTATTCATTACAACCACAAACTCTCACTCAAGCAATACCAGCAGTTATGGATTCAACCTTTAACATGATTTTATCTGAAACTAGAATGGCAAATGCAGAAATAAGAATGGGAATGTCTAAAATAGCAGATAATATGCAAAAATTACTTGATAAGGTACTTATAATGTACATATATTATTAAATTCAATCCAAAGTAAAAAATTATTATTTTTTAAATAGTGTTTTGTGGAAAAAAGTATTTTATTCTAAATGGTTATAAATAATAATAACAATATTTTTCTAAATAATACATCAATTGAATAACTTATGTATAAAAGATTATTTCATATTTATTTTTTAACCCTTTGCCTGACAATTTAATTTCCAACTGTGCATGCCAAAATTGGCCCAAATGTTTGGCCTGGTAGACTTATCATGTCTCTGAGAAGTCATTATCAGCTAAGGGGTTAAATATATATGTAAAATGTACATATGTACATATACATACGTATTTGTAAATTGATTAGAGACATGGAATGTGTTTATCTTTTGTATTGTTTAATATGAATCATACTTTTTAGTTTCACGTTCTTGAACTTCAAAATACCACAATTTCGACAAAAGATGGAACTATGGAAAATGCTTTGAAATTGTTGGCTGCCATTGGTGGATCACAACCAGAAGCTAAGGATAATGAAGTATTAAAAGATGCGATTATAAAGAAAAATACTTCTAATGGAAATGTACTATCAACCGAAGCAATGAGTAAAATAACTGAATTAGAAAGAGAATTACGGGAATCAAAAGGTTTTAAAAATATATTGGTTATTTTAGAATTATATCTCTATATATATGGTTTTATTATAATGCATATGTATTGATAAGTAATACTATTTTAATGTGTGTACTATTTATAACTTTTTGTTTTTCGGAAAAAATGAATGGATAATAATTTTAGAGACGTTAAATAAGCAGGTGGAACATATTAATATCCTTCGTCAAGAAAATGACTCTTTATTGCAAGTTAATGATAAATTGAATAAAAATATTCAACAATTGGAGTCGTCGTTAAAGGATTCAACGGAATTATTAAAAACAACTTCAATGGATTTTGAAACTACTAAACAATTAGCAAATCAATGTGAGAAAGAAAACATTGAATTAGAAAAAAGGATATCGAAGCTCACAACAGAACGTACAACATTAGAACTCCCTGAGGTATTTTCAAGACTTTCTCAAGATTCTTTGCAAAGTAATTTTTTTAATATCATTAACTTGAATAAATTTTAATACATTATTTATCATTTTTAGAATGAAAATAAAAACAAAGAGATCAAGTACATAATGAACAAAACATATCATACATTAATGAATATCTTTACAAACGAGTCTTATAATACAGAATATATAAAGTCGGCTATTGCAAATACAATAAAAGTAAGAATTTTACAATTTTTCATTAAATTATATTAAAATTATTGTACTAAATAAAGAAAAATATTCTAGAATATAACACTGCAAGTCTTGCAAGAAGGTATTATCAAAACTGAAGGAACCTCCGTAATAAAATATTTAAATGACAATATTTCTAAAAATGACGAAGAATCACAAATACCTGTAAGCGATACATCTTCAAGTTCCATGAAATAATATAATTTGTATTATGTACATGCATACATAAAATATATGTATACAATATATCTGTAAATCAGTCATATATAGTAAGAACCTGTAATGAAATTTGTGATATCGGTAATCAATTATGTGTATGCATACCAAATTGATTTTTAATTACATTTTAAAATTTTTATTGCAAATTTTCATAAAAACGATGTTACTAAAACAATTTTGTTCTTTTCCATTTTCATCGTATTTTTAGCATTACTATTTTTTTAACCTTACTTTGACCCATTTTATATAATGAATTATATTGTAGGTCACATCATCTATTCAGGATGAACCACCTTCTTCCACCATGGATAATGATCTTGACATTGATTTTAATAATAAATAACTAAGCAGACTAATGTTTCTTTACGATATAAGAATTATTTTGAGAATATCGTATTTGTAATTGTGTACATTGTTTCTGTTCTGTTAATATGGAATATTTGTAATAATAGAGTGTATCATATATCAAATTAATATGTACCAAAAATAAGTTTACACATCCATACTTATGTATTAAATTTTTCCTCCGCATAGTGATGTAAATTTTACCTTAGTTTCATACCTCTATCTGCATCTTTGTATGTAGTATTTTGTTCTTATAATTATGCAAACGCGAATGAATAGTATTAGAGGTTATAATACCAACAATGCGTTAATACTTTTCAAGGTATTTTATACAACTTATGAATGTTTAAAATTATTACAAACATATATTAGATACGTGAATATTATGAAAGAAATTCTGTAAATATTCTTTTTAAAAACTATATTTTTACTTGCATTGTACAAATGAGATGAGCGATGAACAGATGCGCCGTACAGCAGTCATAATTGTTCTAAAAATGGCGTAGAACGACGGTATGTGATCTCTTTATGAATATTTTTAACAAAATCAATCATACGAAATAAGTATTACTTCGGCGAAATTTACTATGCCATTTATTGTTATTTTAAAACTAATATTGCTAGAATTCAAGAAACCGCCTGGTACAGTTTGTCCGACTCTCGAGTAAATCTGTTCGTCTGTATTCACGGTTTAGATATCTTGGCTTCTGCCACGCCAATCAAATCGAAACTTAACCTCTAATAATCAAGAATTTAACGATGCTATGCATTACAACTATGCAAGTTTGTTAGGCCCCTTTATAACAGTTAAATTAAAATTAAGGAATAATATTTTTGTACATATTACAATATGTATAAGTCTACAATAAGTGTAGATTTTATATTTTCTAACCCTGTTTTTTCACTGAGTATAATAAAGAATAAAATTTAGAAAATCTGATTGTATTATATTTCTTCAACGTCGTAGTCAATTTAACTTCCTTTTGTTGCATAGGAGAATATGTATAGGAAAAGATGACGGTAATGAATGAATCAATATCTATTACAGTATGTTGTAATTTTGATAAAACAAGTAATGTGAAAATAATAGAAATGTTTACTGTTTAGATTTTTAGTTTGTATTTTTATAATGGATGCAAGTTTTGTGGAGGATGACGATGTATCCTTTCGTCTGGGAGAACTGTTTGATAGTTATGAGGAGCTGGAGCAGAAATTGGAAAAATTTTCAAAGCGTAGTCTTGTGCATTACTGGAGAAGAGATAGCAGAACAGTTAATGGTGCTCATATGAAAACTGCTCGACCCATTAGTGAACGTTTAAAGTATTATTCAGTCAAATATGCATGTATTTATGGTGGTCAAAAGTTTCTTCCACGCGGAGCTGGTAGAAGACAATCCCAGTTAGTTTGTAAATATGAAGCAAATATTATTTCTAATTTATGAATAAATAAACGTTATCATGTGTATAAATCCGTATTTATAATGAAAAAAATATGTGATTTTTCTATATATATATATACTTCATCAATGTTTCACTTAGATCCATTCGTACAAATTGTCCTGCGCATATTATGCTGAGAGCATCAAAAGATGGTACAAAATTGGAAGTAACTAGTGTCAACAACGAACATAATCATGAAATCTCAGAGGTAATAATTGGATTTTATACAAAACAAATATATTTATTAATGTATAATCCAATTGTATGTCCTGCTTAACAGGAATTATTTAAGAATTTGCCACAAGAAAGAAAATTGTGTGGTGAAATCAAGCAAGAAGTTCAAGATCTTATGCAATTACATATAGATCGTAAAAGGTTAAAAGAGTATGTACGATTGCGTACGAATAAAATCTTGCGATCAAAAGATTTATTTAATATAGCTGCGGCTAATAAGCAAAAAAGAGATATTACGCCAGAAAGAGCGTATCAGTTATTTAAAAAAATTCATGATATTGAAAAAATGCAAGGTGGTGATAATTGTAGAAAGTTATATTCTGAATCAGAGGATGAAATAGCACAGACGATAAAAAGAATGAAGAAAGAAAAGGAATCACCGTGGGGTCAGGATGTAAGATAACTTATATCATGACTTTGTTTATTTTGTTTTCTGTTATATTATTAAAGAAGTTTGATCTATTGTCAGGGCTTATCGCCAGAACTTGAAGTAACTGAAGTGAACGATGGTGAAGATACATACAGTGATCAATACAGTGGTCAATTGACACAAGAAACAATAGTGGATGAAATTGACACAACTGATGGTGAATTATTAAGAGCAAATAATGAGGGGGATATAATAGCAACTAATGGAGAAATAGTTGGCGAGTTGGTAATGGAAGATGGAGATCCTTCTGTGATAGTTGAATCCATTGTCAATGCAGATGGCTCTGTATTTGTCGATGAAAGAGAATTTAGCACTTATTGTAATAATCACTTATCACATACAGTAGATGATAATCAATCTCCTAATCATCAAGGTATAAAATGTATTTTATGAAAGGTTTTGACAAGTTGATAGTAATTTAAAAAGGAAAAAAAGAAAAAAGAAAATATATTTAATCTCTTATACGAATATTAGTTTTAGGTATTGGTACAATCACACCAGCTACCACAGATGAGAAAGTAACAAAGGAACCCACCTCCCCTAGTCATAAACTTCAAAATAATTCTTTGTCACCTCAACCACAACATACTTCAAAAAATTGTCAATCATCCAGTAATTTTCATGAAAGTACAGATTCTAGAATTTGGATAATGAAGGAGGCTACATCTGTTGAAACTGAAGTAGATAGTAGTCTTGAAAGTGAAGTAAATGGATTAAAGTGTAAAACAACTTTAAAGACAGATGATGATACTTCAGAAATGGTATTATCGGATGAAGCTAGCCATCAATTGTTGCAAGAACAATTAGCTGTACTTCGCGCAGAAAGAGGCAAATTGCATCATGAGACTGAAATGTTAAAACTTAAAAAGGATAAGTTAAAACTACAGATAAATTGTTATACGAACGAAATAAGAAAACAAGAAATGGAAAAAGAAAAACTAAGGCTTGAAATTAAATTACTTCAATCTAAAGTTATGGAAGATACTAGTGATGTTTCTCACTACATTTTTGTGCCTTGATCTTAAGAATTATTATTTGTTTAATTTATCAGTATATACAAAAATTAGTCATTTAAACGCACATCAGTGATTTTTCTTTTACTAGGTTTTCAACGTAATCTAGGTGCTACAATGCTACTGGTAATTTTAATTAATTTTCTTTTATATGAATATATCGGTACAGTGTATTACGTGATATTTCAATTATTTTTCATTAAATTATTCTTCAATTCTTTATAAATTATATTTAGATGCCACCGATATAACATCTCAAGTTGTTACAAATACAGAATTACTTGAATTACAATATATAAAATTTCTTTTTATTAAAATATTGATTAAACGATTAGATAAATAAATATTTGTTCTTCAAAGAATATATTAAACTAAAGCTTAGAGTAGAATTTCATGCAATAAAGAGAATATAAATTTCATCGTTTACATACTTTTCTATGAATTGTAAGATTTTTATTGTATTATAGTCAATTAAGATAATTAAATAAAACAGGTCGATTTAAAAAAAAAATATATATATATATTCTAAATATACAGGATGGCCCATGGTCAAGCTTTTTTTATTTATTTATTTTTAATCAAATCTGTATTTTTTATACTAAAATATCGAAGAACGTTAAAGTCTAAGTAAAACGACTTTTATTAACCCTACCTAAACCTAATAATTAATCAATAATTTCAATTTGTTCGTGCATATTTTGTGTATACAACAAAGGTTTCCGGAAGACAATTGAGTTTGCGTTACGTTGTCTAGTTTTGACTATTAGAATGTTTTTCTTATTCAATATTTATAATGTTCAGCCACAGTAATGCATTTCAGTATTGGAATTATTATCGTTGTTTATCAGTTGAACAATAGCAAAAACGAAATTTAATAGTAGTGAAGAAGAATAACAGGCTATATATGTCAAAAAGTATTCTAAATAAAGCTAATACAAATAATATTCACTTTCTAAATTAATATACTGATTTATAGATACTGAGTATCTTTTATTGGGTATTGCAATATACTATTAATATTTCATTAGTGCAATGTAGACATCACTATTTTTGAGTAGGTAAAATTATTCTTTTAATCATTGAAATAATATTAACATAGTAAGACTCATCATTATAAATAAATTATTTTGCACATATAAGTGTGTTTTATTGTTTAGAAATTTTATATATGCCTATTTTAAGAAAATAGCATTATAATAACATATAGATGAAGAATAATTAAAAGCATACATATTACATTCCTATTTCTTCTTCTAACTTTTTTATCTGTGTTATTAAATTTTCAATATTTGTCGACCTACAAGAAAAATTAATTAATATATTTGTAACAAGTAAAAAAGCAATGTTTTACTTACGTGTATTTAAGATTTTCTTTAATAGTCTTTTCTTGATTGCCATTAAAAACAATTTGTTTTCTTTTATCGTTACATCCAGAGGTTTCTAAATGTACGGCTTGTTGTGTGGTTTTCATTTTTAATTGTTTCAAACGAATATTTAATTTTTGCGTTTCGATATCCATTTGTTTTAATTTGTCTACTTCTGCTCTCTCATCAGCTGTCATTGATGGTTCTTTGTAATTTACTAGCCGTAGTACTTCTTCAGCTCTAAAATTCGATAATAAAATAATAAAATACATTGTATATATTTATTATATATAATTAATAAATATTTTTATGGAAAATGAAAAATTTACCTTCGAGCCAACTCTTCTTGTTTATCTTTGATATCTTCGTAACGCTCAGCTAAACGTTCTGCAGTCCGTTGTAATTCTTTTTTTGTTTCTATTAGGATATCTAATTCCTTTAGAAGAAGAGTTTTTGAAGCTTTTAAAGCACGCACTTTTTTGCCAATTTCTTCGCGTACTTTATCATGTCGAATAAAATGCTGCGTGCGAAAAATATGCGTTGCTCGATATAACAGCTAAAATATAAATACAATTTAATGTAATTTCAGGTAATTCTTAAATAAAGCAGTCCTCTTACAAAAAATCGTATTGACTATAATTTAAAAAGAATTTTTCATGGTCATAATTTTTATTTGTTATTTGTTAAATTTATTGTGATTTGTGACATTGACAAGATGTTATTAATAATAGTAATTTCCGTGTCAAATTGTATAATAAGTATTTTCGTATTTATTTACACGTAAACAGATACGACGATAAAACTTTGGTGCATAATTAATAAGTAATTATAGATGCTAACGATAGTTGCAAATTACCGATAGATAAGAGATATCGGTTAGATTTTAGATTTTTTTTAGATATATTTATTTTGTTATACCTCTAAAGATTCCCAGGAAGGCACCGAATGTCCGCTAAGTTTGATTATTGGTTGCGACGTTTCATGTTTTAATAAATTTTGTACGTAACAGGTAAAAGTTTCTTCGTAAGCCTTTAAAATATTGAATAATTATGTTTCGTATTATTTTCTTATTATACTTCTAAATATATTTATCGACTATTAAATTAAATAATTAGTTACTTTCTTTGTTGTAGTAACAATGGGTTCAGGTAGTTCGATTCGTGGAAGATAATGAAGATCCACAACTGAGAGGTCAATAACAACACCTGTATGAAGTAATGCTATTAAAACACAAGGTTCTTGTAAGAGGCCGAATCCAAGGATTGGCGTGGCTTCATCGAATCCTGTGTGCTTTGTCCTTGTGCAAATTAAATATTGCAAACTCGATTGATTTAATAACGATGGTAAGTAATCATGCTCTACATCTGTAAAATAATAATATGTCTCGACAAGTTTAAATTTTGCTTTAAGCATTCAAACATGTTTTTACATACGACGAAATTAACATAATCATCTTATTAATATATTTTGATACACAATTGAAAATTGTATTATTCCATGATAAATTACGGAAATATAAAGTAAAATATAATTTGTCAGTCGTAATGTTAGCCCTTTGCACTCGTATTTATATTTGAGAAGACTACCAATCGACTCGGATTTTTTTTTTCATATTCGATCAAAATGAAAACATTTTTATGGGAACATATTACAAATTAACTTCCCGATTTAGTAGAAAGAATATATATATAAAAAATATAATAATAAAATAATATAATAATTGCCTGTACGGCGATATACGAGTGAAAAGGGTTAATATTCAAGAAAGTATTAAGTTACCCCATGAATAATGCGGTTTTTTAGTACTGTTGTTGCAGGTTGTTATTTGCATGCATATAGTTGATGCAGGTAATTTATTCCCTACCCTTTCGACTTTTAGTTCATGCAATTGAAAAAAGATGCATTATCTATAGGATGACCCAATTCTTAAATAAGGTAGATATTAAATATCGTACTTTCTGAAGCACAAACGTATTCTTCCAACTGAGAAACCATTGGTAAACTCACTACGTGGATTCCGGCATTGTGCGAACAAAAATACCTAAAACAACGAGACACTAAAGTTGAAATATATAATAAGGATAATAATTGAAGTTTCGAAAGAGGATATTATATTTTCGATTTACATACCTAGATTTATTTCCCCTATCTGAATGCAAATGTATGGGACAGTTATATTTTTTGTCGTCGTCGGTAAAAAAAAGGCCTAATTCCATTTCTATGCATTCATATACATACAAGGCATCATCCGGCGTATGTAGGCTGTAATTCGAACCATATTGTGACCATGTCTGGAATTCGAAAGTTAAAATTTTAGGTAAATAATGGAATAATTTTAAAACCTTTGTTACTATAGCAGTTATATTAATATTTTGTCATGGAAATAAAGGTGTTATGAAAACCGGATAAGTGTACACGTATAATAATTTATATACAAAAACGTTTGCAAATTTTTAATAATTCAGTGGACAAATTATCTATGATTCAATTAAAAAGTACGTTTAAATACCTTTTTGTCGTCGTCGTCACTCAATTGTTCCTTCAATAAAACTGCATGATAAATCTTCCCGGTGCACATAGCGATTATCACTATTGGCGGAGTAGTTTGTATACACATGATAGAACAAGAATCTATCCCGTAGTTGTCATCGACGGGAGGATACATCGATAGTGATCCAAAAACCACTGGCTTATCGTAGCTATATGATTATAGACAGTAAGGAAAAAAATAGGAACGAATTGAAATTCTATATATTATACGTATATAGCGTACAAATTGTTTCCTTTTGATATCGATAAAATTGAATAATTTGATAACATAATAATAAAAATCAAAATATTTTCAATTCTTTTCAAATTTTTCTGTATTATGTACCGTAGTTTAAAAAATCAAAAACTATTATTTTATATACCCCTTTTTGCTTATAAATATAATATCTCTCTGTAACCTTAACTTCCTTAAATCTTTGTCTATAAAATTCCCAATCGATTAAACGATACACGACGATATATAAAATAACAAGATTTTTTACGTACTTTTCATAAAAAATATTGTCACGGACAATCAGTACTTCTCCGTTTCCACGAAGAACGAGAATGGGCCATTCGATCTCATTCCAATCGACGCAATTAGTCTGAAATCACGTTAACGCATAGTTCTGTATAACTAAATTTTAATGACCGTAATCTCAAAGAGTTTAACATAAAAAAGGCTTCGCGATACCTCGTCAATATTGTTTCTGGGAAGATCTTTACGCTTTTGTAAAGTAGGAGTACCAAAGTCGAAATCTACTGCTGTATCACCGAGAGACGTAAAATCGGGAATCTTCGATGTAGTAGTCGATGGCGTACGACCGACATTCCAACATTTTATGAGTTTCGGTTTATTATTGATTTCGCATTCGTATAACCTAAGACGAAAGAAAGTACGATATAATCGATTGAAATCAAACGACGATACTCGATACTTCAATGTCATCAATTACCAATTAGAAACATTAAGGAGTGATATTGTTATAAAGAGAATTTTAGAAGAAAGTATAGTTATTATGTTGGCTTTGATTTGAAGATGCAAAGGGTTAAATTAATTATAGATAAGTTTTGATGATTACCGAAATATATTCTCAGAAGTGAGAATTAGCAAGTGAGAATCGTTCGGAGAGCCTGGATGCCATCGTGCCTTGCGGATTTCCGTCGTTGTTCTGAAGCTACCAAAATTATAACTTCTGCGAAAAGAGAACGATATTTCTGTAAACTTTATTTACCTAATTTATAAATTTAATAATTTATGAGTTATTATATTCGTGCGTTCGTCGTTATTTTCCGTTAAAGTGCAAATGATCGCGAGTATAGGACAAGGAAATATCGTTTGACCGAGGATACCAATCATTGATGCAGTTCCGAGGTGCCGGATGCATCCGAACTGCGATCGGTAAATCTCCCGAAAGGAAAGCACGCGAGTCGAAGCTTTCTTAGAATACCCTAAGATCCCGCTCAACACGGGGGATACGTTCTAATAAATTCCAGCGCTAAATGAAACGGTTTTAAACGAGATTTTTGATGACCTATAATAAATCAACTGTGATGCAGCAAACATGCATTCGTATTGTTACGATAAGCGCCGTGAGACTGCTTGCGACTATCAAAGCAACAAAATCGAGCGCAATTTCTGGGAATCCCAATATCGCTTTCGATCTCGAAAAATCCCAATACTACCGCGTAATACTGAAACAGGGTTAAGCGGGGCGCGTTAAGCGGAGTTTTATTATATAATATATATATATAATTATATATTCGAAACATGCGAAGGACGATGGTTCGCCATCACATTTATTCGCATTTCTAACTGTTAATTTCGTGTGTTTCTTGCTTTCAAAAAATTTGATATTCTTCCTTCTTTGTATCGAGTTATGCCTTTAGTCACTTCGTGCTCAGTATCTCTCGATAAATATTCTATTACGTGTATTTGAGGAAATCGAAAATTCGAACAAGACGTCGAGCTATCTAGGAGGTGAATCAAGCACGGAGTTC
>JAITYT010000236.1:1645847-1657904 GCA_025433975.1 Liostenogaster flavolineata | reverse complement strand
GGGGCAAGAGACACAAGAATCGCGTCTTTTCGTTCGTCTCGTCGAAGGAATCGGGACGAAATCAGAAAAACGAGCGTGAGGGTTTTTCGCGTCAGATGCGCGAGACCATCTACCGCTATAGACGTCGGGGATTTGGTAGGTCCTCGTTGAGGTATTCGTTTTTCGCGAGTCCGAGCTCGGGCAACGGTGCTCGCCTACATTTCGTATATTTTATTATTACTCTTGCACTTTCCGTGGCTGGCCACGGTAGCGTTGGCAAGGGGCTGACGGTGGTTAGCCCGTGGTCGTTATTAATGTCCACGGCATGACAGAAAGAGAGGCAGGAGGAACCGGTGCCGAGTGGGCGAGAGAAGAGAAAATGGAAGAGAAAAAGAGCCTAGAGAGAGAGAGAGAGAGAGGGTGGAATAGGAAGGAGAGAGGAAAGAGAGGAGCACAGGTAGAAATAGGGAGAAAATAACACAGCGGAGAAGGAGAGGGGGATGGTGGAGTGTCACCACCACTGTCACGTCTGCAAACGAATACCAACTGGTTCTACCAGCACCATCGTACACCGGAGTTCTTAATAATTGATAAAAATGTACGCACGCACGGGCACGAAGAGTGACAGAGAGAAAAAGGGAGTGCGCGCGCGCGCGCGCGTTGTGTGAAGAGAGAGAGAGAGAAGAAAGAAGAACGGGGGTCGAGGTGGAGACTCGAAAGCCAGACAGGACGCTGGCCCACCCTTCGTTCGCGACCTCTTCCCTCTCCCCCACTCTTTACCCCTATTTGACAAAGGCACACGCAACGATTTATTCGCACTTTTCATCGTGCGGTGTCGTCTGAATTTTTCTTCGTTCCGTCACAATTTTGGAATTATCAAAATTTATGCTCGTACCAGCAGTCCCGTAAGCAAGATAATAACTCCAAGCCGCGTTACCAACTTGTCCGTGAAGTGCGGTGCGTTATTCCTCTCGTTGAATTTCCATCGATTCTGCGTCCATGCGTGTCCTCTCGTTACGAGTTTTGCCATTCTTCTCGATATAAATTACATTGTCGTTAACGGAGGAATAAAAAGAGCCGCGAAATAACGGCAGCGATCGATGATCGATGGGCTTACGAAAAGCATTGAGCAGCCTGTGCCGTACCTCGACCGCTTTAGAAGGCCAAGTGATAGAAAGTTAATATTATTCGATCATAGTTCGATTTATAACTTAAATCATAGCTTAATTATCTGACGATGAAAGATAAATTTATCGAATTTTGATTAGGTTGTCTTGAGATTTTGAAGAGGTCGCCATTAATGATAATTATTACATGGAAGGTAACTTATTAAAAATGCGAACGTTCGACACGCGTTACGATAGAATACAGCTCGAAAGAACGATAGAAAATACGTATCGTTTTTAAAGGTTTAGAAAGGAATCGCGAACGGAAAATCAAGGTGTCAAAAACTGCGAATCGTTCGCGATTCGCTCTTATCGTGAACACGGAACGATGAAAACGAACGGGACGAGGATAACGGACAAAATGAAATCAACTAATTGCGTGTGGCATCTTTACGATGTTTTAAGTTAACTGCGGGGAGCTTCAATAACGCTCAAATTCGTTGCTATCAGGTGCGGCACGTAGACTTACTGAAGTTTCTTCGCTCTTTTTTCTATTCATTCCTTTTCTTTTCCTCTTCCTCCTCTACGCCCGAGAGAAAGAGAGAGAATCGCGCAGCTGCTTGGATCTAATTAAGAAATTCTTACACGGCAATGCCGCGCATACTGTCGTTCCTTCCCTCCCCACACCCATCCTCTTTGCTCCTGTCGGTCGAGGCAGGTCCTCTCTCGCGTATTCCTACCTTACCTTTCCGACTCGCTTCTTCTTCTTCTTCTTCTTTCGCTTCTATTTCTTCCATCCCTGCCTTTTTCCACCCAACCACCCTTCCTCCAGCCTCCCGCGACCGAAGCGGTCTAGAAAAATTAAAAATAATTTTCCTACGTAAACGTATTAACCTCGGGTGGTAGCTGGGCTCTTTGCGCCGCGCTTTTCTCGCAATTTGTACAAAGAACGGCGCGGGCCTGACTTCAAAGTGGGATCTTACACGGTGTCGCATAATTTTATTCCGCGAACTTCTCCGCGTATTTCTCTCTTCCATTGTGCCGCAGCTACGTCGGTTACCGCGGCTTGTGCTTCCGTCGTACTTTTTTCAAACTCATTAAAAATACGGAGCTTCGTATCGCCGTTCTGCCATTGGAGGACACAGCGACGTGGTGGCTACGTCGTCGAGAGTAACAGGTGTCGATAGTGGACGCATCCGTTCGGGTCAATTTTGCCTTTCGTCGCGATGCTTTGCTCTTTAGGGTCGAAACTTGCCCTTCTTTATATGTCACTGCGAATATACCGTCGTACCGCGGTACGAAAAGTTTCGATTCTCGATTTTGGGTTCTGACGGATCGCGACTAATCGTAAGTGAAACGTTCTCAGGAACGTCAAGTAAATTGGAATGTTTTTACGCTCGGAAGCCGAGTAATCGTCGTTGTTCCCGCAGAAGCGGAGAATCGGAATGGACCAGCGAACGGAAGATAAGCGAGTGACCCTCTCCACTCCTCCCCTTCGTCTTTTCTTTCTCGGTGATAAATCTTGGTGAAAAACCTATCCGGATCTACCTCGCTCGCTCTTCTCCGCGCTTAACCTAAAAATTCATTAGATTATAAAGCCATTAATGCTCATCCGCGCGACCGGACTTTCTACTTTCTCTCTCTCTTTCCCTCCTTTTCTAGTTTCTCTTCTTGGCTGGCGCGTTTGGATCGATGCTTTGCCACTCGGATCCGCCGTGAAAACCTTATTTCTGCTAGCCCTTCAAGGGACGAGTTGAAATATATTGATCGGTCAAATATTAATTTCGCCCAAGGTATACCGCTGTATCGAAGTAAACGTTGATTTATTTCTTTAGCTGTCTTGCCTAAAACGAGAATTTTTGTAACCTAGCGTAGAAACACATCGGAATAAAAATGATCATGAGACGCAAAATTAATGAGATCGATGAAAATTAACGATAAATTTGACAACGCGATGAGCGACGATCTGCGTGGTAAGGAGTACGGTGATTCTCAATCAGCAGGGCAGTTCGTCGAATTTTTACAGAACTTTATCTTTGGAAACCCTAGAAGCAAGGGCAATGGTCCACGGTCGTACGAACGAATGCTCGTCGAAAAGTAATTAGAAATATGGCTTAACGGAGGGTAAATGGACCGTGACGCCTAGGATAATCGACCCTCGTTTTGGTCCTTTCAATTTTTACCTCGACTTTCAGGGCGATGAGTCGGTTTTTCCCATCGTGAAAAACAAATAACGCGTATTTACGAGCGCAGTTCTTCGAACGAGAAAGGAACTATAAATCTCGATCGATTTGGTGTATTAACCCTTTGCGTTCGACTTTTTCGGTCGGACGAGATAGCCTCTCGAGACGATTTTACACATATGTGACAAGGGTCACATAAAGTGGATTTATATAGAAATTGACTCACAAAAACGTTATATTTTAGTGTGTTATCTATATTTACAAAAATAGAATTTTGTAATGTCAAGCTCTGTATTTTTGTTTCGCGTGATAATTTATGAAACATTCACCAAGGTACATTCTTGATTTATCTGGACATGTATCGCAGTAGTAGGCTGTCTCGCGTCTTCTACCTGGTCTGTTTCGATAGGAACAAACCTTACTACCCCTTCTTGAGCCTGTGAGAATCACACGAAGCCTTCTATTTAGCTTGATTTCTTCAGAATTGAAGTTCAATGTCGAGGGTCCATCTCGCAGTTGTCGAAAATCTCCTTTAAACTGATCTACTAACATTTTTATAAATTGTAAGTGTTTAACAACCCATTTGCATCATGACTCTACTTAAGTTACTGCGTTCGGGCAGATATCAGACACTTATCATGCGCGGAATATTCCGCTTACGGATGCAAACGGGCTAGGTGACTTTTCGTTCTTCTGTTTTTTTTTTTACTAGTTTATGGAGAATATAGGAATTAATTAGGCAGATCTCCATTCTCAAAAAAAAATTCTTTTTACTAATTGCCGTGATTAAAACGCCGTGACACCTAAGCGGCGCCTCTCGAGTTGCTGCATCGAGTCGTGTGGTGAATGAGAGGCACCTCTCGAGTGCAAAGGGTTAAATCTTTGATTGGAACACTGTCCTTGTGATCATGTTTTTAAAGAAAACCGTTTCTCTCTGGCTCGAGAAAAAATGTAGAGATTCGTGGCGCGACTCCTGTGGGAACGTCGCGCTTAATTTCCATTTTGGATCGTGCGATGACGTAATATCGTTCGGAATATTTTTATTAGCTCGCCATCCGCCTTCCTTCTCCTTGCTCTTATCCTTTGCTTCTTATTTTTTCCGTGGAATTACGGCGCGAGCGCCGTGGCAAAGCAGAGGGAGGCCAAATGACGCCCCGGCTGCGGCTGCGTATGGATGATGGTCGAGCTCTTGCGAAGCTATGCTCACGATATAACGAGAGCCATTATGATAAGCGGATGCATAGATTAGACATAACTCGTTAAACGCGGCTGCGAGCGACGTCACCGTACCAAAGACCGACTATCGACGGATTAAAATCGCCCTGCTCCCGATGCTGTCGCATTCTGCGAAAGACGGATCGTCATCCTGCCAGAGGACGATCTACCTTCGCCCATTAGCCTTTTATTGACTCCGACGATAAAAAATATTATAAATATTACACCTATAAATATAGAGAAACATTAAGCAGCGCGATCTATCCGAAACCGGCGGAGAATTTTCGAACAACCCAATAATGCACCGATTAAAACGATGACCTCGTGACGTGTTTTCTCAATAGGATGCGACAGATCTTTTCTAACCATCGATTATCGCATGGTCGGTTCTTTACCAAATTTTCAATACATCGAACGGTATTCACAATGATTTTGTCTAGATGCATATCGTGATTTCATTTTAACTATGTTCGATACATATTTAAACGAAGATGATATGGTTTCGCTCGTTTTTTCTCAACCCTGGATAACTGAACATTCGTTTAATAGATTGCCTATCCCTGCCAATTTTGCGAATTCGAGATGTTCCCGACACTTTTAACATCTGCCAAAAGTGCAAATACTGCAAATTTGTACCACCTTTCTATTTTTTTAATTGAAATATTATAATACGTCTCTTAAGATGCACTAACTTGTTCGAAATAAAAAGGAAATATAAAAATATACTTGTTCTTAATTCGCAGTTTATGAGTCGAATGATTAATTACAGAGTAACACTGATTTAAGTTTAGTTATCTAGGGTTAAAGGCGAAGCGCGAATCGTTGCCGCAGGAATAGCCAGTGATTTTTCTTCCGTCGTATATTTGGGATCTTTCGGGATAAAATAACGCGCGCGAAGCTAAAACGGTCTATCGAGATAACGAATTCGTGGATATTCGAATCGAAAGGCAGTGGCAGGGGCTGAGCGAGATAATATGAAAGGGTGCCCGATGATCGTCCCTTTCTGTTGCCTCGAACGCGTCAACGCGGCGATTCTTCCTCGTGGAACGACGTTAGAACGGAAGTTCGCGTCTCCGTTGAGGCACGTTGGGATTTCGTGACGTAGGAAAAGGAGGAGGTGATAGAGATGGACGGAGGGGAATGGCGGTAGATTGTTACCGGCGAACGGGACGGAAGATGCGGGCGTGGGTGCGAGGGTGGCCCATAAAATCGGGATGTTGCGCAAAATATAACGACCAACGCCGCTCTCCTGGCCTGGCTGACGCTCCTGCCGTAACTCATGCTCGCCTTCTCTTTCTCTTTCGGTTCGCCTTCGCCTTCCCGACGACACCTGCGTCGGCAACTAAGCCCGTTAATTCTGGAGGTTGCGTCGAGCTTCCATCGTCGTCGGCCATCGGTTTCGAGAGACTGTCTTCACGTGCATTGTTTCCGTTCCTAGACGCGGACTTCCTCTTTTCTCCTTCCTTGTCTAATTACTTGTACGTTGTAATCAAAGGTCAGTGAGAATCTAGCACATTACGAATATCAAAGAAAAACGTTTGTTCGCGAAAATATGATAGGTTGGATGACGGGTTGCATTATATCGACAGGTACAGTGGTACAATTATGAATTAATAACGTCGATTATCGGTATAGCAGGATAAGATGGTCAAAGGTGTCGTTGAGCTGATTTTATCTCACATTCGATAGCTTATCAATGGAAACCATTTTGTACCGAGTTTCAAACCTGTATCTTTAATGGGAAGGGGGTGGGGTGGGGGGAATTTTCAATTTTTACCTCTTTTTTCTATTTAGCGCATGAAGAAATTCCTACAAAATTCTAGGACATTCTTGAGAGTGTTATTCGTAGTTATACATGATTCAGATTTTTTGTTTGCAAATCCAAAATCTAAGAAATGAAAAACTGCAAAAGTGTGGGAAAAAGTGACGAAAAATGCAGATATTGTGTTAAAGTTTTCGAGCGAATACATTCACCTTTTACAGTATAGTAAGACCCTGTTTCTGTTGCATTTGTGCAGCTCGATACCAATGACTCGTGGAATCGACAATTGCATTGAATCCCGCGTAATCGTCTTAAACCGAGCCACGTATCTTATTCCAAGTTTTGCGAACAGGACGAGGAGACGCGCGCGTCCGATCGCTATCCCCTGGACTCCCGACTCGAAGTAGCGACGGTTTTTCCCCCGCGTCGTCGAAAGGAGGGCGAAAGGCACGTAGAAAAGCGAGGGAAACACGGAAAAACGTGGCACGCAGGACGGAAAAATGGCAAAGAAAAGAATATGGACAACGGTCAGTAGGTGGAAACGGCAACGACTACGCGAAGGAAGAGAAGAAGAACGGTCGTGGCAGTGGTAAAACGCGTAGTTGCTCCGGCACACGTACTGTACCGCGGTAATTAAAAGAACCGACAGATGTCTCTCTTTCGTCGTTGCTCTTTATTTCGTTAGGGGAGACGACGTTTTCGTCGTCGTCGTCGTCGTCGTCGTCGTCGTCGTCGCCGCCGTTGTCCCGAGAACGAGGACGCGCTTCGCGTATTTAAATTTTTCTACGGCATCACGGAGGGAATTCTTTGATTAGAAGCGTCGTTTTCGTCGTCGTCGTCGTCATTGCGGATTTCTACAGGTGCAACGAGCAACGCGTTTTGCACGTATGCGTCGCGACGCCAGCCGTCGTTCGTGTGGCGCTCGGCCACGAGAAAGGAAACGACGTTGGGAGGACTCGGACGAGAAGCATTCGCGCACCGTATTATTCACGCTTATGGTCCTTGAAGATAGACTACGAAAGACAGGTGCGCCTTGTTGAATGCGGAAGGAAAGCCGGGACGGCCATTTTGCTTTTTCTGTTCTTTTAGCTCGAAGCTTACCACGATGACGTTTCTCGTCTCTTGGTGGATCAGTCGCGATGATTCTTCGGTCCTTTCTCACAGATTTGTCTCGAGAGAAGGGTGACGCGACGTCGAGGAATAAACAACGACTACGCGCTGTCGATAAGCCGACATTTGCTTCGAGTCGGTTATGAAAGTGTGATTCTAGGATGATTTTTACAAAAAAAGGGCATCTACGCACAATAGGACGGTATTTGCTATATTTCCTTTTAATCTTTCGAATTTGGACACGGTTGAGTTCCGAGGACAAATTATTTTAAACATTTTAGTGCTAGACGACGATATATCGTCACTTGGAAAAGTTTCGAGAAATGCGAAGAACGATAGATCTCATTTGAGACGATATATATATATAAAATATATTTTTCCTCGACGTGGCAACATTTTTCAAAAGGCTCGGATAGAATCTGAGAGCATCTAAATCATCTGCATCGCGGTACGCACCCTATGCTTGGACTCCGTGAGCTCGTAGAACGATAGATACGTACTCTCCTTCTGGCTGACCACCCTCGAAAACAACAGCGACGACAACGACGGCGGCGACGACGACGACGACGACGACGCTGCTGCTACTGTTGCTCTTGCTGTTGCTCGCACTGGTAATGGTGGTGTTGGTAGTGGCGAGAGACGGCAAGCCGGTGATTTTAGCCGCTGCTTGCTCATCGAAAAAAGGTAGAAAAAAAGGGGGAGGTGCTGAAGTTTCGGTAAACGTACTGCTACGGTACTGCGATGGTAGTGGTGACAAGAGCGTCGCTATTGCGCGTCGACACCACGACAAAGATGCACGCCATTGTCGCCGGCGAGTCGACAGAGAAGCAGAGACTCTGCCAGAGAAACAGTGTGTGTGTGTGTGTGTGAGAGAGAGAGAGAGAGAGAGAGAAGACAAGCAGGAAGAGCGGGAAGCACGCTCTCTCGCGTGTGGATTACCGGTACTCGAATGCGCGCGCGAATAGAACACCGCGTGTGGCTCCCCGAGATTAGCCTCGGGTTTATATCGGGATTACATATGTAAAACCATTAGGTTAAATCATTTTTTAAATAAACGCGCTCCCCTGTCGCGCGTCCCTGCCACGCTACAGATAGGAGCCACCACCCGTCCTTCTTCGCCTCGTCTACCGTCCTACGTACCAGAGTGGACCGTTGGCCACCGGCTCGCGACCCGTTTTCTTCTTCTACGAGAGCAAGAGGGGAGAAGAGAGGGAAGAAGAGAAAAAAAGAAGGAAGAGTAACAGTTGGCTCGACCGAGCAAAAGTCGAATATTATTGCTCGGGGGTCGTGAGCCTCTCTCTCCCTCTCTTGAGTGGAGACGATGTTCACAAAGAAGGAAATGCAACGATCGGTTAGCCGAGTGCGAAATGCTGATTTAAGGGGGTCGACGAATTTTTTCTTACGATTTTTAATTCCGATTCGATTGGAAAGCCGTGAGAGGGGAAGCCTTGGAGCGAAGCTCGGAATCGTGTAACGAATCGGATGAGTTACGCGGAATGAATTCCGCGAGCAAAGTCGAACGGATTCGAACGCGAGTTTAAACGAGTGGCACGCGGTGTTGCGCGGCCCAACGCAACGCAACGCAACGCAATGCAAATATTGTACCTTTCGTAGTTTCGAAAGCGAGATACCTTGCGTCCCGTCTCGCGCGTTTCGCTTTTTTTCCCGACGATCGATTCGAACCGCATAAATCCTATTCGTCGGCGGTAACGGCGGTATCACGCGGGAGTTGCGATTCTATCGTTTGTTAAATGCGACCGCGCGCCTCGTAACGACGCGTCCAATAAATATGAGACGAGAAAATAAATACGTGTCGAGCATCGAGCGACTGCTGCAAACTTTACATACCAACGGCTACCGAATTTATGGAACGGCCGAAGAACCGGCGCGTCGCTCGGTGTGTTGGGGCGTGTCAACTTAAATATTCGTTCGAGATTTCAGATTTTATACGTACCTATTGCCGGTTCGTGCCCGTGCAAAATTATAAAACTTTCGCCGCGTTTGAAATATCGTCTTGTTTATACACGCGTCGCTCCGTTTCATTGGAAACGCGGATCCCTCGTTACGACGTTTATCCTCTGTCCGTTCGACGTCCAATCCATCGATCGCCTTTTCTATCGTCGACGACGTTTTCGTTATCGAGTGCTTACTTCGTTCACTTCGTTCAGTTAAAAACGTTTGTTCGTTCTTGTCGAAGCTATCGATGGAAATAGTTTTTTTTCCCAAGAGTTTTTCATAAAAACACCATAAAAAACAACGTTATTTCACAAAAAAAAGGAAATAACTCGTCGAACAACCTAATACGTTCCTATAATAATTTTCAATAATTCGTTCCTTCTTTAAATTAATAAGCAATAATTTTTCTACAGCTGATAAAATTTAAGTAGCATAAAAAAAGCGCGACGGTAAATCCAATGATTCACTCAGTCGATTGGGAAAAAAGTAGTCTAGTATAGCACCGGGTCACTCGAAAAGTTTTCGAGTGGTTGCGAGCGACGTTCGACCTTTACGAGGGCGAAAGCTTCGGGAGATACTTCGAAGGAGCATCGGTGGAAGTCGTGGTAAAGGCGAGAGGGTGGAACGCGAGCGGTGAGAATTATTCATAAACGTAGGCTGACTGCTGCCACGCGGACAAACAGAGAGCGAGAGAGAGGGAGAGGGGCGTGAGAGAGGGAAAAGGACGAAGAGAAGAAGAGGAAGAGGGAGAGAGAGAGAGAGAGGAAGGGAGGGAGATGATACAGGTTTCCGGTGGCGTGGCCGAGCAGAGACCGAATTCTACCGAATATTAAGGTAGGTAGGGAGAGAAGCGAGTAAGATCCTCCTGGCCGCATAATAAACACATAAAGGTAATCCTTAAAACAATAATTAGCCGCACGAGCCAACCGAGAGACAGCGACCTTCCATTGCAACGCGGAATTGTGCGGGGTTTCGCAATTCGTTCTCGAATTAATACCCCTCGCGCTGGCGACTTACCCGCATCGACTCCCATTATGCGGTTAGGAATTATACTTACTTCCTATAACGATTATTCGCGGCGCGTCCACGATTCTCAGCCAACCTACCGACTCGAACTTTGCAGATTCGATGCCTCCTTTCCCCGTCGAGCCGTTTCTCGATCGAACCTTATCGCGTCTTATCCAAACGCGCGAAGGTCTTAGGAATGGACAGGTTGAGCGAAAATTCTGCATCCATATAGTAACCAGGATGACGACGAAACTATCGTTAGTGTATTAGCGATTGGAACGATCGTAGGGATCGCTCAACAAAATTACGTGCAGGTCGGTTAGTCGGAACGCGTTAAATGTCGAGTTTATTTTCGCTGATTAGCACAATTTAATTTAAGCACTTAATTGAATTCGAATTTCGAATCTTTTTACGCTAGAATTCGCTGGCGATTTACTCGTATCGACTCCCGTTATGAGGTTAGGAATTATAGATATTTTTTATGACAACGACTCCAGGTCAAGATGACTGACGATAATGGAGATAAAAGAACGCGTTGCTAAGGTCAAAATGGAAGATCTTCCCATTCGATTGGCTAAATGTTAAAAATGGACAGGCTGAGAGAAAACATCATCTATGTAGTAACAGATTGACGATGAAACTATCGTTAGTGAACGATTACAAGTATCGTAAAAAAAGAACTACGTGCAGACCGAATAGCTGGAACGCGTTAAATGTTAAGTTCATTTCCGCTAATCAGCAGAGTTTAATCTAAGAATTTAATTAAATTCTGTTCTTTAATTGAATTCGAATCTTTTTACGCAAGTATCTTGTCCCAAAACTGACCCACTATTTTTCACGTTCCACAATTGAGTTCCTTGATCAGCGTGGGCTATTTTCACAAGTGTGAACACTTCGATCGCATCGTCTCAATTGAAAATCGAATCTTGAGAACGAGAAAGAATCGAGTTTCACGATTTACTCTCATCCCGATAATAAAAACGCAACGATAACGCGAAAGCGTCAAGGAGAATGACCTAGCGAATGATAATCGTCGTAGATGCGAGACAGGAAATATTCGTGTCCTCCTAGTGGAGGACGATTCGCGAAACGAGGACTCCTGATCCTCGGGGT
Source organism: Liostenogaster flavolineata (assembly GCA_025433975.1). Classification (NCBI taxonomy): domain Eukaryota; kingdom Metazoa; phylum Arthropoda; class Insecta; order Hymenoptera; family Vespidae; genus Liostenogaster; species Liostenogaster flavolineata. The sequence goes on along the minus strand of JAITYT010000236.1, from coordinate 1,646,472 downwards.
GCTTAAAACGAAGCAGCCCTTGCTCTTTCGGGATGGAAAGAAGCGTCTCGAAGGAAGGGAAGAAGGAAGGAAGGAAGGAAGCTGCCTTCGTAGGTGAATAGGTGGATGGGTGGAAGAAGGGGTCCGCCGCGAAAGAGCGAAGAGCGGAGGTGCCGCGAAGTGGTAATAGTTTTAATCCGGTGTCTTGAAGTCAGGATTTGGCGATGCGGCAGTTAATGGCTGCTGGTAAGTCCAGGCGAACCTACTTCGCGCTCTGATATCATAATCCGAATAATCACTATTATTGCCGCCATTTGCTTAATCCGAGACCGAGGTCTCTCGCTCTTCATCGCTACTGAATCCCAAGAACCAGTCGGCCTGCAAAGCCAACGGCGTGAGATCTCTCAGAGCCGACGTATCTATCGATTCGCTACTTCGTGATTTCTGAAAAAAATTTCTTCCCGGTGAATCGCATCGTGTCTGTTCTTCGACTTGCAAGATAAACGGCCAGCGAATAACCCTAATTTGCATCGAAATCGATGAACGATGGTGTTCGTTCTATCGTTTGCAAACAGGTAAGATTCTTCGAACAGATTTTTAATGCATCGTCATAACGATCATAGGTCACGTTTGCACGTTTTTATCC
>JAITYT010000236.1:1591175-1605333 GCA_025433975.1 Liostenogaster flavolineata | reverse complement strand
AGAGAGAGAGAGAGAGAGAGAGAGAGAGGGAGGGAGAGAGAAAGATGAAGATAGAAGAAGCGCGTACGAGGGAGAGGGAGAAGTAGGAGAAAGAGAGAGAGACGGAGAGAGAAGTAGCACGAAGAGAAAGACGGAAAGAGAACGAGACAGGAGGTGGGGTTGGTCGACCGAGGCTGTCCGCAATTAAAATAATTCCCTTTCTGCCTGCAGCCGAGCGGAAAGAACTTACCAGCACCCTCTCGCGGGTACCCCCAGGGTTCTACCCTCTTTCTCTTCGTTTCTCCATCGTTCCCTTCCTCCCTCCTCCGCCCAGCCGTTTCTACGTCGACTCTTCCTCCGGCCACCTCCACCCTCTTCCTTCCTTCCTCGGCCGTCCCTTAGCGCCGCTCTGGTAAGCATAGCTATTTTAATTGTGTCGTCCTCTGGCAGGATGACCAGTCCGTACGGGGCGCAAGGAATGAACGCACCCTCTCGCTGCTCACCGAAAACCCCGAGTATGTGGCCACGTTATTATGCTTTGCTCGCGAGAATTGCGGTGAGGTGCTGGACGGAGGAAGAGGCCAGGCCAAGGGGGTAGCCGGGTCGGGTCGGTACTGCTGGTGCTGTTGGTGCGGTGTATGGAGTGGGGCGAGGGCGATTGCGTCGAGGGAGGCCGAGACGATGCCTCGATGGGATCCTTGACGGGAAGATTGCCAGGAGAGATCCTCGTAACTCGCTTTCTTATAACTGTTATCGGTCCTTGTTGTTATCGTTATCGTTCTTTGCTCGTGGATCGGTGTATACTTTGCGCGCTTCAGCTTCGTCTTAGGTCTTACGTCCTTTGAGAGAAATTTTAACACCGGGACGCGACCTTCGACGATCGTAATTTTCCTCCCGACCGCGCAAGCGCCGGTGAAACGTCGAACCTGAAGCTATAATTTTCTTTTTATCTCTCCTACGCTAGAATTGTGCGAAATACGTAGCGTCGTACGATTTACGGTCCGATAGCAGGTCTGATCGAATTAGTACGATTTCATGGTCCAAGAAAAGAGTAAGCGGAATTGATGTTGGATGTCATCGAATGGTGGTTACGTGTTTCGTTTTTGCTACTTATAACGACCAATCGATAAAATCGGATAAAGTACGATTTCGACGGGTACTTTCAGCCCTTCCTAATCACAAATTTATTATTTCTGTTGGGAGAGTCTCGGAATGACGCTAGTACATCGCGTGATCGTAGAAATACACGCTATTGTCGCGTGTTTCGCATCATTTCATTGCTATTTATAATGTACGAGGCGGAAGATCAAGCGGCGATACGTTCGGCATGATAAATCTAATGAAAATTAGGTAATAAATGTTCTTGGTGTGTCGCTAGACGTTATACCCGTGATAAACGAGGAACTGTCGAAATGCGACGGCACTCGTTACGGCGTCGATCGTATCGATTTCAGCGAACTAAATTGATTTTAAAAACGAGAACTTGTGTATCGGCGCCGAACAATCGACACGGATTAGAACAATCGCTCTTCGATCCGATTTCAATACCAAAACGGACATCGCAAGTTCTTTCCCAGCGGTTGGAACTCTGTTGTTCGTATCCCCTTATCGGAAGAATCGGACTACAAAATTGAAAGAGCCGGATCGACGCGTCTTTTGGAAGTTCCACGACTGATCCACGAATCCTAAACACCAAAGACTCAAATTTTACGCGAAACGACTGGCACGAGAAGCGCGAATAGAAAAGCAGAGGCAAGTTCTACTCTTCCTCGTTCCTCGATTTTTCGATAACATCCGGCGAGCGTTCTCGCGCGTACGCCAACTTCCACGAAGCCGAGGAGGATTCTCCGAGGAGCGTAAAAGCGAGTTCGCCGACGAGACGGAAGCGAGCGAGAGGTCGAAAAGCTCACGGCAGTGGCAACGTTCTCGGGTGTGCATTACAATCGACATAAAGACGGACGTAAAACGCGAGGAAAAAGCTCCAGACCGGGAAGTCGAGACGAGAGGAAAGACGAGGAGTCGAGACGGTCGAGACAAGACGACGGCTCCTATAGAGCAGGACGAGCGACGCGGTAAAAGTTAATCGCTCGGGCGGGCGGTGCGCAGCGCTTACGAAGGACTCAGAGCTGTGATTGAAATTAATCCGAGCGAGGCCTCGGGTTAACCATCTCAAAAGCGGCCGCAAAACGGCGCTGCGACGCCGCCGCTTGAACGTTTCAAACACAACGGTCCATTTCGTACGCTCGCTCGGCTCTCAACAAGGCCGAGTCACCGTGTCCGCTCGTGGCGAGATCAACCACTCCACCTCTCTTCCTCCTCCTTTTTATTTCTCTTTGGGTCGTCTGTTCCCTTTTTCTCCCTGTCGCTCCCCTTTCTTTTCTTGCAATCTTCTCCGCCGATGCTCGAGGAGCGCGCGAAGCCGAGCGGAATCCGCTGCGCGCATCGCTGCCATTCAGTGGCTTCTTCTTCTTCTTCTTTTTTTGCCTTGGGTACGAAAGAGCGAAGGAAGTCGAGGAAGAAAGAGGCACGGCGCCTTTCTGCGGTTGCAACGAGTAGACGTATCGCGATAAGGGCAACGGGGAAAGGGAAGAGCGTCGTTTCGCGGTCCTCGCCCCCCGTCTTACGTTTATTCGCGCCTGGTGCAAGCATCGCGACGCAAATATAATGAGAGACGCGCTCGGGCTTGGCTCGGCGCGCGATCGTCGCGCTGCCTCGATTTCGCGTCGTTCCGCGCTCTGAACGTCTTTTCCAAATGCGATTATTTCGAGTAGAAGGCTCGCCTTTGCTGTTTTTATATTTACTGATGGATGTACGAAGGAGTTGGACGATTGATCGAGATGCGAGAGTTGCTTCCGTCGAGAGGAAGTCCAGGTGGTCTTGTTATCAATCCTCTGGCTGGGATTCTACCGTGGATTTTTTTCATAAATTTACCGTTTGTTGTCTCGGCTCGTCTGTCGACCCAAAGATTCAGAATGACAGTGTTAGTTCAGTTATTCTTGTCGCGGTAGCACCGAATGCACCGAATGGACCAAATGGCAAGATAAAGCGACGTTTCCAAATTTTATTTTCCACGATTCTTCGGAACTGCTGCTGTCTTTTGCCTTGTTATCAATTCTTCGACTGAGATTTTATCGTGAATTTCTTTTTTACAGATTTACCGTCCGTTGTTGCTTTGGTTCGTCTATCGACCCAAAGATCCAGAACGACAGTGCCGGGCCAGTTATTCTTGTAGCGTCGAATGCACCAAATGTTCCCTTGGCAAGTTGAAACGATATTTCTCAATTTTATTTTCCAAGATTCTGTGGAACAAGGCTGTTGTGTTTTGCCTCATTACGCGTCGCGAAGAAAAGATTGTCATCTTTCGAAACTGTTGCAAACGTTTCGTAACAGTCGACACAACGATGACGGACGAGAGACATCCTGATACCTCTATCGCTCTACCGAAACGCGCGGTAGTAGATAGCATCAGTAATAGTAGCAGTTGTAGTAGTAGGGCACGTCACGTCGACGGCTCGTTACGCGCCAATTAAATGTGTGCAGCCGGCCTGCCAAAGATATTAGAGGTATCCGAGCGAGCTGCCGGGCGAGCAAAAATAAGTAATTAGAAATACCGCATGGATAATATACGGCGCAATTAAGGCCAAAAGAGGGCCACCTAGCTGCCGTTGGCTTCCTACTACTACGTGTCCTCGTCGTCCGTTCTCTTTCGACTTCAGCTCCACCACCATCGTCACTACCACCACCACCACCACCACCACCACCATCACCACCACCACCACCACCTCCTCTTCACCACCTTCCGCTCTTCCATCGTCTCTTCTTCCTCCGATAGCTCCTCCACCTACTTCGTCTTCTTCCTCGTCCTACCTCGGTTCTCTCGGTTGGCGACCAGCGGGTCTGGTGGCGCCACGCAAAGGGGGGTGGAGCCTCACCCGGATACGGATTCATAATTAAACACGCCCTTAAAACAAAATCATTACGGCTGTGTGTCGGCTGGGGCGGCTTCTACCCCGGCACCTTCTCCTCTCGACCGAGGTTACCCCCTACCTTGAGCGCGCTCTCATCGTCACTCCTCCTCTTCCTCCCAAAGCCATCGTCCTTCCTGGTGGCGCTTCGTAGCTGTTACCTACCGGCAGGTTGAAAATGGCCGGAGAGGGAGACGTTCCAAAGGGGCGGTTTGCCACGGGTAAAGCGGAACGGCAGGGAACGGGCTGCTCGGGGGTGGTTTTGTCGATGTCCTTTGCGTTCTTCGGCTCTCGTCTTCCTCCCGCGCGCGCGAAACCGTAATATAAATGTCTACGAGCACAATTACGACGACGTTGACAACGTCGACGACGACGACGAACATCCTACCACGACAAAGAAGGTTCCGTATTTGCATAGAAACCCGGTCCTCCTACGTCCGAGCGCTCATACGTTTGTCTTGCCATAGGCGGCGGTTCTTTCTCCGCGAAGCGACCACCCGAAACGCGCATCGCCATTGCACTTTCTGTACTTTGGCAGTGTCCACAATGGCGTTTGTTTCGATGCTACTCGTACGTTGATCTTCTTAATTCGATGACAATTAATAGCGAGATCGGTCGATCAGGCTCTGTTCGATCTTTAGCGATCTAAGCGTCGATTGTCACCCTACTTTCGTACTATCTCGAGCAACCAGCAAGTAGCAATCAAACGCGTGCAATAAAATCATCGATGTCGACTCGAGTTGACGACAACGGAAAAGAGTATAGGCTAGAAGATAGAAAAAGACAAAGAAAGCGTACAAGAGAAAAATCGAAGAGACCTGGATATTCGTAAGAAAAGCAACGTTGAAGTTAACGGACGTCGAAAGGAGGAAACCCGCGTAGGGAAGTAGGTAGGTAGGTAGGCAGGTGGGTATGTGGGTGGTAGAGGAGGCGTACGGGAGAATTCGTTTCAATCGTAAACTCGGTCCTCCTCCTTCAGCTAGGGCCGAGTACTCGACTGGCTGTCGAGCAAGTGGATTCACCGAGTCGTACAAAACGGCGGACTAGCACCTCGAAACGAGAGTCCTGTCTCCGTTCCGTAGTCAAGGAGGCTCGAAGAGCGCAGGAGAGAGTAGCTTCCTCCTTCTTCTCCTTCTCATCATCATCGTGGCGGGTGGTGGTGGGCCACGTAGTCGATGTCGAAGCTGGAGGCTCGAAGGGCGCGGGAATAGGTAGCTTCCTCCTCGTCTTTCTCATGCCCATCCTCGTAGTGGTGATGGTGGTGGTGGGCCACGTAGTCGGAGCCGAAGCTGGGGGTGGAGGTGGAGGCGACGCGGCTGCGGTTTCGTCGTACGGTGGGGGATTCGAAGCTAGTTCCGCGCACCTCTGCGCGAGCCTGGTACGGGGGTTGGGCATGCGAACCTACCGAGGCATCCCTGGATTCGAACTGGTACCACCCACAGAGTCCATCGCGCCGGTCCGGCCGCCCCGCGAGCCTTCGCTATTTTCTCATACTGGCTATGAACGGCTCGATTCCTCCACTCCCCCACTTTGCGTCATCGTGCACCAACCTCGACCCCGCACCGTCATCGACTTAAAGGCCCTCCTTTCGAGTCGGCTCCGAAGGATAAGACGATCGACTTGGAATCGATCGATCGATCAGATTCGGACTGGACGCGTTTCTTGACGAATGCACTCGAAAAATGACGCCTCGATGTCTCTCAGGAATTCGTCTCGAACAAATTCCTACCAATGTTGTACGAGAAGAGGGGAAATATTTTTTAATGGAATCTGTTGCAGAGTCGAGTTACGGATTTTCGATCGCTCGATATTTTTCGAACTTTAAGTTACCGAACTGCAAAGATCGGTAAACTTCTCCTTGGTAGAAGAATCTTTCCGTAGACGTTTTCGAGATATTACGCACGCGATACTGCATCCTACTTGATTTCATCGTTCTGAACATAAGAAAATTCGAAGTATATTAAAGCGAGCAGCGCTACGGTAGATTCTCGTTTAAAATCGTATTAGGAGAGAATTTTTTATTAATATCTCGAGATGTGAAAAGCGGTGGCGTTTCTGGTTGGTCGTCGAGGCGACGATGGAGGGGGGGAGGTACTACCGTGACCCTCGACAGTTCTTGGCATCACGTATTCCGTTTGTCATCGTGACCATCGTCGGACGAAGAATAAGAAGAGGCGCAAGTGGAAGAATAAGCGTAAGGGAAAGAGGAAGCGGAAAGAGCAGAGAGGCCGTAGAAGAATGCGAAAAAGCAACGAAATGAAACGTTCGCAAACGAGTCACGATCCCCTAATTAGAGGGCTAAATACCGCTGACGTTTTTTGCCGTTGCAATATTATCATATTTAGTATGCGTACTTAGGAAGCCGGCTTAAATAAGCCCCGGGACCTCCGGAGCTCGGAAGCTCCGGGCGAGAGCACGAAGTCTAATAAGTTCCACTGGTCGAGTTGTAGGCGGACTACGCGTCGTATTTCTCCGCGAAGGAAGGTTTAAGCTCTCCTCGTCCACGTACTCGCATTTCTCAGAACATTCGAGAAAATTCTGCGAGTATCCGTGCTCCCGCGGCTCGATGTCGACTCGCAATCGACTTTGATTCCATCCTTTGCAGGATTTCTTAGCAGCAAAAGCACCGACAGGCGCTGCACCGCCTCGAACGAACGAATCAACGGCCCAGTCTCGATCCTCCTTCTGCTTCTGCCTTCGATTCGTGGTTCACGGGCGTTGAAGTCTCTTCCCTGTCTCTCTTATTTCATCCTTCGCTTTCCGATAACGGCAAACCCATCGTTCTCTCTCGATAAACTTTCGTAGTTTTTCATGACGCGTCCGTGAGAATCGATCGTACATTTGTCGATCGTTCGGACGATCGATCGAATTTTCGAGGGATCTGTGATCCGTTCGAGAGATCGCCCCTTTCTTTAGAGATCGTTTTTCGTTTCTTCACGATACAAGAACGATGCATCGAATTTTGAGATTCTTGCGTTAGGTGGACTTGCGATCCATTGTCGTCTGAGAAATTTTGAACGACGATGCTGTTTATCGTCCTTCGACGAATTTATATCAATCCGCGTAACTGATCACGGATTATCGAGTGGCGTGGAATGTTATTTCTATATAACGATCCATTGGCAAAATTTTAGAAAGCGTCGACTACGTCTTCGGAAAAAGAACTGGCGAAGTTAACAGTATGTACGTCATTGATATAAAAAATTGTCGAAATGGTTCGTCTCGTGGAGATCGACATCAAGATTGGCGTTGATCTTTTGAATTCTTGTCGAAGATCCAGGAGAATAGCGAGCTGATTCAACGAATGCACGAACGAATGACTTTCCGCAGGACGAATCGTTGCAAGGGCGATCTCGCGGGGGAAGATGGAAGCGTCGAGTCCGAGAATGGCGAGGCTACCGCTAGGAAGTAGCCGAAGAAAAGTTTTGGCACGGTGAAACGCGAAAGACGGAAGCAGAAGGGGTTGGCGAGCTGAAACCAAGCTACGGGTGGTTCTAATTTACCGAGACGCAGGGACTTTGCGTCTGAGGCTGGAGCTAACTGCTAATTTAAGGGTTAATTCCTTGGGAGACAAGTTGGCAGAGTTACGACGAAAATATTCATGGCATTATGCATACGCTTAGGCGGACGCGACGTTGCTAATAAAAATTAAAAAGTCTAATTGCGAAAGGTCGTCTTAGCGGCATTAAGACTCCTATCAATTTCCTTCGTCATGACGCTGCCACGTTACCGGGGCGCGACTCGAGTTTTCCTCGCATTATAATATTACCCACCTCGTAATATTTTCATTCTCTCGAAATCTCGCGTAGCCCGCCGAGTCTTCCGAGACTCGAACGAAGGACGGACGGATGATAAAGGCGCGATACGGATCTTAAGTTGAATCCCTCGTTCCAAAGTTCGCCGAGACTGCAAACACGACGAGACATTTTCAATGCCCTTTCGATACATCGCGATAAAGAGCTAAAAATGTCTACGATATTCCTAAGATCGCGTTGCCATAAAACGATTTTTCGCGATAATTCAATTTTCTACCGTATTTATATACGATATCGATAGAAAATTCCCCCAAGAGTTAGTCGAATGCTTAGAAATACGAGCGAACGTACGACTTTGCTCTTCCCCTCACCGAAGCGTCGAATTTCCAGAGACAAATCGATGTTTTACGAGACAGTCGCTTTCGTAACCTGATTACATCGAAAGGGAGAGTCCATTGCAATGCGAATATCGTTTCTACGGTCATATATCGAATACGTCGCGACATTGAATCCACGAAGGAATTTACGGCGCAATAAGAAGAATCGGAGAGAAAAACTGTGTCTAGCGTGGGCGCAAATGGTACACTGGGGTGGTGTTACGATAAAATACGTCCACCCTTTCTACATCGTCAGGAGTTGTACTATTCAGTTTCAAATCTCTGGAGTGAAGACTACCAAGAGTCCATTGGAGTCTGATTTCTTCTTTCTCGAGGTCTGATTAAAATACTCTCTCGAAACGATTTATGCAGTACTGCGTGGGAAAATTGAATCCTTCTTCGATCTCACGAACGTCTCGAAAAACGAAAAAAACGGATAAAGACAGTTTTTGATCAAAGAACGACTTTACGATGTTTGCGTTTTTCAACCTCACTGAGAGTGATCGCGAGAATCACCATGATCAAAGAAACAAATTTTCGAATGCTTCGTAAGGACGAACGACGAATGCTTCGTTCCCCCGTTTCCCGACTCTCATTTCGCGCGATAAATAAGACAATAACCGTACGACCAGCACCGTAATTAAATTCGGATGCTTCGAAAGTTTGTCGTTCTCTTCCTCTTACAGAACTCGATGATCGTGACGTGCCGACCGTCGCGTTTACCCCGCGATACCGAGGCGACCGATGTAAATCGACACGTCGCTCGATACAAGAAACCAGGCTTGTCTTACTATAGCTGGCCTTCGCCTTGACAGAAGGTGGATTCACGCTGCTTGTACGAATAAATATGATTTTCAATTACTTCGAAACATTTTACTTGCTTTAATCACGAAATTTATCCGATAGTTGTCAATAGCGATGACGACAATTTCTTTAGAAAATCAGCAAAATTCTGCAAATTAGTATAATTAATTTAACCCTTTGCACTCGAGAGGCGCCTCTCATGCCCCACGGCGCTTTAAGTGGCATCCCGAGAAAAGAAGATTTTTTTGAGAATGGAAATCTGCCTAATTAATTCTTATATTCTTCATAAATTAGTAAAAAAAACAGAAGAACGAGAAGTCACTTAAACGCATAATTTGTAACAATTTTAGTAGACCAGTTGAAAGAAGATTTTCGACAAACGCGAGATGGAGCTTCGACGCCGAGCTCCAATTCAGACTAAATGGGAAGCTTCGTGTGATTTTCACAGGCTCAATCGAAAAAAATCAGGTGAAAGACGCAAAACAGTCTATTACGTGTCCTGATAGACCAAGGATGCACCTCGGTGAATGTTTCATAAATTATCATACGAAACAGAAATGCAGAGCCTGACATTACAAAGTTCTATTTGTAAAGGTGTAGATATAGACAACATATTAAAATATAACGTTTTTTGTAAGTTAATTTCTATATAAATCCATTTTATGTGACCTGTAAGACACTCGTCTCGAGTCGTTGCCTCGTCCGATCGAAAAAGACGTCGAGCTTATTTTCACATCCACCTTTGACGTAAGTAACGCAGAGATACGATTGAATATTTCTTGTTTAAATTCTGTGGTGGGCGCATAAGGTAGGTACCATACCTTTTAACGATATATCGAAATCACATCGAAACGATCAAAAAGGAAACTTCAGAAACAACGAGGAGAACAACGACGAAATCAATAACGAACCCACCGGTTAAAAAGTAATTTCTTCTCTTCAGAAGGGTAATTAACAGGCACAATTCGAAGGTAATAAAGCTCCCATACTACCGGGATCTATACTCTATACTACGAGGCAATAATTCGTCCTGCGAAATCGTTGTCATTAAAAGATAGGCGACATTACGTTCGTCCCGTCGTAGTGGAGCAATCGTGCCGCCATGGCGCGCGGAAAGGTCGCTGTAAGAAGAAAGGAGCAACGGAGGCGAGGGATTATAAAAATAAAGGAAATTTATCCGAGTAATTTGAGCGGAAGCCGAGAGAGCGTATGTTCCGAGTCTCGCAATCTTGTCTCTCTCACCTTGGGTCGTCTCACGACTGAACCAGCACCACCAGCACCACCGTCGCAAACAAACAGCAGGGCGCGGAAGACGAGAAGGACTAGAATCGACGTCTATGTATGCGTCAACGACGTCGAGGACGGGCCATCATCGTAGGAGGTACTCCCGCGGAGAGTGGCAATATAGTTTCCCTAATGGCGCTTAAAAAAATCTTAAAAAGACAATATTAAGAATGTGACTACGGCGGAAGGGGGACCGAGAAAGGAACTCGCGAGGAAGGAGTTCGCCGTTCCTTCTTTCACCGAGGAACGGAGAAAGGGAGAGGGAGAGAGAGAAGAGGGTGTAGGATCCTGGTTAATCGCCGTAAGACAACCGGAGAAATGAGCGAAGAGTAACGCGGAAGGGAGCGCGACGAGGCGAACGTGGATGGTGGGGGAGAGGAAGGACAGCTCGGGGTGGAATTTAAAGGAGCGTCGAGTGCCAGAGAAAAGAAGGAAAAGAAACGCGAAGAAATTAAAGATGAACCTTCAGTGAAATGGGCCGTGAGTTTATAAGGACCCTCGTCGTTTTTGAGAAACCCGTCGTCGCGCCACTTTCTTCGCGCGTTTTACATCAACGACGAGCGATGTCCTCCTAAGGTACGAGTTTTAGCGCCGGGGAGCTTCGGCGATTTTAAATTGCTTCCGCGAAAGAATTCGCTTCTTAGAATAGGTCTGAGAACCGCTCCAGACTGACTGCTCGTATTTCGAACGTGGCTTGAGCGAATTTAGAAATTAACAGGAGTCTTTCGCGTGATCGAAAGTTCGAATGGATTTATCACCAGCATCGAAGTTAAATTGCTTCCGCGAAAGAAATGGCTTTTTAAAATAGGTCTAATGACCATTCACGACTGATTGCTCGTATTTCGAACGTGGCTTGAGCGAATTTAGAATTTAACGGAGGTCTTTTGCGTGATCGAACGTTCGAATAGGTCTATCGTCAGCATCGAAGAGAAAGTAGGTTTTCTCGAATCGCAGATTTTACCATTGCTCTTTTTCTACGCGAATTGTCGCCGATCGGAAGAAGCGCTAGCGCTCCCGACGATAACGACGTCTCTTGAATACAAAATATCAATCAGGCCGAGGGGTGGCCCGCGCGAGAAAAATACGTGGTAATTACGACAGGTTCCCCTCGCTCTCGAGCAAACCCCCCAAATCGCCGAATAAATACGTTCCTTCTCTCGATTACTTTGCCAGGATAGAAATTTCGATTTCTTTTAAAGGATCGTCGCATTAGGGGCAAATGCCTTGCATTTTTCACGTTATACGCGCGATACTTCGTGGTTTTTCATTTTTGTAAGAAATAAAAACTGTTTCTTACGAACTTGTATTCTAATGGATAATACATTGTTAATACTCGAAGAGATGCGATGTCGCACTTGATGCATTCGACATGCGATATTAAAACGAATAAATTTTAAGTCACACCGGATGGAGTAATCAAAACGATATAGGTATTTTCTTATATCTAGGCTATACTTCGATGTCCCTTTTTCGAGCGTGCTCGCCGCCAGGCTCTCGCGTTTCTTTGAGGTTAGAAAATCTACGTTCCTCCGTGCAATAAGGAGAAAGAGAGTAGGTAGGGTCCGCGCGAAGGAGGACGCGGTGCGTTATTATAACGAATCCTCACGGAAATTAAAGGAAGGACGTTTATGTATTCTCCGGAGAATTCATACGTAGCCGGTTAATTACGAAATTCAAATTAACGCGAAAAATGGCGGATACAGAGGGCTCCGACGTTTTTTAAGGATCTCCCTTTTTAAGGCTACGGACTCGCCTACTTATTACGTTTCTCGGTAGCTGGTAGTCAGGCAGTCCGTTATTTACCTACTCGTGGTTTTAATTACCTAACCCCCTCCTTCCACTCCACAACGGACAGAAAAGTAATCTTGGAAGTATGTGAAAGCGGCTCTACGGAAACCCTCCTCGCAGCGAACTTTGCCAACAAACTTATTGACCTACGTATAACCTCTTCCTTACTACCGCGGTGCAACAGTAACACGCACGAAAGTCGCAATTATTTTCAAAACTCGGACGATCGTAAACTACAAGATATACGTAGATACAGACGCTGCAATTCCTACGCAGCTTAATGTTAATTACGTTCTTACGCTTATTCTTAATTACAGTTACGATCCGATAAAGTCGTTATCGCTCTTTTTTTCTCGAAAATCTTTTTTTTTCCTTGGAAAAAGCATCGAAGACCGTTTTTGTATCTTAATTTACAGAAACAACCGCTTCACGCGATTATTCCTTTCGAGTCGAAGAAAAGAACGATTTTTCACGAGCGCAACACCGGGAGGAACGTCGAAAATGAAGCCAGACACAAGGATGATAGCGAATTCCTTCGTGACGTAAATCGTGCAACCTTCCTTCCTCCTTATCCTGGAATAACCATTATTCGAAACGATTCGGTGCGCTTTCTTTTCCTCGATAAAAACTCGCGATCTACGCGTACCCACATCGACGTCTCTTTTCGCATTGGGAAACCGGCGCAATGATCATAATTTGTAACACCTGCGTTGATTCTGACGCTACAATTTCCACGGAAATTCTGTATGGAGTAGTTACAGAATCACATCGGTTTTCTCCTTCCATTCGCCTATAAAAATAATTGAATTGAATTGATTCTCAAAAAACGCTTCTTTCAATTTCCTTTTAGCTAGAGAAAGAAAAATCATCCTCCGACGACGATCACGCAGATAATTTTTTCTCAGGACGATCGAAAGTCTTTCACCTCGTGCCCGCCGCCTTCGAGCAGTTATCGCGAATTTTCTTATGTTTCTGGAGAAAGACAAGGAAGAGAAATCCCAACCGAACGCAAATCCTCGAGCGAAAGCACCCCGTATGGTGGGTGGGTGTGCGATGGTGCCCATATCGGGCGTCTTTCCTCGCACCTGGAAATCGACACGGCGGAACGATAAAGTCCGCAGCGTAACGACTCGACAACCGAAAGCCGTGTCGATGCCGACGTCCGACGCGGCTCGGTAACGCCGTACCCGTGCCGTTGTATCGCCGTTACGAGCGACATAAAAAGTTATAGTTGCGTTATAATAAGGCGCGAGTGCGCCTCCGTACCGGTTGGAGGGAGAGATCGTCTCGAGCGGCTTTACGCGTCGCTTCGACGCGTGCAAATTCGCCGATTTATCGGGTCATAAAAGCGAGAGTCTCCTCGATTATTGGAGCGTTTAAAAGGTCGTAACGACCCGCGCGAGATGGTGGGTCGGTCTATAGCGATAGATTATCGTTATCAAAGAAATACTTCAATTTTTATTTACTAACTTGACTTTTTATTTAACACGTTTCGTGCCACGTGTACCACATCGATGCGTACCTATACAGGTACGCAAAAACGGCTTGACACGGAATGTGTTAAACGCGTTCCATCCTCGTGACAACAACGGAACTTGAAATGTATTTGAACAAAAATTGACGAATTTCTTACGAAAACGGTGATTTTATGCCACTGGTAGAAATACATTTAGCGATAAGTGATTCGTTGATAAATCGTCCCTTTTTCATGGTAGCCAAAGAGAAAATTTAAAAGTCTGAGCTCGTCCAAACGAGCCAATCGTCGTCATCTCAATGGAAAATATCGCGTCGTCGACCCGAAGATCGCGATCTTAAAAAAATGAAGGCGATGATGGAAGGAGGGGATAAAACTACCTCATAGTACAGTATAGTACATTTACGTCATCGCTATGATGACACGTTCGGTGAAACGAATTCGGAATAAACGGAAATTACCGGGGCCATCTTGTAATTATACGGCTAATAGGAAGGTAATTTAGTGTCTTGAACTGAAGTTGGAGGTTGGGGAAGGGGCGGCAGGTAGGAGAGCGTCGGTGAGCCAGGAGCGCGGCCTTCACGGAAAATTAAAATAATAAACGGCATCGTTAGGATTCATCATCTGATTTTAATTTCCATTCCGAAATGATTGCGCATTATCTCCCGGGACGGCGTAACATCGTTTCTGGATTTACTGCCGAGGGTCAGGCTAGACATTCGAGCGCGGAAA
>JAITYT010000236.1:1548317-1569896 GCA_025433975.1 Liostenogaster flavolineata | reverse complement strand
AGTAGTTTTTGGTTGGTGCCCTTTCAAATATGGAAAGTGAAAAGCAGCATTTTCGGCATATTTTACTTTCTTACTATCGAAAAGGTAAAAATGCTGTTCAAGCAAGAACAAAATTATTCGACGTGTATGGAGAAGATGTACTGACAGAACGCAATTTTATAAAACTGGCTTGTAACATTCCGATCTCGCAATTTTGATGTTGAAGATGTACCACGTTCTGGAAGATCGGTTAAAACTGACGAAGAGACAATAAAGGCATTAATTGATGCAAACCGGCGAATAACAACTCGTGAGAACGCTGAGAGAATTAATTTATCGATTTCGATCGTTCATAATAATTTGAAACGCCTAGGCTAATCTCAAAGCTCGATGGATTTTTAGGAACAAAACGAAATTATTAACGAATAACCTAACCTAGGATAACTAATAATGTATTTCATTCTTCGCAAGCTACCGAATGATTCGCGAATTTTATCGATGCGATCGTTCGATTTCTCGAGTCGAACGTTTCGATGACCTGTTATCAAAATACACGAAGTGTCGAAAGAAGCTGAAAGATCGTAGCTTGCAAACCGTACTCCTTTCGAGGAAGCGTACAGTTTCGCACCGGTCGATCGTGCCAGGCATTCAATTATGACTCCCTCTAATCCGATAAGCGTGTCGCTTTAGATACTATCCTGCCGAAATTCAGTAGGTATCGGTTTTCGCGATATAGCACTACTATCATGATTTTGGTCGTCGGGGTTGATATCACGTTGCTTAGTCGAATATTTCACGCGCACCCCTAAATCCTCGCGTAACTCCTGTCCCTCTTTGCTCCGTCTACACCTCCTTGCCCCGAAAAAACGACTTCTCTCTATCCATGTGGCGCATAAGAGCACGATACATTCGCAATAAAGTAATTAGTCCGAGGTTCGCTAGGTGTTCGGCACAATTGATACAGAACGATCGTATCGACTCGATTTCGCGAGACCCACTCGCGTTTAATGAGATGTCGCGATAAAAGAAAGACGAATGTTTCCGTCGTACGATTAGATGCAACTTATCCCTCTCGCAGTTAATTAATGCGTGTCTCGAGTACGAGTTCGTTCACCTGTACGCGCGCGTTCGACGTTGTTACTGTTAAAAATGAGGCGCCTATCGCGCTTTCGACTCGAATCGAATCGTAAATTTTTTCTTATCCGCGTTAGCCATCGTTCGTATCTAGACGACGACGACGACGAGGAGGAGGAACAGGAGGAGAAGGAAAATAATGACAATGCTACCCTTGATAAATTGGAAAATCACGCGATAGTTTGCGATAGCCTTTCCTCGCGTAATACAACTTTATCGTCAGCGTTCTTATAATGGAGCGTAACGCATACACGGATGATCTTATCGTTTTGCAAAGTACGAATAAAACTCGTTTCTTCATTACTCATTAGTTCGACTTTGTTAGTTTCACTTAATTGGTATAAAACATCGTTGGAAAACATTCGTGTCCGTTTCGGGAAGAAATTTAAGACGTGTTTTATTCGTCCTCTATTTACTTATATCGTACTCTTCTTCGACTTTCGACTATTCTTAAATGTCATTCCATTCAAACTTACGGTCTGATTAATGAAATTAATAATTACTTGATTTATGTCGATCTCACATTTATGAAGGTATTATATACAAACAATAATACTACGCAATATAACGTATAATACGCAATATAACGTATATAGTACGCAATATATACGCAATAACAATAATGCAACGGTTTACTTCATAAGTCAATTTCTTTCGCGATTTAGAAATTTACTAGCAATCGTTGTCGTAGATTAATCAAACGATGATCGATCCATCAGTCTATTTAACGCGTATAAAAATGTATTTATTTTCGTCTCTAATTTTTTTTCATTTCATGATTCATTTGGTCGCCTCTGACATTCCATTCATTTTTCTTGAAGATGCGCTCTTTCATTGTAGCTTATTTTCTTCTTTAATTTTCACTAAGCTAAGAAACAGGCGTTGGCGTATCGAAACTTGGTCGATTTTCACGAGACTTACGATTAATCATCAAGTTTTCGCGATAGACGTTCACAAAAGCATTTGATTTTTGAAACATCTTGTAGACACGCGGACCGTTTCATCGGTCCGTCCGATTGTCCTCCCTTTCATGTAAATTCATCCCTTTGTTCGACGTGTTTACGCGCGCGTACGTAGGCATGCCTCGCGAGGGAACTTGCTCGCGGAGAAACCTTCCTGCCTCTTTCTTTAGGGTCGAAGAAGCGTACGCGAATACGTTGGAATTTTGTCGGAATGAGCGAAGAGAGAAACGAGTGGAAAAAAGAAAGGGAGGAAGAAGAAAGGAGAAAGAAAAATCCAAACGTATAAACGTATAACCACGGCCGCAAGACGAAGACGTACGGTGGAAGACGGTTTCCGATGGACTGCATTGTACGGAAATCACATGTAAAATGTAGGAACCGAATGCGAATACGCCCTGACGCGTCGTTTCCGTGATTTCGCTTCTTTCGATCGTGTCTTTGGTAGACATCGCGAGGAACTTTTGTATTATATCAGATCCCTTGTGCGAGAACTTTTCGAATATTTTCCACGTTTTCTACTCAAACTAATTATTTTTGCGACACATGCTATCGAAAGCCAGGATTTCATATTGGAGACTGCTTTGAAAGATACCACACGGCGGAGAACTATAAAATGTATTTTTTACGTAAAAACATCGAATTAAACATATTATTATGTAATCATATATCTAAAGTTTACAAAAGAATTAATAATTTTTTTTTCATAACCTTGAATATTATGTATCACTGCACGTTCAACGGAAATTAATTCCGACCAGTACAACACCCGTGTCTAAATTTAATACGACCGCAAAGGGTTAACATACATTTGAGTCGATCATAATGAATGAAGAAGAGCTCGTAAAATTTCAATCGTCGTTAGCTTCTATAATGAACAGTTCATGGCAGTTGAAAGCGTCATAAAGAAATTCAACAGCGATCGAAAATAACGAAACGGAAAAAGGAACGCACCCTAACTAGTTCGATCGATGCAAACGACAGGATTTTTCGTGCGTCCACCCTCGACTACTGAAAGAAGCAAAAAGAAAAAAAGGAAAAGACCGAACGGGTCGGCGTGACTGGTAAAAAAGGGGAGGGAGAGCGAGGTTTTGATATTCGAATGGCTTCCTTCGTGATTCGTCCGATCGCTTCGGTCGTCGCATCGTACCGACGCGGACGACGCGACGGTCAGTCGCATACGGTGTGACGCCGGGACATTTCGCCGTGTCAAATTTTTTCCGCGCTTGCAGAAGACAGTCTGTCCAAAGTTGTCCGCGTAGGATGCTGGCGAGCAGAGGCGGTGGCGGCGGTCGCTGCCGCGGCTCTCTGTATGGACGGTGGGTGATTCTTTAAGCGTGAAATAAATAACTCGGAGGGCTTGCCCGAAAACGTGACACGGACCAGTTTTCTGAGTCTCCTCCCGGCTCTCCGTTCTCCCAGCCATGTCACATTAACGAGGAAAAAAGCCGGGAAGCACATTTTAACGTCAACAATTAAAAATATTGTACATATATTATCAGAGCCCGACTCGAGCCTTTTGCTCGCGCGACCTCGACCCGTGTCTTCGCTTATCTTCCATGAGCACGGAGTAACTTCGCGCTTTCTCTCTCTCCCCTTTGTATCTCTCTCTCTCTCTCTCTCTCTTTATCCTATGTTTGTTTCTCTTTGTCTGTCTCTCCTCGTCGCTTTTTTCCCCGTGAAATTTGGCTAGAAAATTTATCTCTCGTATTTGAAGCGTTTTGATCGCTGTTGGCGACCGTTCGCGTTGTTTCTTTCGTCATCAGGACGAAATTATTCAGATCGTTAGAAATATCGGAATAATTAGGTTAGGAAATAATTTGACGATCATTTTTGTTTTTCTATTTTTTTTTTATAATTCTTGAAAAAGGTTTTGCGATGTTTTAGACAGTAACTGAGTTATCCGATCGTCGATGACTACAGTTATTGACTGTCAGAGAGACGTATTTCTCTTCGTTCTTCCCGCATGCGGAATAGTATTTTTTCGATGATTAATCGACCGAGACGAGAAAAGGTAACAAAAAGCGACGGATCAAGGCAGAATGTTCTTTCCGATGGAATTGTGACGATGGTCACTTACCCAAGGGCTTAATACGTTCGTTGCCGTGCGGATCATCGATCATCTAAGCGAGGTTTCCTCCGTTTTAAATAACCATTGTTAAAAGCACGAAAAATATTCGTAACGAACGAACGTAAACGAATGTCGGGTTGATCATAGATCGTCTGTGGAAGGTAATTTGTTAGATGAATATTCGAACGTGAACGTTGACTCGAAAC
Organism: Liostenogaster flavolineata; assembly: GCA_025433975.1. Taxonomy (NCBI): domain Eukaryota; kingdom Metazoa; phylum Arthropoda; class Insecta; order Hymenoptera; family Vespidae; genus Liostenogaster; species Liostenogaster flavolineata. The sequence continues at coordinate 1,565,547 of JAITYT010000236.1, read as the reverse complement.
TGAATGCCTTCGTACGATTATACTAATATTAGAAAATTTTAAGATTCAATATCTTAATATCTAGGGTAGCAGCAATGATTCATGAACAAAATTATACGTGGTCATTTGCATTTTGGCTGCACTTTAAGCACACTGCGATACTTCCTCCAAATTCTAAGCCATTTTAATTCAGGTGCATTTCTATAATGCGTTTCTCACGTAATTCGACGATGTTAAAGCGACGAAAGGGAAAAAAGTGCTCGTAAAACTGGCGCTTTTGACGATGGATATATCGAACAACGCGAAACATTACGTTTTCTATCCGATGCTTGGTTTTTATCCGGAAATTCCGTAATTACAGTTGCGAGGGCGATTCAGCGACGACCAACGTAGTTTGTTTTTCCTTGGATAAGCGTAGGCGTACGGAAGAATTGAATGAGAGAAAAAAAGGAAGAGGAGGGTGAAAGGAAAGGAAGAAAAGAGAGGAAGAGACTTCGACGCACACGTGGACTCGTCGCGAATGACAAACGATCGCATGGGGTCGATCGAGTATTGGCATGGCCCGTACGCGTAAGGCCATATAAATGAATCGTGTCCCTGGGGTCGTATCTTACGGGAATACGAAACATTAATGGACAGATGCGTTTCCGGCGACGGAAACGAATGACCCGCGACTGCTTGCCGATTTATTCACGACGAGCCTTTCTGTCACCGAGGAACGCGTCGAAGATTCGCTTCGAAACCATTATCGGCTTCGAAAACATTTTTGGTGTCTCTCGAATAACTTCTTTCGTTTCTCTTTCTTCCTCTTGATTTCTTTTCTATTATCTTGCCACGTCGTCGAGGAACACGTATGCTTTTACTTCAAAATACTCAGTTAATACTTTTGCAGCAGGATTAATTTATGGAATTTTCGAAGCAAACTTAGTGATTTTTCTTATTGTGTATACGTATATCATTTACAATGTATAATAGTGGGTTGTATGCTATGAGATATTAAATTATTTAAAGAAATGAGTAATTTCATGGATGAAACTTTGTACTTTGTATTATACATCCATATTGATTTACATATGTTTAAGAAAATATATTGAGATACGAAGTTATATACCAAAGTGATGAGACGTTTTCCACGTGTGTGTGTGTGTGTGTGTTTTTTTTTTAAGAAAACGAGTTGTCAATCCGTCTGACGAGCAGCTTTGTTCTTTGTATTAATTTTATGATCGATGATGAATGAAGTATTATATTTTTTCAATGTGATCAAGAAATATGAATCGACTTCGAACGAATAATTTCACGAGTTGAGTTTCCTCTAGAATTAATTAATATCGCTCTCAAATATTAGAGGGATCGAAAAGTAATCAAAAAATTTCTCTTGTATTTATTTATTAAAGAAATCTAAAGTACTAATCAACAAAATAATTTCCATTATTTTCTAACACTTTTTGCCAGCGTAAAGGCAGTTGTTCTATTTCTATCTATATTTTATCTATCTTAGTTCGACAATACGTAATATTAACTATAGACAAGGATATTTATCTTATTCCGAGGAAAGAAAGGAATAAGGCGACTAACGTTGATTTTCTTCAAAAAAAACTGGCATTTTTTGTCATCATTTCTTCTTTGCGACACGGCGGAGGAAAAGATGCTAAAGAGGGGCGACAGAGGCCGGAACGAGGAATGCTAGAGAGACGGTCGACGTATTTGCATAATGATCGCAATTACTATTGCCTTGCCGCTTGTAATCTATAACGCGGTTCGAACGATAAACCTGCAGCAATGCATCGGTGACACGAGAAAGTCCCGTTAACATTCTTGGGGTGTGCGGCTGTACCACCTTCCTTCCCCCTTCTTCCTCCACCTTCCTATCGAGACTTTCCAACGGCTAGCCTCGCAGAGACAACGAAGTCGTCGCTAGCCTTCTTTACGAAAGGACGAGATAAGGACTGATGGACTAGCGATAGGTCGACTGCTTGACCAGAAACGAGAGCCTCCTCGCTCGAATCGACGCTGCTCCTCGCGAAATTCTTCGTTCCTCGATCGTTCGTTTTTATCCATGGAATCGGCGTTCGCGTGTCGAGGGCGCTTAGCGCGCTCGCCTTCTTCGCCTTCGCGGTTTTTCTTCCCTCGCGTGCCGATGTGTAACCGACCGTCTTCCCTACACGACTAATTGTCGATCGCGATTGCATCTCGGCCGAGTCGGCGGCTCCATCGACGTTCGGTCGTGTTCTCGCGATTTCCGAACGAATTTGGATTTTTCGTGGGCGATGGAGGATAGAAACAGGATCAGAGAAACGATCTTCTTTAATATATTTATTATGGTTGGATATTAAAACGCCACGCGGTATGTTCGAAATTTTGTCGCGATATGTCGCTGTTGGTGTTACAAAATTATAAAAAAGGCGAATTTCGAAATTCGATATGTAATATTCAAGAAGCTTTGAGTATATTGTCGAACTTAAAAAGTTCATTGTAAAATATCTTGATTCTTATTCCACGCGAACGAAAGTTCAGATTACTGTAATACGCGATAATGAATGTTGCGAAGTGTACAACTTCGTTATCTTACGTTTGATAACGGGGAAGGTGCAACGAACGACCATCGTTTACCGTTTGTCGTAACTATTTACATAGATTACGATTGCGTACCTTGCAGATTATTATAAAGTAGCATTCTACGGAATGGGAGTGAAAAGGTAATATGTCAAGAAATAATCGGAGGGAATTTTTTGTTTTATCAATATTTAATCTCTTTTCTATTATTTGTCCTTTATATCTTTCGTTTATTAATTGTGAGAAATGTGACCTTGTTCCCACATTCCTTTCTTTTATTAATTCTTTTTCGTTTCTACTTTTTTCCAATTTTAGTATTCCCCTTTTTCACGAATTTCTTACGCGATAAAGTTCCTCGAAGACGCGTCCTCGTTGCGTTTCGATTCGCCGTAGGTGGTGAGAAGATGCTCGAGTCGGTACGGTAGATATCGCCAGTAAGAGACTAAGGGGTCGCTAGTCGACCGTCTTCTTATCGACTGGAAGCCCGATGCACAACGGCTCTCTGGCTTTCCGATAGAAAGGGGTAGCTGCGTCTTGTCGCGCTGGTTCTAACCGACGTCCGTTCGATTAGGTTCTTCCTCTCGACTTTCACGTGAGGCTGAAACGATTTTTAAAACCATAAAAAGGATACGAAACGCTGCCGAAGACGTTTTTTTTTCAGTCGAAGAAGTACATAAAAAGGGACTGCCAAAGAATTACGGTTTTCTTCAAAAGACACTTCAAAATTTGAATTCGACGACAGCTTTGAAATTTGGAATTTGTCGTGGTACCGACGAACGACAACGAGTTGAAAAACAACAAGAATTATGCGAATCGATTTTAAACGACGCCTGTTCTACGTTCGTCACGTGTCTCCGTAGTGAGTCGCGAGTTACATTTACGCATCGCGTGCACGGTACTTCGTTATAATCGATTTTGCGCGATGCGTTGTTCGATGAGGTTCGCGTGACAATCGAATTACCTTATCGATATTATCATCGTTAAATTGGTATTAAAGCGTTTTCTATCGTTTATCGTACGCGTACGAAATTAGAGTTGAAAATAATCGTGATTAGGATCTTTGATTTTCTGTATATTTTTCGATAAAAGTTAGTATTCAGAAAACCGTCGAACGACGGAACGTGCAAATGTTTTTATTAGAATTTACAATAAGCAGTGTTCTCAATTTTTTAAATTCTTATTTTTCAAATCTCTTAAAATAATACCAAAATTCCATCTTAGCCGTATTCGTTACTTGAAGTAACAGCGCGTTACTTGGGTGCATCAAGATGGCGTGAATTTGGGAAAGCCAGGAAGAAAGAGGAGAAAACGGTATTTTTTCTCGCAATCTCTTCGATCATCGTCGAGTCTAAGTTAATTAATTTCATTATACCCTTTTTCTTCACTCTCACATGTTGCATTCAACGTCACAACTTTCGTAGACCACTCCAAAATCACCGCTCTTTAATTAATTCACGAAGAAGATCAAATCAACGAATTACAAATTTCTTTGTTCACGATTCACAAGAAGATTCAGTTAAAAAATGAGCTTTATCCGTTATATATCAGACTTTCTTTCCGAAAGTTTAGGACGCGTTTACGCGTCCTTACGAATCGTTCGAAGACTCGTCTGAGTTATAGCTATCCAATAGATGGAACCACCACCCTTTGGCAGCATCGTAGATGCTACTGCTGCCTCCCCTCTGCTAAGGGTATATTGGATTCGCGATACGCATTTCGCGTGCTTTGCGATACTCAAATTTCAGCCGGTAAATCACCTTGCTAGCTTTGACGGCTGCTGCGAGCTCGCTCGCGTTAGGGTCGTGCCGAGGGAGACGAAAGAAAGTCGTGATTTCCCAAATCGAACGTAGAAAACGCGGAACTCGCTCTTTCTGTCTCTCTCTCCTTTAAGTCGACGATCATGTCGCGTGATTAAAACTACTCTACTCGTCGATCGATCATTTCTGCTCGAATACATACGCATTGACGTACGATGAATCGTTCAACGAACAACGAGGTCGGATACTAACAAAGTTGAGTACTCTTGAAACAACGCGCTTCTAACCATCGATCCGCTTTAATCCTATCCAAGATGCGCATTCTTTCGTTGGCTCTCTGAAATATTTTCTACGAATTACACATTTAAGAAATACGAATCAAATTTAAAACTACTAGGTCGTACGACCCTAGAAACGTGAAATATCCACCGATCGTTCACGGATTTTTATTGTATTTTCAAATTTGATTATTCTATTTTCAATAGAATTTAATGGGGACACGTTAGAAGAAAAAGTCACAACGATCAAACGTCGCGTATCTAAACGCAATTGCAAAAAGTTAAAACGAAAGAAACCGTTCGAAAGGGGAAGAAATTACGATGGCGAGGTTGTACCCAGTCTACGTTACATCGAGTATCACCCCAATCGGCTTCCATCAGCGAACGATATGCAAAGAACGCGGCTGAAGCAAGCGTCGTATCGCGGGGGAAGAAGATCCAGGGGATAGCTTTCTCTCTGGCGTGTCCCGTGGCTTAATAAAATATTGACGGCGCGTACCTCGTTCGCGATAGATATTTCAGGTGACGTGAAAACTCGACGGGAAGACGATAGGGACGGGACGAATTTTAATAATGCAACAAACGATTTCCGAGCGCTTTCCGACTGCCTTTCGACCGACATTTCTCTCCTTAGCGATACCGTGCCGCTTTATTCCGCTTCCCGATGGCGATATTTCCGGAATATCTCGCGTGATACCTTTCTCCTTCACTGTTTCGAGCTGCTCGTTCAACTTTTCTCATAACCATCGGGTATTATACAAGCCTCGATGTTAACGTTTCCGCATTTACGACACGAGCGTATTTACGTCGACGAGTGGCCCTTCGCTATGCGTAATCCCGAATCATCGCGTCATTCTCAATGACCTTCTACTCCTTACATCCTTTTTCCATTAAAGGAATTCATTGCGAGTCGTAAGAATATCGTCTTCCGATGCTGTCCTTTCGTACTGTAACAATTTCAAATCGACGAGTCGAACGAATCAGCGATAATTTTTCCCATGAAAGTCGACTAAGCACTTAAGCTTCGATGGCAACGTTTTCGCATTTACGCCAACGATTGCAACTCCATTGTACTCCATCGGTGCGTAGCGTCGAATAATCGCATATTCTTGATAATTCTTTACCTCTTGCACTTTTCTTCTTTTAAAAAAAACTCAGTCACGAGAATATCGTCACCTGATGCTCTTCTTTCGCACGAATTGTCGATTCTAGACAATTATTTTCGAACATATCCTAGAAGAATAAATAGGAAATCTTTACGTTACGATTAAATTTAGAAATTAACTTAAAAAATCATTGATAAAAATTATCTTCCAAACCGAAAAAAACCAATGCCCAAAGTACGTCTTCAAACTAACAGGTTCTTCTCGATATTGATTAAGATGACATAAAATAATCATACGATACTTTTAACAAACGACTTATGAACAATCTTCAACCTCTCGACTCAAGCGGGGACTATCGAATCGGTTCGTCTGTCTCGAAAGTGGCCCACGCGACGGGGGAGTATCGTTTCGTCTATTTCCTTCTCACACTCTCTTGTTCTCTTCTTTGGGCTTTGAGTGGAAGGTGGAAGGGCAGAGGTCGATAGGTAGAAAGGTCGAAGTCGGTGGTGGGTATCGTTAGGAGACGATGGAAGGAAGGACGAAGAGAAAGGAAGAAAGAAAGCACCAGAGGCCGCGTCGATGCCGGGCAACGTCGGTATCGGCCGCGGACCCCCTCAATAACCTCGATACAAAATTCTTTTCAGCTTGCCGTGAATGCCTATAGGAAATATATGAAAGGCTCTCCTCGGTCTCGCGTCTGATTCACGGGGCCGTCGGCCTCCGTCTGTTGGCACAGGCCTTTCTCCTACGCCGTGGTACGGAACGCGGCCGTTTGCAAGGCGTCTATAAGCCCCGGCCCCCCTGTAATGAAACATAAATTATTCAATCGAAATCAGCCGCGGCTACCGCCGCGGACTCCGCCGACGCCGAGCCGCCTGTTTTTCTCCTACTCGCCCTTCTCCTTCTTCGCCTTCTTCTTCTCCTCCTCTTTCTCTTCCTCCTTCTTCTACGACCCCTCCGAAAAATGCCCTTTAAACCAAGAAACCTTTACCATGCGCTGTAACCAGAAGAAAAAGCGAAAATGCTCCGACTCGCGTAGCTCCGAGTACTACGTTTCTTTTTCTCACTTCCGCGGTTCCAACGTAAGTTCGTGCGTTAAATGCTGATTTCATCAGTTTATTCTTTTTTTTTTGCATCGAAGGTGCGTCAAGTGTGCGCGTATTCGCTTCTAATTTGTCTAATTCGTCCATTTTTCAGCAGTGCTTATTCGTCTACCTCGTTCTTAACTCTTTCTCCTATTTCAACTTCGACCACTTGGAGAGTGAATTTCTTCGATTTCGTAGAGTTCAACGAAGATAAGATGGTTATGCGATAGGAAATATTCATCTATGACAATCTCTTACGATACTTGTCACACGAAAAATATCTTTAATTCGTTCCGTGCCTCTTTACTCGTTTGCTACTCATCGTCTCGTAACGCGCGTTGACTCGACCACTAGCCATTTACCTCCGTATCTACGTGCGTAGGTCTGATCCTTCTTATTCTACCCCCCTCTGCCCTTCTTGGGTTCTCGGACGATTTCACTTTGGGCGGGTACATTTTAAAATTGAATGCACCGCTCAATTCCGGGCGTGTCGACACGCGCCTCAACTTTAACGGGGAATGGAAGACGTTTAGGCGAGGCCGTCAAATAAAATAACGCGCCTCGTAAAGCGGACGACGGGGGACGACTACGACGACTCCAACGACGGCAGCCACTTGCGATCTTTATTTCACCGTCTGTCGTTGTACGTGCACGACCACTACGCGATATCCATCGTGAAAGACACGAGGCTCCTAATGCGCTCGTCACGCAATTAAACGGGATAGGGCGAAAAAGCTTTTCCTCGGCGAGCGCGTGGTTTCGATTCGGCCGATTTCGCGATCGCGAAAATTTTGATGAAATAAATCCGTTACCTAGAGTAAAGAGATTACTCAAGAAATACTAAGCCATTGGGTTAAGAACTCGTGGTATTTGCGTTGTGTGCGAGCCATTAGCACTCGGAATGGGTCTTTTTCTTTTTTGGTGAATTACTATAGACTTTCTTATTATTAAGAAATATAGTACTTGCCGAAGGGGGAAAATATATTTTCGATATAACTAAAATATATAGTAAAAATAAAAATCGATTTATTGATCAAATAATTAATATTTCTTTCCGTCTTCTGTTATTTGCATGCATATTACACGTTCGAGCCAAGCCTAAAAATGACTCGTTACGGATTACGTTAACCTTAGGCATTATTATGTTTGCAAGTCGGGTGTACCGCGATAATTTGCGGAAGAATTTGCCCTGAATTTGCATTTGGATGTTACGATTGCCCGAGATGCGTTCGACAAACGAAAATGTTGACGCGAGCGTTACGAAGAAGATCGGTATGATGCGCGCGGACGACATCCAGTCCTTCCTCGGAATTTCGAAAACCGAAATTCACCACGTTGATTCAAGTTGTGAACTCCCACGCGTTCTGAGAGCCTAATGAAATGTCTACCAACAAGGAGGAGAAGCAGAAGCGAACAAAGTTTACCGAAACTTTGGTGCTTTCCTTTACGAGTTGTTACCCTACATCTCGACAACGACGACGACGATGACGACGACAACCTCGACCGACCAGAATGAAACGGAAATAATCCAAGGATGCAGAACAGCATCGACAGATTTTTACATAGAAGGAAGAAATTTGTCTGAAAGATATGTCGATCAAATTTCATTTTATTTTCACATATTTCATTTGAGAATTATTACGTCGCAACATTTGCGGACCTATTTGGAATTTTTAACAGTCAAAAGATTTGCGATACGACACTGAGATCCCTTAAAATCGTATTTTAAACAATTATCTTTAGCGATCTTTGACCCAATGTTCGCTCCAGTTACTAGAGAAACTGTTGACAAAGGAATTGTTGGAAAGGGGTTAATCAAAAGTAATATTTAAATTCTTTTTATAACACTCTTTTATTTTACGGCTCGGAAGGAGGTCTGCCGGTATGGAAAACTTTTTGGAAATGAAGAGAGTTTCGCGTAGAAAAAAAAATCTGGTCTCCACTCGAGGACAAGGAACAGCTTCAAAAACTGACATGTCATCGTTTCTTTCCTTATCTCCACTAACAACGGTGTTACTTAATACACGATTCGTTTTTGTCCATTGCGACTGCATTATTTCATTCGGAACCAACAAGAATGTATACGTTATGACACGAGCGCAACGAAACAGCGCGATAACCTTAATACCTATTTAAAACCTCCACGCGAGGATCGTAGATCTGAACGATATATCCGTTCTAAAAGTGGAGGAGGTTGCAATAAATTCAACTTCATTGCCTTCCATCGCTACTGCTACCGTCGTTGTTGTTGCTTCAAGCGGAGGAAAAAATAAGTCGGCGCCTCGTGCGCGCAATCGACGTTGTAGACGCGTACACATACCTACTTACCTACCTATCTACCTACCGACCGACCAAGCCGGTAAATGTGTATCGTGAAAGTCTAACGATCGCCTCGTACGTCACGGCGATGCAAGATATCTAAACGCCTCGAAACCGAGCATAAACGTGTCGAACCTCGTAAAAAAGAATGGAAAGAGAAGAAAGACTAAAATACAGAAGAGAAGAACCAAGGAAGAAAAGGAAGAGAGAGAGAGAGAGAGAGCGAGAGAGAGGATAGAGTAAAAAAGAACGAAAAGAGAAAAAAGGAAAAAAAAAACTTCCCTGGCTCCTCGTCGCTTTTAGGTACGAAAGAGCGTGCGATATTGCTCGGGGGCGCGGACGCACGAATAGATTTTTATGCAAATTCTATTGATATCCGATCGTGACCGACGATAGCGCACGGAACATGCACGTTCTGGTAGCGGCCGTTAGGCTGGAAAATTACTCTCCGGCCTCTCTTCGCGGTCCTTGAGCGGAGGAGAGGCCCGGGAGGGCAAGGATATCGCTGCCGGGTCCGAGGCCACGATTGGACGTTGCCGGTGTAAAAGGAGACGCCATTGGTCCGAGGCATCGGTCTCTCTTTTTCTCTTTCTTTCTCTTTGGAGCACGACGGCTCTAACGATAACGAGGCAGGGTAAATCGCGATTAACGCCAACCGCGTTAGTTCTACGGACCCCTTCTCGCTCCATCCTTTTCCCTACCTCTTCAGGCCGTGTCTCCTACCCCTCGTTTTTCCCTCCTCTCGACGATACACGACGACGACGACCTCTCTCCCTCCTCTCCTCTTCCCGGCGGTTAACTGCACACACAGAGTAGCCTTTTATCAAATCTATGTGTTTTAGAAATTATACGTGGCCGCGAGTGGATTTATCGAGCGTATTGCGACTCGAATAAATGGAAGTTAATGCGCGGACTTATAAGTAAGAAATCTTTTAGGATCTATGCCTGAACGTTCCTAGTAAATAATAGTCATTTCGGCCGATAGGATCGTGTTCGTTCAATCAGTCCTCTATGTACAGTGCGTCAATGTATGGTCGACGTACTCGTCGATTGGTCGAATAAAGTCGACGAGTTTGGCACCACGATCTTACGTGTTAATGGCGCGTGCCGTGACTCGGGACGTCTAAATTCATCGACGAAATTTCAGGACGGAATTCTTGCTTGGATTCGAACTTTTCTCTAGGTCATTTGGCCTCTCGTCAAAAATAGACGAACTACATGGCGAGTTATTATTCATTTATCGCATCGTTTACGCACACGCACGCACGGTGATAACGACGATCGACGAGACCTAGAATTTTCTCCAAGCACTTGCCAATTTGGCAATGACGAGTCGAAGGATGGACTTTCCTCTCGCTCGTCCCTTTGTCTTTCTCGTTGTTCCGTTCTTCTTCCCTCCCCTCCCACTTGGAATCATTTCTTTCCTTTCCCTCGGTGGACGTGCGTGCGACGGTGGGTGCGTGACCCGAGGTACGCGATTACCGGACCGGCGCGAAACTCGGCCCAATTTGAAATATAACCTACTCGTTATTAATAAAATTTGCATTTACAAGGGCGAGAAGGTGTCACGGCACGCGGACGACAGCTCGCTACGGTATAGTTAATGGGATATTCGTGATTACGTGGTCGATTCGTTACGTACATTCCTACGAGCCTCGAGGATAAGGAATTCTTTCGTTCGTTCCTCGGTTACGTCCTCGTTCGTCTATCGACCCGATCGAAAATTTCTTGTCAACCGGATCGAGTCGGACGACTCTGTCTAGATCTGGAAACAGATCGTGCGTAAGTTGGTTCCGTGTACAGTCAAACATGTTTTTGTGCGGTAGATAGAGACCGCGTAAAAGAAACCGCACGAAAAAAATATTCGGAAATTTCATAAGTACTTATGATAAATAATTTTTTATAACATATTAGAGAAAAATTATTTTATGCGATAGAGAGGGACCGCAGAAAAAAAATCGCACTTAAAAAATACGTCAAAGATTTACGAAATAGTGAGAAAGTGCTTTCAAACAAAATAAATAATTAAATTACACATGGAAAGATTTGAAAAATATTCACTATAAAAAGAATTCTTAATCACGCGAGTCGTGGATAAAACTCGGAATACATATGTACACACTGTGTAGATGTTTTTATTTTAGATCGTTTTCACGCGTTGTTCCTCATGGATTTTTTCCCTTGTCCTACCAACGCCATGCTTCTCCTTACTTCGACTTATAATCGGCTCTACACGACGTTATCTTCCGATTGGAAGATTATTCCTTCCCTTTTCACGCAATTAACCCTTTTACCGCAATTAATAGACGCGAACAGCGTCTATAGATTATTAAATTTGTCTTCGTACGTCGACTCCGACACTATATTTTTACAACCAAGTTCCATAAAATAACTAAACTAAATCAATGATTTCTTTTGATTAAGAACGAAACGTCAAAGAGTTAAAGATGGAATTGCTTCGAACCTGTTCTTTCGTTTCTCGATCGATTCATCGTCGTCGTCAGCCGCTCGATCTTATCGAAATTTTTCACGAACTAAAAAATCAAATCCGACGACTCGGCATAGATCGAGAACGAATCGATCTTCCAATCGTTCCTCGTCCAATCGATCCCGCGAAATTCGTCTCGCCTTCTCACGACGTCCGTATCTTATTTCTACGCGGAGGAGCTGTCCTCTCCTCTCGTATCCAAGTGAACGAAGAAGGAATCGCGTTCGAACGAATTTGATGGCGTTCTCGCGTGACTCCTTTCCAATTGAAGAGAGAGAGAGAGGGAGAGAGAAAGCGATCGTTCAAAGGTACTCTTTAAAGAATACGGAAAGTTCGTATTTTCATAGTTAATGGTTACTCTTCGAGCAGCGACATTCAACGAACAGGATACGTACGATCGACCGAAAGTAAGAGAGGGAAATAAGAAAGCTACGATCAAGTGCGAGCAAACACAGAGACACGGTGAGGCGGTTGGAGAAAGTGGGTGGTTGGGTGGGTTTGATTACTCGTTATCGGAGTAGTTCCATGCCGTCGTCTGGCATCTGATAAAAGCTACGGCCGAGTAATTATTAATCATAGACCGGGCGGTATAACGATCCACCCGAGTCTTATCTCGGTGTCGAGTGATGTATGCACGTGGCCGAGCTCCATGCCACTCAGACGTTCCATGATGGTGGTGGTGGCGGTGCTGGTGAAGGTAGAAGGGTCAAAGGGGACAGGAAAAGGGAAGGTGGGTACCTTGAGCAGCGTGTTCGAGCAGCACGCCGGATTAGGAGCGGTTCGAAGGGATGGCGGGACGAGCGAGTATCGGCCAGCAGGCGAGGGTCGTTGCTGGAAAGCTGTCGGTCGGTCTGTCTGTCGTTCGAGTTGCAATACTTCATCGAGATAACGACTAATAATCGATACTGGCAACGCGAGGTACGCGTACGTGAGTGCGCTCTCGAAAAGACATTTTACGGCGCGACCCTTTCGTCTTTCTCGTTTTTCTTTCCTCCACCTTCTTTCAACCCTCTCTCTCTCTGTTGCTTTGCTCGACTGCATGCAAGACGCTTGTAGGTCAAAGATTACGCGCTCTAACTACTTGGTAAATTACCGTAAGGTTAACGGTTATTTCGGTTACCGTGCTCGATCAAATGGCGTAGGCTCTGATCGTCGCTTGTTTTCATCGTGAGATATTAATTTAAATCGCCGCGTCGCTAGGAGATTTTTCTCGGGACTCCTTACGCTAGAAGTTAGAAGCTAGCGAAGATTGGAAAGTAAAGATTTTTTTCAAGGTACAAATTGAAATACGAATCGAAAGAAATCGAATTTCGTAGAGAATATTCCGTCGATTAGATTCACTCCTAATTCTACGAGGTTCTTCCTACGAAATTTTTTTATTTTATTTCATACGTTCACGCCGGCGGCGCAGCGCACCATGGAAAATGTAGTTCGTTTAGTAATTAGAAAGAATTGCCGTATAATTGCAAATGTAAATAATGGAAATTTAACGTATAATATATTAATTGGAAAAAAGAAGGATTTATTTTATTTTATCTCAACGTTATAAACATAACTTATGATACAAAAATTTAGTAGTAAAAACGTCATTCAATATTGTAAACTTAACAAAACTCTTTTTATTTCGATGGAATTTTTTTAAGCATTTTAAACCGAGTGCTGGTTGGCCCTTACAGCGATTACAACACGTCGTTACTTTTTTAGTTTTCTTCGTGACGTACTTTCTACCTTTTCTTTTATATAGACCTTAGTAACCTTTTTTACATCTTTGTCTTGTTTTTCTCGCAAACTCTTGTATTCACGAAGAAAATGTGAACCTTTCTTTGACTTTATTTGCTCTCCAATTGCCATTTTTTTACTATGACGATTATTGATCAAAAGGTGATCAATAATTTGTTCTTTAAATTTTAAAATATTAATATGTTTATTGCCCCTTGCACACAAGCTAACACAACTTGCAAAGTAAGCGCAGGCACTTTGTTACTGGGCGAACAGTTGCACATACAGTGTCCGAATAAGCGATAGTATCTCACCGCCGGATGAAGCGAAGCATGAGTTTGAGCGCCATTTTACAGTGAAAAGCATGAATATCGGCACCGGCGCGAACGTGCTAAATAAAAAGATTTTCCTCGCGATTTGTAACGTCGCTACTCGCTCGTCGATTCGTCGCTTTTATCGATTTCGAGTTGAGACGTCCATCAAGCCTACGCGTGTACCTTTACGGCGCAATTGTCGCCTCACGTGTCAACTAAAGTACGATGCATACGGCCGAAGAGCGAAAGAGCGCGGTTCGTCGAAGCGATTCATCGAAGATATCGTAATCGAAAGCACGCAATAGCAGCAGCGCCTATCGTTGCTCGTCGATCGGCTATAAAATGTAAAATACGAAGCGACGATTATCTCGTGCCGTGTATCTATGCGACTCGGTCGACATTCACCTCTTCGTTATTTGCAGCCCTTCGCCCTCCTTCGTTGTCCCTTTTAGCCGATTCCGTGGCATTGCCGCGAGCATCGCCATTATCGATACTCTTCCGCGTCTCACCCATCCTCGCCTCCCGTTTTTCCTTTAGTACGCTCCGATGCCTATGTCGGTTCAATAATTAATACATCGACGACATTATATCGTTGCTAGGTGATCGCAACGCCAAACACCTGTCGTCCGCTTTATAATACGTCGAGTAGAATGAGAATCGTGCCTGGATTACGTTTCTCTTAATTGGACGTAATTGGATCGACGAAATGTACCGCGTATCATACGTGCGCGCGCACCTAAGATCAATACGATTTATCTTTTGTAACGATCGTTTCAATCTCGATAAGATGAGATCTTCGAAGATTGGCCAACGATTACACTCGTTCTTTTTTTTTTACGAAAGAAAGCGATGAATTTTTTAAGTTAAGCTTCTTGAGTTTTTTGGAAATAAATTTCAAAGAATCCAAATATCCCTAATATTCGATTAAAAAATCGTTAAGGCGCTGTGAAAATCGAGACAATTTTCGAGCGAACACCTTTCTTCTTTTGTCAGGTTTAATGATATTCGGGGATACGCGGTGTCGACGGAAATGACAAAAACGTCGTGGGATCGGTATGCAAGGTGGAAATCGCGATACGTTCCCTTTCCGGAGGAGGCATCACGTCGGTCGATTTACATTTTAGGTCGTAGCGAGCGAGCGGCAACGGGAGTACGGATTCCAATAAAACGTTTGGGGTAGTTTGCTTTTTGGGGTGGTATGACGTGGAATTCGATATTACAATATTATTCAATTCTGTGTAGGACGAGTTCAGGAAGCGCCGTGCCTCCGTCGACGACGTTATTCTTCGGCCGTACATGCTCGTCCTTTTCGTCGTCCTCGTCGTTGCCAACGTGAATTGTCCCTTCGTACGTCTACGTCACTCACCGAGGAATTTTTCCGTTTGTAACGGAGATTTCTATACAAGGACGCGATATATACATTTTCTAATTTTCTTACGTCGCTATCGTAGACGCGATCCTTCCATACTCGACTATAACTCGAAGTAAATTGAAATTTTTCTTCAAAATATTCGGCCGATTTACTCGAAAACTTGCTCGTCGCTCGATCTTCTATCGATTTTCTTACGTTCGATTGCATCTTCGTAACAAGAAATAATAAGAAATATCGTAAGAATGTTAGAAATTTTTCTTAACACGTTCCGTGCAGTCCTATGCTGAACTTTCCATTCAATCCATTGTGTGAAGAATTTTTAAAAAAGTTATTTATGCAGTCAATCTTAATACATTTGCTGCCGTATTTATCTGATCGTGTTTATTCCAATTTGTTTAACTGCACATATTGCCTTCCGATCAGTCACTTATTCGCGTGTCGTTGATGCGACAATTACTGATTCAGTCAAGCTGGGATTTCTAATTGTATGCAGATTTTTAAACAATAATATTAAACGTATATGAAGTAAGACGCTTTACTCATTACTTTATTTAGACTTTATTAAAATGATTATGTAGGAACTTGCAGTTCGTCTAGTAGAGTAAACTTTCGACCATGTGTTTCGTAAAATAATTCTTTAATAATTAAATTTATTGCTTTGTTATCTAGTGCATATTAAATTATATACCCTTTTCTTACTAATCGTGGTTTTTACTATTGAAAAATTGTAAGGCATTGTACGTGCAAAACAAATTGATTTAATGGTAATAGTGTGGATCGTATACGCCTCACGCGGTCTGAACGAAAAGTCTTCAAAAAAATGGTCTGGCACGGAACGCGTTAATCAACGTGGACGAATCCGACTTCGTTCGAATGTTGCTTTTCGTAAAATCGAGGTGTCTAGCTCGTTGCACCTGGTTCTGTTCCTCGTTTGGCATCGAAAGGGAGAAAAATTGGCGGTTTATCGGTGGAGTGGATCGCGAGAGGGTAACGAGCGTCGAATCGTCGAGATTTCATTATCAGGCGGTATCCTCCACGCTTATTGCTTCGTAGGCGATACGAACTTGTACGTTCTATCCGTAGCTCGGAAACGACGATAATGAACAGCGCTTAGGAGGGTAATCGTAATATTCGTACGCCTTCCAAGCGTGTCCTTGCGAGTTTCGGGCTCGCTCTCTAAGAACGTAGAGCATTCTAAGGTCTCGAGGGGTGTTACTACTTTACGATCCTCTCGTCCGCGTACTTTGCAGTCGGCACAAAGGAGAATACGCCGCCTCGTTACGGAGGGACCAGTTAGAATAAAGTGTGATTAGGACGATAGTTATGACATTTTGTATTATAATTCCGCGAGGGTAAGCTCGCTTCGCTTTCCATCGGCGGCTTTCCACCCTCCGGGGGCTCGTTACAGCCTCGCGCAAGTTTTCGATACCGCGGCGAATGCGGGATCCGAAATCTCCTCCTGCGTCTTCTCGTCTCGTAAATTCGACGATCGAAGTTTCGCGCGAGTCCGCCTTCGCGGTGTTGCCGCGCAAATATTTTTCGCCTGGTTTCCTTCTAACGTTCTCGTCCTTCCGTACGATGTTAAAGCAGCTGTAACGTTTCGACGATGCTTTGGAAAATCTTTCGAATCGGTTCGTTCGCTTTAATTCGACGTGTCGACATGCGTTACGGTAGTATTGAAATATAACCGTCGCAAAATCGCTCACGGATGATCAAAGAAACAGTTGCACTACTTAAAGTATTCATAGGATCCATCGAATTGCGTACAATAGGCCTCCATATAAGACGAATTCGTGTAACACGGCAAAACGATGAGACAGATAGCTCCGACAGTGAATAAATGTCAACGAGAAATGTAACTGCTTCTTTTAACGCAAAATGAATAACAAAACATTTTTAATTTCAATATTTCTTCCTTTGAAGAGAAATAAAAAAATATTTTAACTTTTATACATTAAATGCTTATTTTATATCTTTGTTAAGAATCTGTACAAGTGCATGTTTATGCATAAGTAAACTGTATGCGAGCCGCTCATTTGCCAAAACGATTAAATCCATAAAAGAAAAGGTAGAAAATATGTATCGATAAATTTGCATGGATTTCTTGTGGAAAAAAAACATTTATTATTCAAAGGCCATAAAAATTGTTGTCACGTAGTCTCTTAAGCCTGATTATTAAAGGAAGTTATTTTAACTACAACAAGTAAGTTAATCGCTTTGGGCTGTGAACGGCTCGCGTATTTGTGTAATCTAAATGACT
>JAITYT010000236.1:1515535-1525950 GCA_025433975.1 Liostenogaster flavolineata | reverse complement strand
AAGAATAACTAATTCATAAAAAATATTTAAAATTAATTTTTAATCTTATTTTATATTATTTAAAGTCACGTAATATGTTATTAGTAAATATTAAATAATTAAGAAAATTTACTTCACTTAGAAAACAGAAAGTAGAAAAAATTTAGGTGACCATACGTACGACAAAGCAGTCAAAATCACTTCTTCGGGTAATCTAATGTTAACGTCGATTATAATTATCGCATAAAGCTACATAATATGAACAATCAATGCGTAATATGTAACGATACTTACAGAACCAAGCCAATGAAAAATCCTGCTAAATTGCTGTACATCCACACTTCATCGTTACGAGGGTTGTCGCAGTTAACCGATAATAAAATATCGAGCATTAGAACGATACACCTGATTCGTAACCAGTCGAATCCTTGCTTCGTAGGTTGATTTCGATCGTCGTCAATGTCGTGGAATTTCATCGGGAAAAGAAGCGACCGCGTTGATATCTTTCGCGGTGAAGAGGACCGAGCAAAGTCAAGCCTCGGAGGGTAAGTCGAGTGGGTTAATAAATCAATTCCATCGCGGAGACGTGAGGCAAGGGGCGGTTGAAACGACGACGACGACGACGTCGGTAGATGCCTGAGAACGAGGAAAAGGGGAGGTAAATCGTCGACGCGGTAGGCTGGGCCACCGCGGTGCGCCACGGTGCACGAGCTCTCTTCGGTTCTCCAGGTTGGTTTTTGGTTTCGAGCGCACTCGATCCGAAAATAAGGATTTACATATTCATGCAGAGATCTCACGGTGGAGAATCCGGCCGTAAGAGACGACGTCGGTGCAGGAGAAAGGCGAGGATAGTTTGTAATGGGATTTTCAATCCCTTTCGACCATCGTCTGTCTATTCCTCGTCCCTCGCTTCGTCCCCCTCCTCCTTCTTCTTCTTCTTTCCCTTTCCTTCTGGGTGCGAGCCATTTTACGCTTAACTTTTAGTGCGAAACCTCTTCGACTATCGACGAGTCCCTTTCTACTATATTCGAAGCTTTCTTTCGTTTTTCTCTCCTATTCTTCCCTTAACTTTACTAGAATTTCCGGATAGAAATTAGATTGGGAAGTTTCTTATCTCGGTCGATCGTTCGTTCTTTCTTCGAAGCGTTTCCCAGCTTGCCATTCTACGTTGCTTTCTTGCGGCGAATTACGTGGAATTCTTTTCGACGCTTTCTACCAACGTCGATATTCCAGTCTTCGTTGTCGTCCTTCATGGATTCTTCATGGTTTAAACTGAGACGATAGCTGCAATTTAACGTTGATATTTCACAAACACGAAACTTCGTTTAATTCGATATCGATTGGATCGATTGTCAAACTAATCGATCTTCTTAATACGCCATTTTCATTAAAATTCAATCCAATTTCTACGGAAAATCGATGCACGTCTTTTTAAACGAAATTATTTTTTCCTCGTCGAAAGTTCATCGAAACCGAAAAGATGCTCATTGCGCGCATTAGCCGTCGACTTCGTGCGCATGCACACGTCTAAGGAAGGTGTCTTCGTTGAAAGAGAAAGAGAGAGAAGAGGATTTAGAGCGCGAGAGGCTCCACTCCAGCTACTTCCGCGTAATTCGAAAAGTTTCGTATCGTCGCGCTCGAACGAGGAAAAGTCGAAGAGCGACAAGAGCGATATAAATTGCATTAGTCGAGTGGAACGAGAGGAGAGTCATGTTCGGCCTTGCTTACCCTCGTTCGCGCGCACGGCACTTTCTTCGTAATTCGCCAACGCGATTCGCGTTGTCCAAAGCTCCATCTCGAACCGTTAGGACCACGAGAGATACGATTTCCTCGTCTCGTCACGTGCGATTTATTTAAACTTTCCTTTTATCGTTGTCTCTAAGATCGCCTATACCTTTTATCCTCCTTCGTCGCCTCCCTTTCGACCTCTTTTATCCTCTTTTTTCGTCTTCTCTCTCTCTCTCTCGCTATCTCACTTCGCGTTTCTTACCCACCCTCGTACACCTTGAACCCTCTTGCTTCGATAGCGTGTGCGAAGCGACCGCGGATCGACTGTAAAAAGAACGACGATTTCGAAGGAGGCGAATTGAGTCGCGCGTGTCACCAACGACGAAACGAGAAAACGAAACGGGACGGTTGGAATTCCTCGATCGAATCAGAGAGCGAGAGAGAGAGAGAGGAACGTTTCGATGTTCGGAGAGGGGTGGTGCCGTTGTTGGATGCTAAAGCGCGTGTTTATTGCGAAGGGAGAAAGGGCAAAAGTGGTGGCAAGGCGGAACCGCTGCCGGTCCAATGAAAACTTGTCACATTTGTTTCGCGGCGATAAAGAACGATGAAACTTTGAAGGTAAATCGGCGAGCGGCATAAATTACCAAAAGTTATAGGAGTACTTTTCGCGTAGATACGAGGAAGAAACTCTATGACGACGATTGCGATATCGAGAAGACGTTCAGCTTCGAATCCATTCTTCTTTTTCCATCGAAGAAATTCGAAAGCGTGGAATCCCACGAAAAAATAGAAAATCGGACGAAATCATATTTTCCACTCTCGCCGATCGTCAAACGATCTTGCAATATATTATATAAATAATTAATAAATATCAATCGGACAGTTAAGAATACATGTTTAAACTTTTGGTAATCAAACCGACGATAGGAACGACCGTTTATTTTTAATAGTCGCGTTATCGTGCGTTGCGAATCGTGCGATTCGATATTCTCACGATGTACGGAACGGCACGTAATTTACGTCGGTTGTTGATTCGAGTACGTATGGAGGTACGTGCCGATCGTGCCGTTCGAATTAATTTTTGCGGTGCCACAGAGGAGGGTAACTTTTCAACGGCTAGCAAACGAACCCTTTACCTACTATTCGCGCGGAGAAAGGAATATCGAATTTTCATTACGTACCCTTTTAAATTTTATTCCCTGTACGAGTATTTCTCCTTTTCGTACCGCGTAACGTAAAGCGCATTGTTTCGAAGCGCAAACTCACATTTCCGCGTGTCAGTTTTAATCTTCGCTTCGTTTATCGGAGATAAAACCTTTCGGTTTTGCTTTTGCTCGCACGATCATGCGCTCGCGTACACATGTACGCGCTTTCTTCAGGGACCCCTCTCTCTCTCTCTCTCTCACTCTTTCTCCATGCCTTAACCTCTTGTATTTTCCGACGTCAGATGTCCGTAGCGCGTATGCGCCTATGCCATCGGAATTCAAGAGCGCGTAACTCCTTAAAAAAGTGGAAAGAGATCTTAAGGAGCGGGAGGAAAGAGATAGAGAGCGAGGGCGGGAGAGGGAGGGGCTCGCTCGCATGCGACTTTATACTTTAAATCCGCCCTATAAATATCATGCTTCTTTGGATTTGGGGAGGCTGCTTTCCGAAAGATTGGCTCGCGGTATCCTTCGTGGGAATCGCTCACCGTTTCGCGTCAATATATCAAGGGATGAAGTTCGACCCAACCCCCCACGCGCACCGCACCGAACGATTCGTCATCCACGTTTCCTTGTAAAACAGGCCACTGGTTTTACGTATATCCCCATTGCCGTCTAACCGTTGCCTCATCGATGCGAGAGTGAAAATATATGGACTGCCATCCATGGGTCGTCTTCCCTTGTCCTCCTCGAATGTCGCTGCAGCCGGGGTTTTTCTTTCGTTGATTCCTTGGCTACGTTCTAGTTAATTCTCCACGTACGTCAACGTCTTTTTCGTCGATTTATAATTCGTGAAAGATCGAGGATGAAATATTGGTCAATCTTTCTCGATACTATTATTCTACGATAATTGACACCATTCTAATAGACTTCGAATTAACTTCGCGACCCAAATCGATTTTTATCGAACTCCTTAAGTGCATTCGATGTACGCCTAAATTAATTAACGAATAATAAATGCTAGTGGCTCGATAATAAACGAGTTAGATACCTTAATATCGCCCTTTCTTTTTTGCCTATTCGCGGAATCAGTAATTAGTAAGTCCAAACATAAATACGTAATAAATAAATAAATCAATATCACTTTATTTATAAATCATCTTTATTACAAATAAATTGGTGGCTAGTGTATAGTAAAATTTAATATATCTTTTCACATAAGAGAATATTTAACGTATTTGTATTCGTAATGGCGGTGATAACGGGCATTATTAAGTTTCCGAGCGCGATCGAAGTTTGCGCCTTTTCCAAGCGATTCGATTTTCACGCTTTGCCAGGAAAAATCGTGGAGATTCTCCGGCTGGAATTCCCATGGGTGGAAGTCGTCACGTCGGTGATGGTAACCGCAGTCGAGCGAGTTGTCGGCAATCGAAGATGGAATGCTAAACAGTCGAAGGGTTGAACGGTCCGTGTCGTCATTGCCGTCGTCGTCGTCGTCGTCGTCGTCGTCGTCGTCGTCGTTGGTGCGTCTATAGGAGCACACAAACGCTCGGTATGCAGTCAGGTATAGGTACCTAGCTAGCTGGTAGACGCTCGAACTCCTCCCCTCTTTCTCCTTCTCCTCCACCTCTCTTTAGGAGCGGCAGGCGCTGCTCGCATTTAGATAAGTTAAACTATAAATTAGACGGATCACTGGTAGCTACTCGAGGAAATGTTGTCGACGCCTGAATATGTATGATTTATACAAGGAACCCGACTCACCGATATAATTCCTGCTCCGGCAGTTGGAAAGGGAGGTGGAGCCCGAGACGTCGCTTGCCTCGTAAGATCACGGCACTTTCTAGCCTCTCCTTGGCCTCTCCGACCTTCCTTCGACGCGAATGTCTAAATGCGCATCGATAATCGCGGACAAACCAGACGGAACTGGACGCTCTCGATCTTCCATGATCATCCTAGCGAGAAAATCACCGTCGAAGCCCATTCGAGTAACGGTGAAAATTGACTTGAAAATTTGTCGCAATCTCGCCTCGCGGTTGGTAGATCGTTTTTATATTATTTCGGAGATCGTCGGCGGTACATAAAGATGCCATGAGATGTCCTAGGATTGGCAGGCTCCACGAAACGAAATTATAAGGCGCGAGGATGTACGAGTCACTCGTAAGTAAATTACGACGATTGAAATGCGTGCCTCGGTCGGTCGCTGCTAAAGTCACTTAAAACACAAAAGTGTGTCACGTTTGGTACGCTCGTTCCAATCTCCTCGCGATATCCACTTACTCGTGTAGGGTGATTTCATCGAGAGGAAACAGCAATATGCGAAGAGACAGAGAAAGAGAGGGAGAGATGGTTACACGGATAGATAGAGGGAAAGAGAAAGAGAGGAAAGCAGAAGGTCAGGAACAGCTAGCCGCTTGACCAGTGGTTTGACCTCCGCCGTTTCCGAAGCTTTGGTCTCTCCTGCTTCTTCTCGGCTACAATACGAATTGAAATCGCAACGTGCCTCGTGCCGGTCTGATCCCTGTGCTTCTCCCAGAGATGGAGGAGAGCCAGGAGGTGCTGCTGGAAATGGAGAAAGGTGGAAGAGGCGGAGAAGGAGGCAAAGACACACCGCAGTTGATTTAGGATTCGTATATAACTGCGATCGAGCGAGGCCGAGCGCCGCACCGAACGGAATACTAATCAAAGATACACAAATTCCGTCGGCTAATACTTCAAATCCCCTTTAGCCGGGATCCCGAAATTAAATTATTGGATTAGATGGCAGCGACGCGAACCCTACTACCACGATGTATCTACTCGCAAGAATATCTAGAACTTACTTGAACTCGTCGAAAGTTTAAGATCTTCGTCCTTCGTTCTTTCGATTGCTTCGACTCGCGAAAATCACGCTTCGTTCACGGTGCGGATTTTTCCTTTTTTGTTTTCTCCGCGACCGAGAAACATTAACGGGGATTGAAGCGAAAGACGCGATTTTCCCACTTATACCGAAACGATCTAATGATTGGAATCTAGGTTAAAACTCCCGCACGCTATGATATCGTCGATCAGCAGTTGTACGAGGTGTGCCGTCTAAAACTCGACGTCCGAAGGAACTGTCTTTTTACCACTGCGAGATATTTAAGGGTTTCGATAGATTGGAGACATATAGGTTTATCGGGAAGTAATCAAAATTTCTTCGATTTAAAAAAAATTCTTTTTATTTTATTTTTAAGATTTTTTAAAAAGGGAATCGAACATCTGCTAGAAAAATGCTAGAAAACGATGGAAATTATTTTGTCGATTAGTATTTAAGATTTCTTTAATAAATAAATGCAAGAAACAAAATTTTGATTAATTCTCGGTCTCTCTGATAGATTTGAAATACAGATTAATTAAATATAAATTAGAAATATAACTCGATAGATTTAGAAATATCTGCGAGCATCGACAGATAATAGATTTATGACGCGTTCCGTGCAATTAGAGAATCCACGTTCCGTTAACGTTGAATCTCTGTATCAACTTCGTTACCATTATTCTTCTACCAGAGGTCGAGCTGACTTCATTCGATCCTATTCTCCGATCCTTTCGAATCGACGCCATAATATGAGAATAGCAGGCATATTATAATCGAGTAGAAACGCGCGAGTGCGAGTGCGAGTGCGTGCTGGAAGATAAAGGGCTTTCCTTCCGTACCGACGTGGAAGGGCGTTTCGGACGGAAAAGTTTGAAAGCGATAAAAAAGGAGAGTAAAAGGGAGACGATCGACGAGAAGGTCGGGGAAACGGCGATTTCGAATCGGGGATGACGTTGGTCGTCGAAACAAAAGGACAGCTACCTCCTACCGTTTCCTCCCTCTTTAACCCACGTGTCGCTCCATCGCACCCTACTTTCGGCTTTTCCATTTCTTCGTCTCTATTTTCTTCCTTCCCTTTCTCTCAACCCAGTCACCAGCACCACCGCGCCATTATCATCACGACCAATACCGACGCTATCACTACCACCGTCATTATCCACCCATCGCGTCACAGTCGCTCATGACGCTTCGTTTTTCGTAAGACGACGTCCATTTGGCTGGACGATTTCCTTTCATAGATTCAAATTTCGAGGTTTACGTTGGACGCGGATGCATAAGCATTGAGATGTACGTACGCGAGGTACGGGGCGCGTATGAAAAGGCCATATTTTTATATCAATGATTTTACGAGGACGCCCTTTCACCCTTCGCTTACGGCAGTCGAGAATCGCCAGCTCTTTTGCCGCATCGCGTCGTCACGTCGCCGGGAGTCCGCGGAAAATCTATATTTTATCGCCCGTGAAATTCTTCCTATTTATTCGCGTATAAGAATTTAAATGTTTCTAAAATGCGAGCTGGCTGAATCGAACCCTCTGCCATCGTTTCCTTTTTCTTCCGTTTCTTCTTCCTTCTCTTCTCCTTCTTTTTCTTCTTCGTCCTTCTCTTTTGTCCGTCGAGCCGTTTCTCTCTAGAGCCGCCGCCGCCGCCGCCGCCGCCACCACCATTGTAATCCTTACATGATTTAGATCCGAGGGATCGTTTCGAGAGTGGAATAACGAAAGAACGCGGATGGTGGAGGGGAAGGAAGCCGGCAGCGGCTCGAGGAAGCTGTGCGCGAGGGGCGGCAATGAGAAGAAAGGAAAGGGACGAGGTGGAGAAGGCACGAGAGAAAGAGAGAACTCCGAGAGACAAAACGCTTCGCGTAGATTAAGTTCGATTCTCCGCGGCATATTCTTGCTCGAGCCACGGAAGAAAAATATTACCGCGGTATTTTAAAATAACGACGCCATTAACGAGACGCACCGGAAGGACGGGCATCGCGAAGACGCCTCTCCGAAGCCAGCAAGACCTATCGCGCCGCTCTTTGGGAAATTTGTTTTTAGTCGGGATGAGCGATAATATCCGCGTCAGGGAACTTTGCCGATCGATCGAAAAGGTTTCGTCGATTTTTCAAAAACCGTGCGACAGCTTGTTATCTTTCGATTAATCGCCTTCTTTTTTATTATTCGGTTAATTAAGTGTCTTTTAGCATTGCGACACTGATATCGAAGAATCAGGGAAATAAAAGAACGAAAACTAAAATGGAAAGAACAATCGGAAATTATTGGAAAACAAGAAAGATACGGCCCTGAAATCGACCGACCTTTATCAAAATTGATTTGTCGCCGATTCGATCGGAGTATTGATAAAAAAAAAATCTTTTTGGTATCGGTTCAACGAAAGTTCTCTCGTAAGAAAGACGGGCGCATGCCGTGGCGCCATTAAACAAATCGATTCGTAGATCCACCGGGAAGACGAGGTGAACGTTGGAAGACAATGCAATCGCGCAACGTGCGTTTGCGCATTTTCATTTATTTAGGAAGCATATTTTTTCGAAGAGATTCATTTCCGTGAGTTCGGCCTTCCGCTTGCAATTCTTGAAACGTACACGTATACTTAAGAGCACTCCTCGCAACGGCGAATTTATGCAACGCTCTCGCATTATAGCCGTGACTAAGTACGATACTACTACGTTTGAAATGTTACGCGTTTAAAGTTTCGATGTGTTTCGTTTACCTTATCTTACCTCCCTGTGCGATTCTTTTCTTTTATAAAAAAAAAAAAAAATGAATGTACGCGTTTTCGCATTATTCGTTTCCTCGATTCTCTTTTCGAACCAATGGTCAGACTCGAACGCTATTTTCTCATAGGAAAGTCATTTCGTTTTTTATTTTTTTTGGTGGTGTTTTTATGAAAAACTGATTCGATTCGAAATCGATTAGCATTTCGACTAAAGTTTCGATCGACGAATAAAGATGCGAGAAGACTTACTCGTGTTCGAGCACCGTACAAAATAAAGAAATCGCCTAAAATGAGTTTCAATCGAAGGATATCGACGCGTAGTCGGTGGATCGAAACTAAGGATCGAAAGAGCGCGTCTCACCGCAGAGCCTCGCAGGGCGGCGTGATGCGCGACTGCCTGTATATGAACTCCCGACGCGTTTGCGTCTAGCGGCCATAAAGTTCGAGTTTACAACGCGAAATGGACTGGAAAGCAAAACGCGGAAAAAAAGAGAGGAAGAGAAAGCAACGAGGAGACAGAGGCAGCGAGCGAGAAAGAGAGAGAGAGAGAGAGAGAGAGAGAGAGAGAGAGAATGAGTATGTACGCAGTAGTGGTGATGGAGGCGGAGAAGCGGATACGGAAGGAAGCGGTGTGACGGTGCGGCGCTTCGCGGCTGGACAGAGAGAAAGATAGGCAAAAAGAGACGAACTGGGGAGAGAAAGAGAGAAAGAGACGGTTGGGAGAATTCGAGAGGAGGAATAGACAGGGAAATAGAACGAGAGAGGATCGGAGAAGCGGCGGAAAAGGACGAGGTGAAGGTGGGTAGGGAAAAGGGAGAGGCAATGGCAGCGGTAGCGGCAGCAGCAGCAGCAGCAGCAGCAGTCGGAGAAGTAATATCCAGCGCAACGTTCCGGGAGGATGAGCTTTAATTGGAATATGGATCCGCTCTCTGTCGTTTCCCGATACTCCGATAAATTATCCTACGTACCATTTGCCCCGGAAAGCGGCACTTCAATTCGCCGCCGTTCAGCGCGTAACACCTAGCTAAAAGAGATGACGCGCCGCCATTCAGAGCCGACGAATACGATGAAGTGCGAAAGAAGCTTTTTAAAAGGACGCGCTTCGACCCGATTTCACCCGATTGGATCAGTTCTTTTATTTGCGCGAGTGCGTGGGCTACCACGCAACGATAGCATCCCACGTTTCTTTTCTTTCTCTCGTCTTTCTTGCTTTTCTCGAACGTTATTATGCGTTCGATCGTTTCCTCGGATGGTTTTATCGTTCCTCTTCTCTTGTGGTAAACCACGCGTTTCACACGTTCGCCTAAATCGGAGATCGAGACGTTTCTTTCGTAATATTAACGCATCGTCTTGCTAATTCATCGAATGCTAGGAAAACTTGATTTCGATGTCGATGGAAATTCCGTCCGACTTGAAAAATACTTTTCTTCGATTGCAGCCGAACCTGCGTACCCGAGACGAAAGCGTTTATTCGTACATTTGTTCGTTTATTGATAATACTAATGACTGGTAATAGTCGACAAACGGATCCATTCCGATTATTCGAACGCATTCGGGTCTCTTCGTGGACTTTGCAAGCGATTGAAAACACACTTCGATTTTTTATTTATTGTTTACACGTTTGACGATTTATTGATAAACTATCTCGCTCTAAAGTTAATTATACGTTAAAAAAGCAGAAGAGACTATCGCAAAAGAGTCAATAATTATAACAATCTCTCTGTATATACGCATTTAAGATACCAGCTTTGAGTATTGAACGAGAAAATGTGAAAAATTACGACTCTTTTCGTAATGCAAAAATTGAAATTCTATTTCATCCGTATTTTGTAACTCTTAAGTAAAACAGATAACAAAAAAGTTCTATTTTGTAATATATTATTTAAACAAATGAATATTCTATAAAACAGTCTGGACAGTCGGGTTTGCCATTAAAAAATTAAAAATTAAATTTCGTCGATTTACACAAATTTCCGTCTCTAAAGGTTTTCAAGATATTCAACAAAATA
>JAITYT010000236.1:1497179-1515460 GCA_025433975.1 Liostenogaster flavolineata | reverse complement strand
AAAAAAAAATACGTGTCAAATATTTTTACGAGAACTATATCGTATCTAAATTTCATGAAAATCGGGCTGTGTCACTTGGCAATATTTGCTTTGTCTCTAAGTCGAGAAAAAGCTAAGAAACGGCCAAAAATACGCGTCTAATAGAAAATCGCGTAGATCATCGGTGAACTAGTCGACCGATACGGACGAATCTTTCCACGGAATGTGATTTATCATTAACAAAAAAAGTCGAGACGAAACTGTCATCGACGAGGAGGTTAGACGAGCACGCGTCGCTTCGACAAACGAAGAGAAATACGTCGCATTAGGCTCGGAATGGCGGGTAATGACGGAAGTTGATTCGCCAGGTTCCGCCGTGGGGACTAGCTGCGAGAAGCGCGTGATCTATACCCGGTATATTCTCCTCCTGCCCGTCGAGCCCTGCCCTTCTCCAGGGATTTCCTCTGACGTATGTGGCTACCTGACGAGAGAAAACAATCTTCGAGAATATATCGTTCTTACCTGAACATCGAGGGTTGGACAGCGGCAGATATTGCCGATAGAGCGAATATTGAAATCGAATTCGAACGGATCGCGAGTTTCGGCTCTTCCGGCCCGCTTCTGGCCGAATTTGTGGACGCGGTGGGCTTAACGCTAAACGTACCAATTGGGCTCAAATGACCTTTTCCAAATTTTACTTTAATTGTTTATATTGCTTATAAAAAGTGGAAGTATATGTTTCACTATTTTATTAGTATATGTTGTACATTAGTTCCTTCGGTGAATCAACAATTTTTTTCTAAAGTCAACGTCTGTTTCGTAAGGTATTATTTGACCGTTTACGGTACGATTAGCTATACGAAAATACCTGTACGTTCCTTGAATTCGTTAGGAATCGTATATTTTTCACATATTTTCTATAATATCACACATCCGTAACACCATCGTTTTTCATGATTTTATCGCCAAGAAATATTCTGTCTTTATTCAAAGGATATCTTCTACGAGTCTCGTACAAATTCTCGACTTGTATCGATAGAAGATTTACCTATTTTCAAATCGTACAATTTATCGAAGCGCGTTAACCATCGTACGAGTTTTGTGTAAAGTCCGAGTGTGTGTAGTCGAACTAATATTATAAAATTTATCAATCGCGAATATTACGAATTTACGAAATTGATTCTTTTATCGCATATAGTTTTCGTCTACTCGGAATCATTTCGACGCACGAAGGTGCGAAGCGATCGATTCGTGAAACTGGCCGTTAATTCGTCAATGTTGATTTCCCCCTTCGGAAGAGATTACGGAAAAGTATTAGCACCGGCGGACGTTCGAGACCTCGTCAGCGACGACGACGACGATCAGCATCGTTGAAAAGAGGAAACACGTACTGGACCGGGTCAATTGATCGAGGAGGAGAAGGAGGTCGAGGACGAGGGTGGATAGGGGCGTCGACGCTGGTGGTGGCGGCGGCGGCAGGGAGCGTTGTTGTTTTCTACTATCTGTCTTCGGGTAAACGCGTGCGGTTTAGCCAATTCGCCCCTTGACCGAGAAAAATGGCTATCGGCCCTGGGAATACGTTTACGACCGTTCCGAGCCGAGTAATTCTATTACGGAAGGATTTTTTCGCTTTATAGTATATCGGGAGCGGAATTTTTTCAGTGCCCTAGCAAAGTGTCCGTTCCTTCCCCTAATAAGGTCCAAACGTCTCGGGAGACTATCGGACTCTCGCAAGTCTCGCGTCGATTTTCCCTCGCCCTACTCTTCGGCCAACTTGCGTTTTTCCGCTTCATTGGAAAAATCAACTCTCCATCGTTGCATCCGCGATGCACACACAACTGATATTCCTCGCGACTTTCTTTCTTCCACTTCTCCATCTTTAAGAAGCTTTAAGCGCAAGTTCTTCGCGATTACTGAAGAGTAAATTCATGCGATTAATCGTCGTTAAATGTAGAGCAATAAAATATAGATATTAGGTTGCTCGGAAAGTAATTTTATTTTTTTCCCAATGTTTCATAAAAGCAACATAAAAAACAAGGTTTTTTCATTTTAAAGAAACGAAGTTACAGGAACGTCAGATTTTCCGTTAGGAAAATTCTATTGGATTTGAAATTGATTGGAAGCGACCTTCGTTCATACGAATCACTCCGCGTAACAAGTCGAAGCTATCCCACGGAATTTACGATGGAAAATCTTTGGAACTCGGCTGGCCCGACGTCTTCGCTTTGTCCTCGTGTATTTTCGTCGAACCGTTCGAAATGATTTACGTGATTCCATCTCCTTATATCGAGTCGTGTCGCGGTTCACCGCGCGATATCCTTTCGCTTTTTATACTCTGCGAATCGGGGCGCTTGTCGTTTGCCTCTTGGCAATACGAAGTATCAATCTCTTTCGAGGGCGAACGACCCCAACTCGAGCGCGTAAAAACACTCGATATCCAGAATATTTGCATGTCCTTTATGAAAATTCTATAGTTTATGGGAACATTTGTATGTATTATCGTATTAGCATATTCCAAAGGACAGCAATCTCAATATTGGATACCGACGTAGCCTATATCGTTTGTTTGCTATCCCTCTATGCGCAAACCCAGAGAACGATGGAATACGCACGTGTCCGTCCTTCCCCTATCTCGTATCGCGTACATACGTAAACGTCTCCTTCTTTTTGTCTCGTATTTTAAATGCCGTTACGCGTGCACGACGTCGCTGGATGATACGGTCAAATGCCTTTGTCGAACGGGACGATTTTCTCTCCGACCCTTTCTCCATCCCTTCTTCTTCTTCTACCGCGTATCTCCCTCTTTCCGCGTCTCTTGCCCTCTCGGCACGCAATTTCAACTCGAGTATACGATTTTACGACAAAATCCATCGCTCGAGAGTACATTAGACGTTCTTCCTGGCAATTGGCTCGTTAAAACGCGATATAGAAGTCGTCGAATTTCTCATCTGTATCGAGCCGCACGAAGGATCTTGCAATTATTATTGGATCGTTGGTCGGGAATTCCACGATCGAACCCTCCTCTCTTTTCAGCGATGCGTTAAAAAGAGCGTCCTATCGCGTCGAGTCTTTGTTTGGACAGTGGAACGATAAAAATTACGTAGAAACGATAAAGAGCTCGAAGATCCGGCCCTAACCATTGGTATCGCTCGAGATCGTTTGCATTTAGTTCGTATGGGATAGGAACCTTTTCTCGTCCTACCGATATCACGTACGAAGGTTCGTGTACGTTGCTAAGCAACTGGCTGGAGGGTGCCTTCTTGCGCGCGTTATACCAACGTCGACGTGGTTTTAGCCGCTTTACTCATTTAGCCAATGATAATAACACGCGGGGTGTAGGAGAATCTTCCTTTTTCAAGGAACTTTCGAATATCGTCGCTCGATCGTCTCGTTCGCGTTGTCTGCCTATTTTTATCTTTTTGTTACTCCGATCGACCAAGGACGCTGCGCTTAACCATCAGTTTATCGTACTTTCATGAAATTAACCTCCCACGAATTTAAGTCGAAGAACGGATTATATTTATTTATCTTATCCAGAGACAATCGATTACTATCGTCCTGCAAATTTCTATTATTTTTTTATATTCGTAATTTAATCTATCTTCTCGAATAAGATGAATTCTTAAAGTAAGTTTTGTCTTAAATCTCTCGATAGTTAAAACCGTTCGGTCAACTAAAAAGATCGTAAGAAACAATTTTCAACATTTTCCTCGGAAAAAAAACTACGATCGTTTAGGCGTTACAGAATCGAAGAAGTGGTAGGATCGCGCCGATGCTATTGATTTGACTGGGAATTCTTTGCCGGGGAAGGAAAGTTTCGAGGAAAAGCGACCGAGCGCGACGGGAATTCGCTCTTCGGGAAGCAACGGAGTCGCAAGAAGAATATGCGTCAAATACAATAGGGGCGTCGTTGGGGTAAATCGGTCCTATTTTGCTGAGTGACACGTGACATTTGATGTTCTACAATTTGAATATCCTCGAGCGTGCTCCGTGAAATTTCTCTCGTGACACGCGCTTTTTAGGGACATTCGCGCAACATCCCAGTTTTACGAGAAGTGGGAATTGGAGAAGACGCAACAGCATCGAACTTGCTTTAACCTTAAGAAATACCTTCGAAACTCTCAAATCGAATAAAAAAAGACCGAAAATGTAACAAGTCGCGTCATTTGACTCTATCGATCACGTTGATCTCTAAAAATAATCTCAAAAAAATGATCTCTAAAAAAAAAGCTACGACCGTAGAAACAGTTTGGCCCGATCTAACAATTTTCGTGGTGGGCATTCTCGATAAAAAAATAAGGATGGAGGAGTAAACGTGGCAAACAATTCACGCTGCGTTCGAAGTTGCGTAGTGCCGCGCTTCATTGCGAATCTCCGTGACTCGTAGGCGAGTAGTCGGTATCCAAGCGCCTATAACCCGTCTCCCATCGCTATCGGGTATCGCTTAAACAGTAAGCAGATAATACGCTTCCGCGTAGATATTAGGCACGGCCCAGCCCGGAGGAAGGTTCGGAACGATGACGACGAGGAGGAAGAGGAGGCGGAGGACAACGACTACGACGATGACGACGACGACAACGACAACGACGTTCCTTAATACTTGGGATCGATGTTAGCCGTGCGAGGATCACGGTCGCACCACGTCGGGGACTAATCAAGCTAGTGCGGCTTCTAATACGCTGCAAGGCATTTAATCTCGACAACTTGCTAACGACCTGACCAACACAGTATACATTCCCGATAAGCGACAACCCCCCAACCGCTCGCAAGAAACATTCCCCGATACTCCGCAGACAGCTCGATACTCTCAGCCAACCGAGCGAGCCACCGGTTCGCACCCGGACTCTGTCTCGCGATTATTCCTTTCGATCCTCCAAGGAATGTTCGGAATGAGTTTCTTCTCATTAGAATTTATACTTCAGAATACAGAGTAAACGTTCCTTTTTCGTAAATTGTCTTCTAAACGCAATTGTTCCTACGTATTTTCATCACTTCTCAATCCCTTCATATTTAATGGTGACCGACCACTGCTTTCCCCCTCTCTCTCTTTCCATTTTCTCTTATTTTCTTCAGCCCACCAATGTTCTACGACGAAACCAACAATCGGTTCGAGTGATCTAAGATCACACGCCGCCGTTCGCGGGGCAAAAAAGTAGCTTGTGCGAAGAGAACATCGAGACAGAAAGACAGGAGGCGGAGGTCGAGGAGTTGGCGATACACGAGGGTCGCTCTCTAGGAAGTCGGGCATCGCGAAGGGGTAGCGTCGAACGTGCTAGGGGTATTGGGATACCACGGGTATTAGCAGGGTGGTATCACGCGTTCCGACGCTCGTTGCCGGTTCGACTGTATCTCGATGGCGTTACTTGTCCCATAAACAGAGAGTACCGTTCTCCAGTCGGTGCTCTTTGGATACGAGCGTGGCTGATGGTCGCAGGTATGGGTTCAGAGGACGGAGTAGGAAGAGGCTGAAGACGAAGGGAAGTGGAATGGCGCAAAGTGCGTATACGTTCGTAACGTTTAAGGACCGCGTAGTTTCGTGAGCCCAGCGCCGCGCCATGTTAGTCCAATTCAATTCCATCTCCTTATAGCGGCTTGTGTTACGATTCAGCGCGCGATATTCTTTCGCTCTTTGTACTCTTCGAATCGGGGCGTTTGTCGTTTGCCTCTTGGAAATACAAAGAATCAATATCTTGGGTGGCACTCCAGGAAGACGAGCACCGCGAAGGGATAACGTCGAACGTGACAGGGGTATTGGGATACCACGGATATTAGCAGGGTGGCTTCACGCCTTCCGACGCTCGTTGTCGGTTTGACTGTATTCCGATGGTGTTACTTGTCCCATAAATAGAGAGTACCGATGGTTTGCGTGGTATCTTGATGGCGCTGCGATGGAGATGGTTCCAGGTATAGGTTAAGAGGAAAGTGGAACAGTGCAAGGCGGACTGCTTAGTTTCGTGAACCAGCGCTGTGCCAGGTCAGTTCGATTCAAATCCATCTTCTTTAGCCTTTAATGCTTTTGACAGAAACACAAATGGGGAAGATTATAGAGACAGAGAACAGCAAACGTGGTTTTGTTTTAAATGAACTGCGACGCTGATTTTTGTTTTATACGTAACACTAAGGTGTGAATAATTGAATGAATGGGTCCGTAAGATCCCACCAGCGATCTTAAGCTGGTACCACGGGAGTCGAGGTCGCCCGGGGGAAAGCAAGCAAGAGGTGTCAGAATCGAGATGTAAAGTTAGCGTATACGCTTTAGAAGACGATAATTGTGAGCAGATCCTCACCCCAACCATGTGAGGTAGGCTTCGCGGGGGTAGTGGTTTATAGGTAAATGCTGCTTAGAGACCTGCGGGTCTCGACGAGTGAGTTGCGTTTATCAGCTCGGGAAAGTGGCTCGCTCCGACGGAGAGGTCGTTGGCCCTACAGCCACGACGATCTGGTAGTTTTGTTTGTAGCAAATGCGCGTTGATCGGACGTATCCCGATCCCGTGCCCATGGGGGCCGAGTGGATCACGGCTTCGAGTTAGGTGTCGCTTACACCTTTATGAAATCACTTGAAGGTTAGTCTTCTTATAGCGGTTCATTGCACGATATCCTTTCCTATCTTTGTGTGTGAATCCTCCCATTTGCCTCTTAGCGATACAAAGAACAACCCCAACTCGAACGCGTAAAAACACTCGATATTCAGAATATTCGCGTTTTCATTATGAACATTTTGTAGTTTATGAGAATAATTTTATGTATTGTATTATCGTGGCTGATGGTCGCAGGTATGGGTTAAGATGGCAGAGTAGGAAGAAGCTAGAGACGGAGGGAAGCGGAACGGCGCAAGGTGCGTATACGTTCGTAACGGTCGCGGGCCGCGTAGTTTCGCGAACTAGCGACGCGCCATACTAGTCCAATTCAATTTAAACTTCGATGTTGCATGTGCGTGCGAGGGGTCGGGGGAGAATCGAAAGGGTTTTCGAGTCGCTTTCGGCTCCCCCGTTCTCTCCGCAATCTTAGCGGAGAAGAGAGATCGAAGGTAAAGGGAAGAAGGGTCCGTTTGGTCGGTAGTGTCAAGGGGAGGGTGTAGGAGAAGCTCGAAAGTGACGGTGGATGCGAGGCGCGCGCACGCGCCACCGCCATTAAATCGCTCGAAATTAACGCGAGTTATTAGTCGACGGCGATAATTAGGAGGCAATTGCATGGAAAAGCGACGTGCCTCCACGTCTCTACGGCATTCCAATCGTTCGGTCGTTTCGACGTTTCCCCTCGCCTCTGGGACACCGTCCTCTAGCGGCGCTTGCCGGGATTTTGCCACCTCGAGTCCCTTCTTATTTCCTTCCGGTCTTGCCGAGCGTTCATACGCGACTGATTGGTATTTCAACGCTTTTGAGATCATTCGAACTTGACTAAAACGTTATCCAGCAAGTCGACTGTACATTATGTGGGAAGTCAAAGTTCCTCGTTATTACGACTTGTAATACATAGTAATATCTTGCACTGGAGATGGAGAAGCAATCCAAGTCTGTCGTAATGCGACGATGTTTTTTTTTAGATTAGATCACCTCGATGTTTAGCATTGGACCTTACGTTATAGACCTTTCGAATTTCATTTTTACTCTACAGGTATTCCTCGAGATGCATGGTTCTTGAGTTGCACGATTTTCTAGTTACACGGGAAAAAATGCGACATTTCATCAAGTTACAGGGTATTTGAATTACACGGTCTTTTACTAATTTTCATAAAAACGACAAAACAATAAGAATTTATTATATATTTATTAATATAATTAAGCTGCCTGCAGAATTCCTTTGTTTCTTGCTCTTGAGAAGTTTAGAAAAGTATAAATTTGAATCAGAAGAGATATTAGAATGAGTTGAATGTTTTAAGCCATTCTGCTAATAGTGATACTTCTGGATATAGGTACGCTGTTATGTGCTCTTAGGAGAAATCATCAATCTCTAATTTTGTACTGAATCTGAGATTCCACATACACGGTTTCGAGTTACACGGAATCAATTAATCGTGTAACTCGAGGGACACCTGTGCAGTGTTGACGAGTCCGCGAATAGTCGTTGCTGATCCCGAGTGACTAGTAGACCGTATAATTTTCGGGTAAGCCTTGAGCGGCTGTAGATCGTTGGTGATTCCGCGGCTCGCCGTTCTTGAGGCTTGATTTTGTTCGAAATCTCACGACGATGATGATAACTACGACGTCGAAGGCGAACTTCAAAATTCGACGATCGCCGTGTACTTAGCCGGAAGTGCGTATCACGCGAACGGAGGATGGAGAAAAGGAAAGGCGAGCATGCGTACGTCGCTTCTCTCGCACGCTCGTTAATATTCATACGGGCCATGAAGCACGAGCGCGGCACACGCTCGTCCTAGCTGGTATAAAGTATCGGTAAATAAATCATAATGCGTTATTGCGTATTTGAATATGTTTGATACCGAAGCGTTGGGGAAGGTAGGAGAGCACGTTGCGGTGACTCTTCCCGTTCGTCAGAGTTAGAATTTCGTTGGGGTTGGTTTTCACTTGGGGCGGTGAGCAGGGGTGGGGGAGGGGGTGGTGTTGCCGGAGTCCGACGGCGATATTCGCAGCGTCGCTTGCGCGAAACCCGCGTCTCCCGAGTCGAGCATCGCATAATCTGTCAACGAGAAACGATATCGACTCGCGTTCATTTTCTTTTGCGTGGAAAGTGAGAATGGGTCGAAATTTAATCGAATAAATTCGATTTGATTTTATTATCTAGTCGAGCTTGCACACGGTCTTGTCGTAATCGTATGAAATCGTCGCCCTGTACATGTATATTGGACATTTTTAACGAATTTTAAGGAATTTCAGACCCTTAGATTTTTACATAAATCAGAGGTCGATTTTTTTGCGATTTCAAAGTGGTGGGATAAGAACGTCGAAATTTTAAATCTCCGATACGCGTAGACATTTTGGAGTTTAGTGGTATTATCGATTGTATAGGACGCTTCGATGATTCATTGCGTTCCTTCTTTGTTTTTTATCATCGACGCTTCAAAATACACGCGTGTAAGCGTGTAGGAGACCATTGAAAATCACCTTTGCTTCCTCTCCATCCTCTTCTCTCACTTGCCCTTCTCTCGTTCGTCTTTTCGATCCTGGTGATCGGAATAGACGGGAATATGGTCACCGAACTTAACGAATCGGGGAGATCACGTTGGGGAGTGGATCGAACCCCCTGCAAGTTTGGGGTTCTCGTACTCAAGGGATATTTTTAACATCGTTGGTTCGTTGCGTTATTTTTGTTTGTCCGACTCCCTGTTTTTACCCATCCCTCGTTTATTAACTTCTTTTCTTTTCATTCGATTCTAAAAGAGATTTTGTCCACATTCGATAGAAGGCTATAAACTCTAAAAATTACTAAAAATCAGGGAATTGAATTTTTTCATCTTCTACAAAATATATTTAAGCATTTCGTCACACTGGATCTGAAGTCAAAATATCAATTTGATCAAATATTTGTCTGATCTATATATACATCAATAACACCCAAGATGGGGAGGATCAGTAGGTTGACGTAAGACGATAAAACGCAGTAGTGCGATTAGGATCTAAATCGCGAAACTTTCAAGCTATATTTCGTACCACATGGCATAACGAATTTCGAAAAATCTGAAACATCGAATATACCAGGTATTCCACGCTTTTCGATCCACACGAATTTGAACCTCGCACGTACGATCTGACCATACGTTTGGCAATAACTTACAGTTAATTCGATATCGTAGGTATCGACTTTCTCGTTACCTCTTCTACCAATATTACGTAAACAGTGATTCGGAGCGTGCGACGTTAGTAGTAGTGGTTGGTAAGGTAAAAGGTCGAAGCGACAGCTTGGGGTATCAGGATCCAAGAACGATTCAGGTCGACGATCATTTCTTGGCCGTGGCGCGACGCGTTGACGTTCCAAACGATATAGGCGAAAGGTTCTCCCGTTCCTGGGATCGAGTTCGCGGGCGTTGTTCGGAAGGGAGAACAAGCGACGTTTCTTCGGCGTAAATCTTGAGTTACTGGTTGAGCGGTAGAAGATGCCGCGATACGGGGGCAGGTGTCGCTGTAAACTCGGTTAATTAGACAAGAGCCGAGAACCGTCATCGTTGCCTCACGCGCCTTCCGTCTCTCGACCCTCCCCCTCCCCTTCCTTCAGCATCCTTTCTCAGCAACCTCCACCCCCACCCCCACAACCTCAAGGCTTGTTAATAACGCGTAATTACCATTATACACGGCGATACACTCTTCCAAGCCCGCCAGCCTCCATTAGATAAGATGACACCTTATTATACGCGAACTAGCGTCGGTATATCGCGCAAAACTTCCTTCCGAGCCGCGCTGCTGGAGCTCTCGAAGGGGAGGATGCGAAAGCACCCTCCGCTCTCGCTTCGTTCGAGCGTAACGATGATTCCGCCTCGGAGAACGCTCGACCGTCCGATCTTCGTCGTTATGACGGCGGCCCGTCGAATGGGCTTAATGTCAAACGTTCTTCTTGCTATCGACTTTAGATCACGGTCTTTCTTCCTCAGCATCGAAATAGAGACCGTCATGCTCGTGCTGGGGCAAATTTCTAAGGAACACAAGCTTTTCTATTTAGACTAATTTTGACGACAATATAGCGATAATTTTGTTGCAATCTATTCATCACATTGCGAATATATTTTTTTCCGTGAAATCGGCGAATTAAGACGCCTAGCAATAGCAATTAAAAAAGAGACGCGATGTAGCTTACGAATCCTCGAATGTCGTGGAAGGAAGGCGAGGAACGGAGAACGTCTCGTTGCAGCAGGAATCTTGAAAAAATCTGTACAATTTCCCGTGCGAGACGCGGCGTCTGGTCGAGGCGATTCGCGGATGAAATCCTGGCGTTTAGTCGCCGCGCCGCTCTTAATTACGAAATTCACGAAGATCCGAGCAATCCCACTCCTCTCTCTCTCTCTCTCTCTCTTTTCTTCCTTCTCTGTGATGCATAGCCGCGTATGAACATATCCAACGCTTCTCTCTCTCTCTCTCTCTCTCTCTCTGACGATGAGTGCCTCGGAGCGTTGACTTTCTAGAAGCCTCTTTCACGATTTATGTCATAATCACCTGAAACACAGGGCGACGAGGTACGTGGATGCGCACTCTGAACCCTTCCTTCCTTCCTTCCTTCCTCCTTCCCTCCCTCCTTTTGTTCTCTCGCTCCTCGTGCTCGCTCCGATCTCTCCTCCGCGTCACCACGAAGGGAATAACGCGCGAGAACGAACGGAACCACCGGCTAAAACGCAAGCACGAGGACTACGACTACGACTACGGCGACGACGTGCAGGAGAATGAAGTGGTGAAGGTGGATGAGGACGAAGAGCAGGAAGAGAACGCGAAGAAGAAGCGCAGTAGGAGGAGAGCATACCTCGTGCGCATTCGTAACCGCAAAATGCATTTGGGGGTAATGCGACGTGTATCATGCGGCGCGTTTTCAATGCCGCGGTAAAACGCGAGCTGGAGTCGCCTAACCGACGAACGAACGCAGAGTCGCGACGGACGGTACGCTCGTTTCTGCGTCTGTCTCTTCCCCTTCCCCTCGTCTCACTCTTTCTCTCTCTCGCTCGCTCTTTTGTACGTGCGTGAGTTCGTTCGTTCGTTCGTTCGGTCGTTGGTTCTCTCGTCCCCTAACGGTGCTCGACGCGTTACCTTCTCTCGGTTCTAAATGCTAAAATGCCTGGCATTCAGCATTATTCCCTTTTTGCGGTTGGGCTCGAGTTGCACCGGTTAGAAGGAGACTCGGTCGCGCGTACCACAAGCCGGAACGAATCTGAGGGTCGTCGTGACACGGCGTCGGCACCGTCGGTGCCTCCTAGAGCGCCCTAACCCTCCCCCCTCCCCTCACGGCACCCCACCATCCTCGTTTCCTTTCCTCTTTCATCCCCTACGTCTTCTTTCCTCCCTTTTCTCGTGCGACGGTGGAACCGGCGCCTTTTCGCCGCGTTGGATGCCCGCGTTTCCTCTGTCGCCGCCTACGAACGCCGACGAATCTTTGGACCATCAACGGTGCACACGGTTTCGCGCGAATACCGGAGCGGCTTCGTTCGCACGCCCTCGCGAGCACGAAACAAAGTTATGAAAGGGACACCGCGTCTTTCTCTTCCTGGCAGTCGTACGCCGCGAGACCCGCCGCCACTTCCAGTTTACTACGATTCAGAGGAATATCTCAATTATTCGGCGTCGTGTGTGCTCGTTCCTTGGACCGTGATCGGTCGAGAGCCGCCTGCTCTCGTCATCTTTTTCCCTTACGAGGCCTCTTTAAATCGTTTCTTTTTTTCTTCGTTCGTTCGTTCGTTCGTTCGTTTGTTCGTTATTTCACGCTTTCTCGCGATTTTTTTCGTACGAAGTAACAAGTTACGATAACGAGCACGGTTCTGTCTCGTGCCTCTTATCGCCGATTTTTCTTAACCCTTTCAGCGTCGCCAGATGCGTTTCTCGTCTTTGGCGCGAGGATGGACGCTCGACGGTATCCTTTTCTCGACGCAAGGCGAGTTTTGTCCTCCCCCTTTCTTCCGGTGGCTGGAGCCGCTTGTCACGGAAGAAGGAGAGCATTAGACGTTTGGATCGTTTCGAAATGCTACGTTCTCAAAAGAAGAACTTGCGATGTATTCAGATAAGGCAGCGAATTGCCAGTTTTGCGAGGTATCGTGCCGCCGAGACAAAGGGATTAGAGTAAAATAGACTCGCGAAAGGGCAATACGTGCGCGAAGACATTCCGTAGTTGTAGTTTATTCATTAATTACTTGTTACGATAAATGTTGTGTTAGTACCTAAGCGGTGTGTCGTTATTTATGACCACCACTCGTACATCACAGAACTTGGCACAATATGTCACCACTTTTGTGATAAAATTCTTTGCATTTAGTCTCCCTAGCTGTTATGAATTTTTGTTTAGAACTCTTTGCAAAATAGTCTTACTTCTCGTGCTTTTCTCGCCACTTTTTTTAATTTTGTGATCACGTTTCCTTCGTAAGTAGTTACTTGTAGAAATGTCAACTTCATCATCAGAATATCGCATTAAATGCATTGCTAATTTCACCCTAAAGTCGGGAATTGAAATAATTTTTCGAGACACTCGTTTGAATAACGCCATTGAATTTATAAAAAAGCGAAAATATAAAAAAGTGAAATCACGAAAAGTGCATTAAACATGATGAAATTTCCCCGTTCAAAAATGTCAAGAAGCTCTATTGCACTGGTTTCTGTACGTATGCGATAAGTCTTAATTATTTCTATTTAGAGTCGTTCTGACATCCCGAGGATAAGATAAACATTTCAACAACATTTGCATCCAAATGTTAGATTGAAATTAAAATCGTTTTTTTATCACCTGTCTCATTGATATAAACATACATTTCATTATTGCTTTTTATAATTTATTCTAAATTATTAAGCGCATTATCTTATTATAGCGATGGTTATTTATAAGAATAAGAAGTAAAATTGTAATATTACTCCAATTTTATTTTAATTTACATAAGACGGAACGGTTATCGTATCGTAAGTCACGCATCGACAGAAACCGTGCGTGTTGCGATTGTCGGCTTCGCAGCCTAGAGCGCTGGCACTTTTCGAGCAGAACAGAAGAAGCGCAAAATCGCCACTGAGCACTCAAACGGTTAAGTTTCTCGAAGGAACTCTCAGGGTCGTAAGAAATACTGCTTTGTGTCCGCGCGATTTGCACGACTCCGACTTGGGTTAACGAATATCGTTGGGTTTCTTCATTCGTTCTTTGGAAGCATTGCCATTGATCTAGACGTCGATGTCCGTGCTCCAAATCATCGCTCGTTTATCGGTAACTCCGCAACGCAAAGGAAGCGACTAGTACTGGTGGGAGAGAAAGTCAGGGAGAAATGGAAGTCCGCTAAGAAGCAACGGCAAGATGACGTTGGCTTTGGATATCAGCGTCGACACCCTGACGCCCGTATTAGAATCCAAATGATCCCATTACCAGAACAGCGATAAAACTAACAAAGACGGAGCGGCGACGATGGCGGTTCGCTCGCGCTATACCGGAGCCTAGTTTGGAAAGTTGAAATTGAGGGGTGCCTCGGACGGTAAGCTCGAGCGTGTTCGTTGAAATATCGGGGAGGTGCGAGCACTCCTCGCCATTTTCTTTACCTTTTATTCCAGGATTCTTCGCTTAACATACGCTATTTTTCGGCTCTCTTCCTTTCGATCAGCCATAGATATCGACGAAGTGACTGACAATAATTTCATTTATTTATTTAAAGAATTTAAAGTTGAAAAATACCAAAGTTCCAAATGCAGTCACCATTTTGTCGAGCCTATGACACATAAAATGGCGTCCGAAACCGCGAGTTCTGCATTAACAACTGCAGTCCCATTTATCGAAGAATGTCGTTTATGAAAAGTCGATGTAAAATCGGCTTGGCTTGGACTTCGATACTCGTTCAACGTAAACACGTGGACGAGAGCGCGCAAAAAATGCCACTGTCACGGTTAGCTTCGTCCTGTGAAAGAAGCCAGTGCATCGAGGGCGTGCAGCTCTCGCGCATATTCTACGTTAGTGAAGTAGAATAATGGAGGAGTGCGCCTGCTAAACGAGTACAAACGCGTGTGAACGCATACACGCATACGCCTACGACGTTTTCCTCTCTTAGTCTTCTTCTTCCAGCCTTCTCTACTTCCTACACCTCTTTACACCTCTTCCACCATCTCTTCATCATCCACGTTTCCGCCTATACCTCCGCCTTCGCCTTTTTCTTCCACCTCCTCGTTCCCCTCCTCACCACTGACTCGCGACTCCGACGCAACTCTCTCGTTCGGTCGAATCTCACCTACCGCTTTCGTCCCCTGCCCCTCCGCCAGCACCCTTATCCCGTTCGTAGGAGCGTATACGAAGGCATTTAGACCTTTTCCCCGACTCATCAGCTTTGTGCTTTTGCCGGCGCGCCGCGTGTGCCAAGGGGTAATAACGCAGCTTTTGCGTACCTCAAAAACATGAATTTTCACTTCAACTTTCCGTTAACTGCCCTCTCGCGCACCTAAGTACAAAGTTAATTTTTTAATTATCCCCGCGGTATCACCGTGCTTCGCCCGTCGTCTCGCCGTTGTCTCCCGCCTTGTCGTGTCTTTGTCTTTCCTTTCTTCCTTCCTTGCTTCCTCTATGTATCTCTGTCTAGATTCCTTCGACGCGTATAGGTGTGCGCTCTCGAACGTCCTCGTCTACGTCGGCAATT
This sequence comes from Liostenogaster flavolineata, assembly GCA_025433975.1. Taxonomy (NCBI): domain Eukaryota; kingdom Metazoa; phylum Arthropoda; class Insecta; order Hymenoptera; family Vespidae; genus Liostenogaster; species Liostenogaster flavolineata. The sequence continues at coordinate 1,500,243 of JAITYT010000236.1, read as the reverse complement.
GGGAACTCGAACGAGGAGAAAAATCGCAAACGTCTGCACCGACTTCCGTCTCCGCTGCCCTCGAACGCGACACTTTGCCCGTTCTGCTTGAGTGCGACTCGCTACGCTCTAATATAACCAAAAAGGCAAGTTTCTGAACGATGAACGGTCACGTTGGAACGTTTGCCACTGCATCTACCGTAGAAAGTCATGGCGCGTTTTCTCGAATACTAATTCGGGTGTTTTTAACATCGGATTTCTAATCCGATACTTTCTCATTTGATTCTTGCATAGATTTTCGTACGAAACAAATTTTGATTTGTCCTCATGCTGCGAAGACTGAGCTGATAAACGCAGCTCACCCGTCCAGACCCGCAGGTCTCTAAGCAGCATTTACCTATAAACGCTCACAATCATCATCCTTTCAATATAACTTGCTTCGTCTCTCTATTCTGACACCTCTTGCTTTTCAACCCCCGGGCTACCCCGACTTACCAGCGGTACCAGCTTAGGATCGCTGGTGGGATCTCTTTTGCCAGATGGGGCCCTACAACCTCGGCTCTGACAGACCCCTTCTCTCGATCCACATTCACGCCTCGGTTCTATGTACAAAACAGAAATCATCGTCGCAGTTCGTTTAAAACAAAACTACGTTTGCTGTTCTCTATCTCTGTAATCTCTCTCATTTGTGTTCGCACCAATAGCGTAAAAAAAGTTGAAGATGACGCCACCAGGAGGGAGGGGGAAGGAAGGAGAGAAAGAAAAAGAAGGGGTTCACGATGTTAAAGAGAAAGTAGGGAGGGATAGAGAGGGCAGAGAAAGAGAAAGAACCGTCGACGCCGGGTTGTAAGGTCGTTTCGTCAGTCGCGTTGTCACGGTTGTCGCGGAATGAGAACGTACTGCCTGCTCGTATTTTAATTCCGCGGACAAACCATCCCCGTCCGGTCGCCCCTAGGTCCGGAACTCATCCCTTTCTTCTTCGCCTTTCCTGGGTGTTCCTGCCACCATCACCACCACCACTACCGCTGTTGTTGTTGTTGTTGTTGTTGTTGTTGTTGTTGCTGCGGCGACGACGACGACGACGGCGACTAGGAGGAGGACCTGCAGCGACCGGTCGAGTTGACATTACGCCGCATAATATTTAATAATTATTTTCATTAAAGTTATAATAAAGTTTAGAATACTTTATTAATTTATAGGGCAGGGAAGCGCAGGTTTTAAAGGGTTCGTCCTGCGGTTTCCTTCTCACCGTCGTCGTCGTCGTCGTCGGTGTCGTCGTCTCGCGGCCATTCGTATCAATTATCGTCTTTCACACCAGCGGATTAAGGAAGCGTTGTTGCTAGCTCGACCCGCTCATCCGGATAAACTCTTTCCGCGATCTTATCGGTCGCGGCTCCTCGACCACTGCTCGCTTCTTGCCGCGCCACCGTAATATTTTCAACCAGGAGCAGAAGAGTCTCGGCCTTAATTAAGAGATATCGTTTCGTTGCCCCACGAGTGCGACGCTTAGGAGCGACCGTCCTGCTCCGACCTTCGATGATCTCATCCTTGCCATTTTATGAGTCCCTAGATGGAAGACTTCGTTTGGATGCTACAGTCGATGCGATGAGAATTTGGTTTTCTTCGGCTGAAAGAATTGATCTACGACGATCGGTTGTCATGTTTTTAAACTCGGATTTCGTGAAATTCTGTCGCTTGTAACACGTTGACAATTAAGAGAAACTATGTCTAGGCTAGTTCCTAGCGCGAGATAAAAATGAAGTTCGAAAGGTGCATTTGAAAATTCGACTATCTGCCTAAACTGTTCGAGTTTGAGTAAAGTGAAGGAGTTCCAATATGTCTTTGATATTTCGTGAGGTACGTCTTTCTTATCAGCTTAGTTGCGATTTATTCGATTATGCGATGCGTCGATACAAAAAAATAAGATCGAAATGATGTAGAAAGATCTTAGTCTGTAATGGATACAGAGAACATCAAGATTACAAGAAGATTCTCGAAGACGATGATTATAATTTTCTTTCGCGTAAGGATTACGGAGGGACTGTAATATCAGCACCTCGGATATCTTCGAAACTATAAGTTTCACAGAAATATTTACTGAAATAAAATTGCATAGTACGAAGGGGGTCATCGGTGGTGACAATAGTTTTTTTGCAGGTTTACCATTTTTACTCTCGGTTTCTTAATCGCCTTTAGAATTTTTGAACGAATTTATTTATCGAGCGATCATTACTCTTTCTAACGCAGGAACGAATACCAAAGGGATATTTTTAATCGGACACTTAGTTTTCATGGTTGACCGTACGGAAAATGTCAGTGTTAATCCGAGCATGTTCTTCGTGGTAGTTTCTTTGATGGTCGTCGACGTATCGTCAGGAGTATTCCTCGTAGTAAAACGGTTTGAAGCTTCGTCGAGTCGAGAATGTAATCGTTTTAATAACGCGGGTACTTTCTGCTTTTATCAGTGTGACGTACGAATTCCGATGTCCGTGTATTTTTCGAGGTCGTCGGAGTACCAGAAGGAGGACGTTAATTTTATTTTCGTAAGGGACAATATTTGGTATCGTTTTAGAATTTTTCGTGGCCCGGAATCGACTACGCGGTATCTCGTCGTCTCGCGTAGACGCGAGCTCGAGCGAGTCTTAACAAAACGCTCGAAGGATTTTGGTAAATTTCATATGCGGCCTCGCGCCGTGAAAAAAGGGGGAAAACCGAAATCTGTCGGCGACGGTCGAGCATAAGAAAAATACAAAGACAGGGATACTTGAGATTCCACACCGCCGTCGAGTAAAGGATTTAACGAGATGGAACGAAAAACTACAAGAAGGATAATAAACGCAACTTTTCAAAGCCGGAAGGATACGGTTTCCTAATTTTATTTTGAGAAGTGCACTCTCAGACCGAATCGCGCGCGAGTGGTGTGTCTTTTAAAAAAATATTCGCATGAGTGGCCTCAAAAATAAAATTCAAGGTACCGCCCCTGCTTGTACTCCCCCTGCCCTCTCTCTCTCACTCTTATTTATTATGTTAAACTCGGTGCTCTCCTCGCACTGGTCTTCTTATATCTACCTGAATTGAAAATCTC
>JAITYT010000236.1:1487038-1497094 GCA_025433975.1 Liostenogaster flavolineata | reverse complement strand
AGAGAGAGAGAGAGAGAGAGAGAGATGTATGCGGAGTCCCTGCTGTAAGCAAATCGTGTTATCCTATGGCCGGCCATCTCTACGGTCCGACTGGAATTAAAATAAATACATATCTTAATTAAGGTCGGGTCTCCCGTCTAACGGGTGACCGAAAGCGGAAGAACTCGACTGTCTTGCAAGGTAACGTCATTTTCCGATACGTCAGGATCTCGTTGTTTCTCTCGAAACGATACGAATAAAAATCACTTTCGTGGAGATCTATTGGACGAACGATCGATGCCTCTCGTCAGGCTCCTCTTATTTCCACGATTATTTTCACCCTCGTTCGGCGATCTTCTCGGAGTCGAAACGGATTTTCGTTGTCGAGGAACGAGCCGAGGAAGGTTCGCACCAGCCACGTAGAAGTTGAGAAGAGACAGACTAGAAATAAAAATTCCTCGCGACCACCCGTTGGGTTCGCAATATACATATGGAAGTACCATACCCGTAGCTTTATTCTCCTTTATATGCACATTCGAATATCCGCGAGCTGCATCTCAAAACTTGGGTTCTACCGGGCGGAGCCTCGGCAGGCGCAGCGTTAAGAGTTTTACCGGAGACTCGGCCTTCCTTCCTTCTTTTTCTTTCTTCCTCGCGCAACCCATGGCGCGGCGTCCACTCGGAAAATAGTAGAGAAAAATCAAGTGGCTGCGGCCACGACGCCGTAAGTGGACTGCAAGGACGGGAAATTCGATAACATTCTTGTCTACCGTAACGAAAAAGGAGAGAGAAAGGCCGGTGGAAGAGAGACGCGAAAAAGGCGAGCCTGGAAAAAGCTGCGCAACTTCGAAGTGCGTCCGAGCGAATCTTTCGTCCTTTCGTACCTTCGAGGCTGTCCGAAGGACGTTCGATCTCGATAGCGCGACTTTCAGAGCCGTCCAACCCTCGTCTCGCATTTCGCCTCTCTCCTCGAGATATCCTCCAGCGTTCGGCGCTAACTTGAAATTGAAAGAAGAAGAGAGAAACTAGAAAAGAAGTAGAAGACGAAGAAGAAGGAAGAAACGAGGAGAAACGCAGAAAGATACGCGTCGTGATGCTCCTACGACGTTGGATCTTTCCGCGGCCTCGTTCGTTAGACATAATAAATGAAGCATAAGTAACTGTCTACTAAATCATGCGACTAAGTCGCAGCTGCAACCTATTACGCTCGTTCCAGCATGTAAACACGCGACGTAGCAACTTCGTTTCACATGCAGAAATTAGCGTGCAGCGATCCAAAACTGCAGAAACGGGGTAGGCCAAAGTGACGACCACCGTGCGAGTGGAAGGTTGGGGTGGATGACGGAAGAGAGAGAGAGAGAGAAGAGGAGGAGGTGGAGAGATAGACGAAAGGTACACGAATGTCCACGCGCACTTATTATTATTTAGGGGTGCAGTCGACGCGTCCGTTTCGCAGAGATGGAATTACATATTCCTCGCAACCACCGCGACGAAACGTGCGCGAGGGAGGCTACGCGGAGGCGCACGTTTTTATTTGGTCGTTGGTGCCTTTGCTGCTGGGCGACGGCCCCGTGTCAAAGCGACCGGTTCTTCTCAAAGTATAATTATTTTAGTTACAATTAAAAATGCGCGGATCCAACGTGGAAACCGTTCTCGGTTCACCTACGGACTCGTTCGACCGCCTCTGTCTTTTTCCGCGTTCTCTTCTTTCTTTCTCTCTCTCTCTCTCATTCTCTCGCTCACCAGCGCGCTTCGATTCGTTCTCGTACCTTAACGCGACGCATCTTCCGCGGCGTTTCGCGATTTTATGCAAATCCCGGAAAAGAATTTGCATAATCGCGGCCGGCACGTTGAATAACTTAGCGGCGCGTACACCGTTCGAAGGAGCGATTTCTCTTTGCTAGATACGAGCTACGCTCACCACGCGACGCACCGATTATCGAAAGGGGTTTCTACGACGGATCCTCGGAGATCGGCGATTATCGCCAGCCGTCGTCGCGATCATCGGTACTTTAATCGAGCGTCGTAATGTCCTTAGTTATTTTTATCGACAGATTCTTCTTCCATTTTCTACCTTCACGAATTTTCATTTTTGCGCGTTACTTTCGATAGGACTTCGTCTTCGGCTATTATACTTTCGCTGAACGGAATCGAGAATACGCTGCTACTCGACGGGACAATTACGATTTAATGGACGGTTTAACGGATCAAGAGAATATATTTTAACACGTTTCATAATAATATAATTTTTATTTATAAATTTTTTTAACTAACACGTTCATGCCGGCGCCGATACGTATTCATGTTTTTCCCTGTAAGATGGTGTTCGAATCAGTGCTTTGCTTCATTTGGCGGCGAAGTATTATCGTTTATTCGGACACTGTATGCGCAACTTTGTAAGTTGTATAACTTGTGTGCAAGAGTTAGTAAACATATAAATATTTTAACATTTGGAGATCAAAATATTAATTACCTTTTGATCAATAATCATCGGTGAAGGAGTTATTGAGGTTAGTTGATATCCGAAACGGTCAACATCTTGTGGGAAAGTCCGGAATTGTAGGAAACAGTAGCATTTTGAATTGTACTGAACGGCGGCATCTTGAATTGTACCGAACGGCATCCTCGTATCCATAGGTAGCGTTATCTATGGGGAAGTAGGGACACTTGTGGGACTAGCCGAGGAGACGCTCTAGTAGTATCAAGTAAACTGTGGTTCGGCAAGGACCATTGTAATAGATTCAAGAATAAAGAAAAGATAATAGTTGCCCTGAGTATTATTTCCTACAATTTCAATTCAAGGTGGGGTACTTTGGCACAAGAAACACTGCAGTTTATGCTCTAAAATCGAGTTGAGCCGCACGTGGTGCGATTATCCTCGAGAAAGGTTCCGTGATTCTGAAGAATCCACGAAGGTTAATCGATACGAACGATCGATTACGTAATCGACGATTCGACGGAAAAGCATCGCGGATAAGGACCGCTCAAAGCGGTAATTAGTTTTAACGAGGGCCTCCTGCTCGTGAAAAAATATGGTCCGCACTAGCAGAAACTTTTCCAATTTTAATCCGTCATTCGAGGCCGCCGAAAAAAAGGCGGCAACTTTTCGTTCCATAACAAGTTGTTGTTCGCGCGTGGACGGGCCAGGGTGGGAAGCAAATAAAGGGTGTGGTGGCGTGCCCTACGTTAAGGGCGCGAGCACCGGTTAGAAGGCGAATCAACGCGGTTGAGAGGTCGGCGGATCTAGATCGGACCAAGGAACACGGATAAGGGACCGTCTCGTTTTCAATTCGCGACGGAAACTGGTAGAAGTTAACGATTTGCGTGACAACCAGTTGCTTCATAAATGGACCGTGTTGAACTCTTCACTCAAAACAGTTTATATTTTCCAAGATCAATGAAACGATGTACAGTTGGTAGCGCGTATCAATCGTGCTCTCAAAGTGCAACGCTTTTTGCTATCGATCTTGGCCTCTTGAGTTTTAACCCTTTGCGGACAGGTGCGGTCTGAGCTGCTGCCCAGATTCTGCACAGGATAAATAATTTATCTATTACCGTTATTTATTAGAAATTTAAGTTCCAAATTTATCGGCTATAACAACTACTATTACACTTTCTATATACCTTATTCTACTAAACCGGAAAGTTAAACTGTAATATATTCCCATACAAATATTTTCATTTCGATCGAATATGAAAAAAAATTCCGAGTCGATCTGTAGCCTTTTCAAATATAAGTACAAGTTCAAAGGGTTTAACCATAAATGTACACTCCTTGTCTCGATCGGGGAAAATCAATCTCCCTTACTTTTTTCATTTTTTTCTTAGCTTTTTCTTCTTTTCCTTTCGATCTTTCGCGTTGCCTACTTTTCATCAGTGCTATTGACTTCGATCTTTTCCTTTCTCTTTCTCTTCTATGCGTAAGAGATGGAATGATCGCGGGGTTCGTAAACAAAGCGAAACAAAGGACGATGCGTCGGGCGATCTCAAGGCGAGAAGGAACGACAGTTTCTCGACGAGAAGGCCACGCGTTACACGACACAGCCTCCTGTTCGCGCCCCGTTAATAAATGCGAGCTACGTAAATCGAAGAGAATTCGTTAACGTGCCCTAACATCCTTACGCTCTTATCCATTTATCTTTGTTCTTTGTTCCGCGCGCTCTTATCTTCTTCTTTCCCTTGGTTAATCGTTCCTCTCTCTTTCTCTCTCGCTTTCCCTCCTACACTCGGTCTTTCCTTTACTTCAGTGTAATAAACTTCTTTTCTCCATCCTTCTCTCCCTCTTTCTCTCTCTCTCTCTTTCTTGCTTCATTTATTTCGCTTTTTTCTCTTTCTCGCGCTCCCTTCGTTTCGTCTCCTCGAAGAGTTCGCGCTCTGTCCTTTGAGACCGACGACGAGCGAGAACTCTCCGGAAGAAGCCGGGCGAGAAAGGAAAACGGCAAAGGTACCGGACGATAGCTTCGCAAAGAGTTGAAAAAGGGTGAAAAACAGGGGTCGGGAGCGCGAGCCTGCCGGGGAAGGAGGAGGGAGCGACGGACTTTACTTTACATTTCCACGTACCATTCTTTCTTTGTGCGATAATTAAGTAAGCTGAAGCCAACCGCTGGCCGGCCGTCCATTCAGGAACGCCTCGAGCTGTGTTGCCCGGCCAGGAGAAAGAGTTTGAAAAATATCTTCGTCGGCTAGTCTCTATTTATGAATCGCCTCGCGATAGTACTTCGACTTTTTCGACTAGAACGATTTTACACTAGTAATGGCAAATTCGAACTAGCGAGCTAGGCATCCAATAAGCACGAATGAGCAACGATCTCGGAAATAACGATGATAGTAATTTACTTCTATCTATATTTATCTTCTATCTCGGAAAAGAAGGTACAAGGTCTTCGAAAAAAGTAGGGCAAGTTGTTGGGCCCGAACCATGTTCGAGTTACGTCCTTGAGCGGCGTGTTGGTGTTAAGTTTTTACACAAACTTTAACGAACGTAACAAAATTACAGAGCAAAGTACACAACTGTAATGATAAAGTGAAAGTTTAATATAAAATAATATAACATCGCGCTTATTGCACGGTGACCAAACGAAGACTGCTCTTACAAAGAGAAAACGCCATGCACTCGAACAGCAGATCACTAGGACAGCGGAACGCTAGGATGGACTAAACATCTCAAAACAAAATAGACCTTGCTCTTATGCGATCTCGTAGACGTCGAGCCGTGCTCGTAAACGGACTATATACTTGACTGGTGACGTCAATCACAACATAAGGCAACGTTCTTTCGCCCTTTCGACGACCAAATGTTCGGGGGTCAAGATTTGACCGTTGCGTACCACCTAACGACGTCGAACAGCCGAGTGGTACGCACCAGGAACGATACTGCTAAAGTAATAATCTAATCGAAGGAACGCGCGCGAAGAAATCGTTCCTACGCGAAGCCGTACCAAGGAATCGCACGTTACAAAGTCTTAGGTAGATACAGGTGGCGCTAGGTGCGTCGAGGTGACGAAAGGAGTTGGATATTGTGCGTTAGAGTGGGTCTCGAGTATAACGCCCGAGTTATATTAGACAGGAGCGAAGAGAGCTCGGGTGGCAACTGCCGTCTTTCACTCGGCACTGAAACCTCGTGCGCCAAGAATCTTACTAATTAGATATATAAGGAAGCTAATTGTAATAAGGTGGAGTCGGGTGTACGCGCGAGAGACTCTCCTCTCCTTCCGCTCTCTCGTCTCTTCGATGCCCTCGCGCTCCGCTACACTTTCCTCCCGTTTGTCCACAGTTACTTCGTAGCTACGCGATCCTGTGCTCTCGCAATGGGAAAGCGAACGTTCGAACGTTGCCTCGTTTCAAAGTCGACATTTTTATCCATTCCGCGATGACATTTTCTTCTCAACGATACAAGCGTGTGATTCTGAAGTTCCGCAGGAATCGAGTTGAAAAGCATCAAATTTGAGGAAGATTTGTTTCGTCGACAAAATGGCAGAATAAAATTTGTCCCTGGTGGATATCAGGTTGGTAAGACGAATTTGAGTTACTCGGACGATTCCTTGTTGATATCAAATTTATACAAATCTCTGCAGAAGCGGCCTCGAAGTACGAACGTTAGACAAATTAAAAGATCGAGTTCCTAACGAGACGAGATTCGATTGGACGAATTTGGATTTCGGCGTTAATCGGCTCGCTTAGTATCGGCCATGGACGATCGCGATTCTCTGGATTTCGGTCACCCTCGTGGCGGCTGCTTACGAGGGTCGCGGTGAAAGTTTACATCGTAGGGTGGAGCGAGGGCTGACGAAGGAGGCGAAGAAGGGAGGGGAGGGAGGGAGGAGGGATCGATGCGCGTTGTAGTTATAACGAGAAGCCGAGTAATTTAACCCTTCTTAGACTCGTCTTGTCTTCGCCGTGGCGCGGCCACCTCCGAACCCCTCGCAGTTCGAGCCGCTCTCGCGTCGTTGTCTTATCACCTCTCCCCTTCGCGCTATGTTATCTCCAACCCCATCGTTCAGCTGGTTTATTTAGAGGCGACTAAGGTGATCGCTTGATTAAATACTTATGCCAAGGATTTTGCTTCGAGTTATCGATGATGCTCGCGTGTTAAATTCCAACGTGGATGTCGTCCTGATCCTTCCGAATTTTGCTTTCCTCGTAAAAACTTAGAGAAGCATCGAAACTAGTCAACGCGTTAAGTGCGTTTGCTTGCTGTTTCGTTCAAACTCAAACTCCACTTTAGACAATGACTTTTTTATATTCTATTCTTTTTCTTAAAGCATTGACTGAACAAAAACCAATGTCTCACAAGCGAAATCTTTAGTTTCACGATCAGTATGCAAGGGTAGACCCATGCGGTGCTCTAACACTAACCTAAAATTTGTGGCGAGCGAGAAGTGTTCTTTTTAAATTCTAGTTTGATCGATTGATAATAATCGATGAGATTAACCTTTTGATTGCAGAGCACTCAGAATCGGCAGCAGCAGCGACAGTGGGCTATACGCGTTTTGTTCTTGTTGGAAATAGTACTCAGAGGCAACTCATCCAAATTGGTTTAGTTTCGTTACTTTATCGAGCTTGGTTACAAAAATGGAGTATTAGAGTTAACGTACGAACAAAAATGTAATAATCTATAGGCGGCTTTGCTAGGAGGGAGTGACTCTATCCGAGCGCCTATAGGCGCTGTTCGCAGACAAAGCGAGTCAAAATAAGTGACGTTTGGATGTCGGCCTCGAATGGAAGCGCGACTGTAACGAATTGGACTTCGTGGGTTGTAGTTGTACGCCGATTCCAGTCTCCTTCGAAGGGCCAAGAAAAGTCTTGGTGGATTTTTCGGAGTACATCGAAGTTAAGGACCGTTCTTTCGTAAATCGACGGAAGGTTATCTGGTCGTAGGCAAGGTGAGACAGGCCGGAGGAGAATGGTCGGTATTTAAGGTCACAAGTTTCGGTCCCAGCGCGCAACGACGTCGAGGAACCCCTCCGATAGGGACAGCGAATTTACTGCTTACCATTTCTACTGGCGAGTTTCTACCCGAAAGCTTATAATTTTGACGACCCAGATAAGCCAGCGGCACCTCCGTCGCCGCGAGTGTCGCGATGGTCTGCGTCTCGAAAGTACCGCGATTTCTGCGGTACGTTCAGACGACGGCCGATGCCCGCTCCACTTTGAAACTTGGGAACTCTTTGGACGCGGAAACACGACGAATCGTGAAAATTGCCACGTGGAAAATGCGAATCGTCTTCCTTGGAACTTTAGATACGCGATACGACGAAAGCTCCCTTTTGTAACTCTTGTTGCTGATGTTCGCGAGTGAAACAATACCTTTGCCATCGTCTCTGTATCGGTAGAGCGTTGCTGATTAAAGACGCTCGTCGACAATTTTTATCAATTCTAATTCCTCGCTCTGACTTACATTATCACGATCCACGAATTACGTTTGGAAAAGATGACAAATCCGAAAAGATTTGTCAGGTTTTCCAGAAAGTCAGTTCGTTTTTTCCCAACATTTTTTCATAAAAACAACATGAAAAACGCTTTTTCATAAAAAAGAAAGAAAATAATTTTAACTTTCCCCCGTTATCGACGTTGCTTAAAACAACTACATTCGCATTCAGTGAACGAAATTTCGCGATCAGCCGGTGACTTCATCAACCATTCGCTTAACAAATGGGTACGACCAGTAAGTTGCGATCTCACCATGGACTTTTCGTGACGCTATATTCGACAACGATGTCCAAATGATCGAGCCGACCGTCGGAGACGTCACATCAACGAACTCTTCGAAAGGTCAGGGTCGAAAGTCAACACGATTCGACGTGAAATTCCTGTGAGCGACAGATCACGTGGACGGAGTTCGCGATCGGTGCAGCGTTGACTGGCCGGCGGTCGGTCGGTCGGTCGGTGGCAGATAACAAAAATACGAGGCAAGTTTTCGGAGGCCATAACCCCGTGGGCGAGCCGCACGGACATTAGCATAGTAATGAATATTATTACAATTCGGGTGCGCACTCAGTTTAATTCCATCTTTCCAGTCGTAAAGATAATAAGCGGAGTGGCGGCTGCTTCGCACTGTATTCTCGGTGCCGTTGGAAAGGAACGAGGGATCGCGCGAGGAGGGCCGCTTCACGAAGGTGATACCACTGTCGAGGGAGGAGGGCGAGGAGGTGCTTCCGAAACGTGGTAGATCGTAGGGGAGAGAGATGGTTGCTAGTGACGGTATAGGAGAAGGGCCGGGAGGACTGGAGGGAGGGACAGGGTGCTTCCGAAGGAATGTTTCGTGGAAGGTGGATACCGCGAAGGTGGGGGTGGAGGCGAGGGGGATGAACGGAGGTGGCGGAGCTTTAAGAGGTTCGCAGGAGGAGTAAATATAAACTTGGGAAAGTGACAAAGATAATTCTAATAAAAGCGAGGACGACTCCGACTACGAAGACACCGGCGATGGTGACGACGACGACGACGACGAAGAGCACTCCCGCTTTCTCCCCGTTTAATTCGTGACATATTCCGGCATTGCGTTACTTTTGTCCGACCGACCCGACCCTTCGTCGCTGCTTTCCGAGTCGGAATTTCGCGGCCTTGCCGAGTTTGCCGTTTATACGTTTGACGTTTTCCCCTCTTCGATCCTCTCGTCGTCCCGGCAGTGCTCGCAACTGTTCGCCATTTACGAGACGCGACGGAGAAAAATCGCAATTTCGCGGATCGCCAGAAATTTCTAATCGAGTCGACGAGCTGCTCCGTCAGTTTCAGCTTCTTTGCATCGATTCGTTGCTCGTCAGATTTATCCAATTAACTTTATTTATTCGTCGTTCGTCGTGTAACGCACAAAGGGAGAGTTTATTATTTATTTATTCGTAATCCTCTCTCTCTCTCTCTCTCTCAATTCGATCGCGTACCGATGCAATTGGGACGCAGTTGGCATTTATTTGCCAATAATGCCAAGTTTGGAATTATTTATCGAGTTTTTATCGAAACGTCGCGTTTTCAATGAGAATACGACGCGTCGATTAATAATGAAGTATGCGAATTCTCATTGGTGACACACTCACACGAATGTATGCCAAATTGTTGGAACGAGGGAGACGAAGAGAAAGAGAGAAATTCTCGAGGTACTTTTTCGCGTTTATCGATCGTCACTGAAATTCGCAGTAACGGAGGGTCTTTATGGCGATAGGTTGGACGAAAACGCGTCGTTTCATACTTTATTGCGCCATTTCCATTTGTTCCATCGGTATCAATGCCGTTGTTAATTTCGGTTTTGCGCCTGTTTCGCAACCTCTCGCTATTTCGGTCGTTCGACCAATCATCGCGCCGATACAGCGAGAAGTTTAATGGTTACTCGTTCGCGCGAAGTCGCAGCTCCGCAAATCGGGCACGTTCTTACCCTCTTCCGTGACCATTCGAACGCGAGGCGACAAGATCTCGTTTCTCCTCGCTCACTGAGTGTTGTCGTGGTTCTTTTATTAGTCGACGACGTAATAAAATTCGAATAAGGAATATTAAGGGAGAAAAGTTGATCTGCGTGTACATTGCTTTCGTTTACGCATTGGTCGATATATTCTAACGATTCGACATTCATAGCAGGTAGCAAAGGAT
>JAITYT010000236.1:1476020-1486952 GCA_025433975.1 Liostenogaster flavolineata | reverse complement strand
TTTTTTTTTTTTGTAAAGGATGTAACTCTAATAGCGACAAGCTGCTCGTCGTCGAAGTTTCCTCAATATCGCTCAATACTACTTACGCTTTATACTCGCGGTATGACACTTAACGTTTCTGCGAGATCCTTGCATAATTTTTACACGCCTTAATCTCAACCCTTTCAGCGCTGTACACTTTCGACTAAAACGATCGGCGTTGACGATACAAGTATTTTTTACGTCGGTGGAACCATCGTAACTTTCTTAGAAACAGGCAAAAAATAAATAATATAAACGGAGTTTTTTTTCTTTATTTACCGTTCTTCTTGGAATGGAACATTCTTTTGTCTTTTCTATCGATTCTAATATAATCCCGTTCGTTCATCCCGTTTTAGGCCACGCGAGCCACGAGGATCTTCGATTTTCCTCGTTGCGAATCTCTCCTTCCTTCTGCTGGTCGCCGTCCGAATGGCGATAGCGCGTGTCGCGCTCGCACGGCGATGTCGCGAATCGCGGCGTGTTTTCCACGGCACGGCCGACGGACGACCATGCAGTATGTATATTTCCATTCCGCCGTTACGAGGTGCGTGGGATGATTTTATATGCAAAGAGTAGTTTAGAGCTAATTGTTAATAATAGGATTGGTAAGGTGGGAATTCAACCCGGGAGCGTCCGACCTCCGCTTTCTCCTCCCTCCCCTTCGCCTCCTCTGATTCCCCTCTTCTCGTCTTCCTCGTCTTCCTCTTTCCGCGCCCCTACGTAGCAGTGCCTCTTTCCCCCTCGTCGTCGACGGTGCGCATCTCATTTGGTATCCGGAGTCAGCGCGCTCGCGGGTCTCCTACCGTCCGTCCGTCCGTCCGTCCTTTCGTCCATTCGTCTCTTCGTTCGTCCGTTTCTACTGTCCGTCTGCTCGCACGTACGTAGCCTAGGTAGGTAGGTAGGTAGGTAGGCAGGCATGCAGGCGGACAGGTAGGTAGGTAGGTAGGTAGGTACGTAACGTACGTACGGCACAGTTAGGTACGTGAACGTCCACGTACGTGCCAGCTACCATTTCTAGACTGCATATAAACGTATACGCGCGGCACGTACGGCGGTACCTACGTATTATTACGTATAAACGCGTAATTCTGAGTTATATGCCGGCCTTGTTAATGATAATTAAAACGCCTCGCTCTATACTTTTTGCCTTGGAATATTTTCTGAAATTCTCGCCCAGATAATAGCGCCATCCGCATCTCCTTTCTCGCTTCCGTTTCTCTCTACCTCGCTTTCCACCTGTCTTTTCTCCTTCCAGTCGTACTACACGTTCTTTTCCGTGACGAACTCTCTATCCCTCCCCCTCTCTCTTTCTCTTCCTGTCTTTCTTTCTTTCTCTCTATCCGTTTGTCGGTCCGACGATCGGACTATCCGTATCGACGATTGCGTTTCGTTTTAACATGAAAATTATTCTTCGTCTTGCTCTTCGAAAATTGGAAAATCTTCTGCCTCTTATGACGGTGTCTCTTGTACGTACCGATTAGTTTAATCCAGTGCGCGTGTATACGTGGTGTACTCTCCTCCTAATCTCCTCTGAATTATCGATATTCTCCCTTATCGCGCGTTTAACGCGCATTACGCAAAGCGGTCGAACTCTCCTTTTCTTTTTCTTTCGACGCGATCCTCCAAAAGAGAATTATGGAAATCGATGAAGAAACTCGAGACTTTTGAAGGGCAGACGCGATAACTTTCGAAAGGGGGACGTCGATGATGCTAAATCTGGCGTACCAGTTTCGAGGGTGTTTCCGAGTATAAGTGTTTCTCAAGCGGTTGGAGCCTGCGCGGAAGTGAGAGTCTCGATAAAGCCTCATCGGTATAATCGGACGATTAATATGTTTATCGTTATATCGGCAGTGGTATCGTCCTCCCGTTTATGCGTTCGCTCCGCTTTCGAACTTCGCGATGTTCCTAACCGTTTCGCGGTGCTTTCCACTCGCCATTGAGCTTCCCTCCTATACACGCTCGCTGCTCTCGTTTCGCAGAGATTCCGTGCGTTATTCCATTCGAATGGAAGAGACAAGGACCGATAAAGTATAAATTTTAGCGATACGAGATTCGAATTCTTTTCAAAATTATTTTCATAAGGATAGGTACGATATCTGATTTTATCGATCTATTGGTATCGTCGATCGGTCGAAAAAATCGTGCGAGGAACGTCTATTCTCGTTGCATCCGTATCTTATTCCGACCATATGGATCGATTGACCCTCTTAGTGCGACGGGCCGATATATCGGCTTTTACATTTCCGGCGAAAAATTCAGCGATCCGATCGATCGGTTCACACGTAGACCATAGTTGAAAGCGCTATAATTTATTGTATCAATCGCATATGGATATCTAAAACAAGACAAAACAGACGTTGATTTAAAAAAAAAATCGTTAATTTATCGAGGGAAATAATGCACAACATATACTAACAAATTAATCAAATATATATTTCCATTTAAGCAATATAAACAATTAAAGTAAACTTTTTAAAGAGTCATTTGACCCTGCTTGGTACGTTTGGTGTTAAAGGAAGCGTCTTGCACTCATCTCACATTTGTTCTGTTTGTTTCTCATTGTCGGATCATATCGAACTCGTTGAAACAAAATCTAAACTTTTTTGTATGGGAAAAATCGACGTCGTTCACGTCAAGGTGCCCTTTTTCGACACAAAACACGTTCTTATATATTACGTAAATGACGATCAGTGTGGGGTGAAAAAACCAGTGCGGTCGCCTATTCGTCCGATGCCGTTTTCGCTATTAGCCTATAAAGTCTCGAGTTTTGTTCGAGTTTTATCGCAGTGGTAAGTGCTGCTGAAGGTACGCTACTCGAGAAAGTCGTCTCTCTTTTCGAAGTGCCGACAAACGTCCACCGGCACGTTTATGAAAAATGCTAGCAAGCCGACCGAGGAGTTTTCCCTTCCTCCGCCATCGAACTGCATAAACAAGCGGACGAAAAGATTTTTCGCGAGAAAAAACGTTTCTATAGAAATTGTTGCAACATTGATCTATCGTTCTGTCTATAAATTCAACTTCGTTTCAACAACAAAGAGACGTATTTTTTTCGATTTTTGATCGCGAAACTGTTCGAAATCGATGCTTACGAGAGTGAAATGTCGGTAGAAGGAGGCGGAGAAGTAGAAAAGAGTCGATGTACGTTCCGAAAAATATGGCCGGAAAAAAGATTTTTCGCGAGAAAAAACGTTTCTATAGAAATTGTCGCAACGTTTATCTATCGTTCTATCTATAAATCCAACTTCGTTTCGAGATCAAAGAAGCAAATCTCTTTCTACTTTTGGCCACGAAATTGTTCGAAATCGATGTTTTCGAGAGTGAGATAGATATCGATACAAGAAGGTGAAGGAGTAGAAAAAGGGTCGATCGGTAGGTCAGGAGGACGTTTCGGGGAAGAGAGGGTGTGAATCGAGTAGACGAGCCTGCCGTAGTGGGGGCAGTGCCAGTCGATGTACGTTCCGCAAAATATGGCGGCCAATGCGATCCTCCACGGGGCAACTTTGCATCTCGAGCAACTGGCTCGATGCCCTTCCATCTCACGGCTACGACTCATTGGCATGAATATTCATTATTCGATGATATTTCTCGAGCACGATCTCACCCTAGCGCACGAAGCGCTCCCCGTTCGCGTGGGATCGTTAATTCGTAACAACGATCGGCAGCCGTCGCAACAGCGAAGGCAAATCGCGAAGACGTGGCCAAAAATCGATAAATGAAGTTTCGTATCGGGGAATATTAGGAATACAAAGAAGTTCGGTGGATAAAAATGGCAGAGAATAAACTTTTATCTTTAATCGCTATCGACTTATTCTGCGTCCAAGTTGATCTTCGTTTCAAAAACAAAGGAAAATTGTCGTTAGTAGTGTCACGATAAGTGGAATATACGCACGTATAATTAATGCGTGCTAAGCCGTTTTCGCTCGACATGATCTCCAGGCCGTTTGTTGTTTTGACTAAAAATTGACATATCGTTACACAATATGTCATTACATTATCAATCCATAAGTAATTAACTTCTTTAGAGTAGTTATCATACCGTGTACCATGTATGGTACACGTGGCACGGAACGCGTTAAGTGAAATTCCTACCTAAGCATCGCGAGATAAGGAAATAAATTATTTCTTCTCCGTTCTTCAGCGTTTTCCTTCGAACACGTTGCCAGCGTTACAGTTGTACTTCCACGATGTCATAAGCGCGCTCATGATCAACTTCGTTTTCGGATCAACTTCTAACCGTGAAATTGATCGCAGAGCCACGTCATCCGTTTCATTCCACTTTGTCATTCTTCTTAGAAAAATAGAGGGTAAAGACGTAATCTTCGCGATCGACAAACGAACGAGCTCTCGTCCCGACCTCCGATTCGAAAGGAGCTTCCACCTCGAAACGTCGAGGAAAAGCTCCGACGAGGCTCCGGACGAAATCTTTAATCGAGTTTCTCAGTGTCTCCGCTCAATAACGAGTAACGAGATCGATACAAATAAGATCAGCATTAACGTCGCGTATTAGCATACATCTCGCGTTGGCAATCTCCCCCTTTCATCGAGACTTCGTTATGCTGACTCGTGCGTCTGTGCAGGCCGCTCCGCCTGCCTGCGTGTCGATGCGTGTGGGTACGTGTTCGTACGTACGTGGGCACGTACGAAGCTGCATATCCACCTAGAAGCGTTGCAAGTGATGGACGGTCGAAAGTCAGTCGGCATGGTGGTTCGATCGATGCCGGGTGGGTGCGTCGATGCTGGTGGCGGCTGAGGTAGCGGTGGGAGCGGTGTTGAGGTTAATAGGCACCGTAAGAAGGGTAGCTTTAACGCGCGTCCGTTCTGAAATATTCAAGTTCGGACTGCGTAGGTCGTGCGGAGATTCAGCACCGAGAGCAGATATTTCGAGCGTTCCTCGGTATCGCGATTTATAATATACGCGCGTACACAGCCGCGCGTAGGAGCTTAAGACGCGTCGAGATGGTCGTGCTTGCGGCTGTGCGCGTGTTCTCGTATGCCTGTATACCATACATAGGCCAGACGCACGGATAGGGTTAGCGGATTAATGAAAGCCAATCCGGCGAGCGCTCGGGTAAGCTCCCTTTGCTGCCTCTTCCAGTTCGCTCCCTCCTTTCTTCTCTTTCCTAATGTCACCGCGCCATAAACAAGCCCGAGAGATTTGGATAACGGACGACCCTTCCGATATCGTGGCCGAGCAGCTCGACTTCGTTCGATGCCACGGAGGAAAGTGCGCCCGATGCGTCGAAGCTGGTCACAACCGGACCTAGCGAGGAATTAATAAAAGGAATAATCCACCTGACGACGTCGACGTCGATCGATGAATATAGTTGGGTCTTGATGAGACCGCGGGGTATCTCGTTCGAGAAGATTTCACGTCGTCTAAGCGAGGAAACTCGGAATTTTCGAAAAATCCCGAACTTTCTCGCTGCTAATGGCGTATATACACGCGCTGACGAGTCAGTCTTATATACATGACAATCGTAATAATACTTCGTCAACGTTTTGTTATTGTAACACCTTTACCGTTTTACCAATCGCTTCAACATGAAATTTATCGAAGTATTTGACATAGCAACTTCATACCGGAATTTGTTTCGATTTTATTGTTTATATTTTTTTTGTTATTGTCACACCTTTCGTCAGTAACGTGACAGAAATAGAGGTAGGTTAAATAAATGGATTTACTTAAGGTACTGCTAGAACTCATTTTTGTCGTCGCTTGTTACCTTCCCATGTATCTCGAATTGGCTTTCTTTATAAGCTTTTTCTTAAAACATTTGTTTCGATTACTCTGTTACGCGCGTTTCAGAGTCGTATTAAAACAAACGTCAGAAGGTTTATCCTGTGACAGTTACCATTGTGTTAAAATTATCAAAATAAATTTGTACGTCGTTATCGATTTTGCATTTTTTTCACGAATCATTGTCGAAGGGACGTATAAATTAAATGAATTAAAGATAGATCAAAAAGTGGATATTTTTAATTTATTTGCAATTATTTATTGTTTTCACTCCTAAGAATAGTATCAAATCTTCGGATACCGTTTTGGTCGGTAGCCAGTGGACAAGCAGTTGCAGCGACCGATACGTGAATATCGCGCCGTTCGTATCGATGCTTCGTTCCAAGAGTGCGCCGCAATGAAGTGGTTAACACGTTCAGTGCGACGCCGATTTCGCTAGACTTTTCGTTCAGGCGGCAAGCCTCCATGCGACCGCTCGACTGGTGCCGAGTTAAAGTATGTAAACGGACGTACAATGTTGTAGTCGATGCAAGAGTATCCAAAGTATTCAGATAATTAATCGAATGAAAATGTGATCGCTAAGAGTAAGAAGGCGACCTCCAATAATAACGACACTTATTTTTTAACCTTGACATTGCCGGTTCCACACAAAGACGTCGCCTAAACGAAAAGTTCACTGTCAGTCCCCAGGGACTGACGTAGCGCTCAACGTGTTAAACAAGACGAACGCCACTGGAAAGGCAAGATCGTTAGTCGTGGATTCGCCTTCGAAATAAAAGTGGATGGTTCTTTGTTGGCTAGTACGGTTCGCGGGATCGACGTTCAAGTAGCCAGAAAGTATCTCGATGGTAGGCGCGCGACTATCCGGCAGG
Source organism: Liostenogaster flavolineata (assembly GCA_025433975.1). Taxonomy (NCBI): domain Eukaryota; kingdom Metazoa; phylum Arthropoda; class Insecta; order Hymenoptera; family Vespidae; genus Liostenogaster; species Liostenogaster flavolineata. The sequence goes on along the minus strand of JAITYT010000236.1, from coordinate 1,480,322 downwards.
GGTTCTGGGTGGTGTATTTGAATCCGTTGAAAAGGGCGAGACACGGGGAGCGCAGTTTAGCATATCGTAAAAGCTCGCTTCCACACCGGCGGAATAGCGATGCCACTAACGTAGGAGCGATAGAAGATGTAGAGAGGGAGGGACGTATCATCGGTGACAAGACGGCAGAACGACGATGAGAGATGGAAGAGAAGGAAGGAGGGAGGGAGGGAGGCAGGAGACGAAGAGAGAGAGAGAGAGAGGAAAAACAGCGCGTTCTGTATCGCGCCATAAAGATTACTACCAGCCAGAGAGAGTTTATTGTCACGCGTTATAAATGACGCCGAGGATGTACGCCAAATATTCAAATGGTATTTTTATCCACGAGTCCTTTCGCGCGGAAGGATTTTAGAAGGAATCGTGAAAGGCTGGTGGACGGGGGAGTATTATGGAGCGTGCGCGTGCACCTACGCGTGTAGGATCGGGAGAAGGAGAGAGAAGTCCACGCGAAGGGATGAAAACGGTAAGCAGAGGACACGGTGATGCCGCTTTATCGAGAAAGACATTAGATGCCGTCGTTTCTGCCGCGTTTCTTTCGCGAGAATTCTCGAATCGCCTCTTCACGCGCCTTCGTCGTTCTGCCACTAGCCACCTCCTTTCTGTTTTAATCGACGTTACCAGTCAAGTATATAGTTCGTAAATATAGGCGACGTCTACGGGATCGCGCGAGGGTAGGGTCTATTTTATTTTGATATGTTTAGTCTATCCTAGCGTTCTGCTGTTCGAGCGCTCGGCGTTTTCTTTTTGTAGGAGCAGTTTTCGTTTGAGCACCGTGCAGTAAGCACGAAGTTATATTATTTTATATTAAACTTTCGCGATTTACTCGACGATTTAATCGACGTGTTCGAATTACGTATCTTCTCTTTCGCTCTTTGAAGAATTCTAATAATAAAACGGACGTACGCGAATCTCGACGATACCACTTACGAGGATACGAGATAAATCGAGTGACGAGGAAGCGCGAACGTCGTCGTGCACTCGATGCGCCTTTTTTTAAAGCGTTTCCCTCCTCGCTTCGTCCGCAGAAATTTCCGTTTAAGTCGACATCGTCGGGTACCGCGTCGTTGATACGAAAATGCGACGATTTCTCAGAGTATTAAGTGTCCTCGTGACCTTTGATATTAATAATAATAGCAGTACGCACGCGCGCGAGAGAAGGAGGATGTGAGAGAGAGGGAGAGAGAGAGAGAGGGAGGGGGGAGGGGAAGTGAGAAGAGGGAAGAGAAAAAAGACGAGGGTGAAAGGACAAGTCGCTCTTCGTAGAAAAGTCGGAGAAGCGGAGTAAGAAGAGGCGAGGGTGGGGTTACTTTTGAGGCCAGATTACAAATTACAGCTCATTTTTATGCCATTTTAATATCGCCACGCGTCATTAAATAACCCCCTTTGGGCCACCCTATCCTCGTGGCGAACGGTGGCTCGGTACTGTACGCGACATGGCATCGTTCTACGCGTTTTCCTAACGGCATCTTACGAGGAATGAAATATCTGTACGCACCCATTAGCGTCTCGAAGGCGGAAGCCGACGAAATGGCACGAATCGCACGAAGGAAACGTAGCGGCAATGAAAAATCGTGTCGATTTTAAACGTGTTCCCTGATGACGCGACCGCGAAAACCCGACCAACCAAACGGCAGACCTTTGAGCGAAGCAAGAGAGGGGGTGGGAGAGGGAGAGGGAGAGAGACGATGATATTCAGGCGAGTGCGGCTTTGCATTCATAAGTCGTCGATCTTTCGTGGATAATGCTTTCGCTGAATAGTACACGCTATACTCGATAAGTAAAAGTCGTTAAAACGAATTTACATTAGACGGAGTTACGTTAGAAGTTACGCGGGTGTCGTCCTGTTTTACTTGTATGCTATTCGTTTCGAAAGATCGGAGAGATCAAGGCTCTTCTTTGATATGTGATAATATTAGCTCGAACGTGACTGTTCTTAAAGAACGATCTTAAGAAGTGTCAAATTTTTAGCTCTTCGAGCATCTAAAATATTAACACGGAATTGTTTTAGAAATCTTGCGTTTTCATAAAGATTTCAGATTTAGTCGCCTGCATTAAAGTCGCCTTTCGTGCCGAAAAAGTTAAACACGGCCCGTTTCGTGAGAGATTGCACATTATACTTTGCATGGTTCGTCGATTATCTTTTCGTAATTTACCATGTAATATATATAATGTATGGTATACGAATGTGTTATATGCATATGTGTATAAAACGAATACAAATGTATATTATATGTGTAGAATGCGTGAATATAGTACGCGTCGAGGCCTGGTATATCGTTCGACGCTTCTTGTTTCGGAAGGACGACGCTGGGTAAGCACGAATTTCGCAGAATTTCCTTGTTATTTCGACCGGCTTTAGGTTACTTATATCGATAAGATTAAATAATAAATAATAATACAATAATAAAAAATAATATTAAATAATAATTGAGTCATGTTTCATGCGTTTCGACATTAAAGTGCCCGTTTCATCGTCATACCGATCATCCACGTAATTTAAAAGTACCGATACGTTTGATCTATGATCTAAAAACGTGATGATCGCTCTTCATTGTATTTTGAAGATTTGACGATACATTTTCAAACGAGAGATGACGCGTCGATATCTCTTTTCTCGTTTTTGATTATTTCTAACGTAAACGTTGTGTCGTTGAAGCATCAAAGTATCGATGAAAAAGTACTCGTGCATATTTTATCACGTACAAAGACGTTATTAACGCACCTCATCTCGTTTCAGAAGTAAGTTTTGCGACGCAATGACAAATATGTTACATCGAATATTTCTATCGAAATATCTTCTCCGAAGATATATTATATATTCAACGCGACTCGACGGATTCTTTCTCGATCGATACGCGTGTGTTCAGTCGCGCATCGCTCTCGCCTCGGCGTAGCTCAAGTTTAACTCGAACCGATCGAACTGTTAAGCAGCGGGCGGTTGCCCGAACGAAATTCAGGGTGCAGGATAAAAAGACGGGACAAGGCGAGCGCTCGGAGCGCATAAACGTTAATTTCAACGAGGGCGGCCGCTCGAACTGCGCACGCCATAAAACTCCATTCTTTCTTCAACCTCTTCCGCGAGATATCGCTCGCGATTTTACCAGCGGAAGGAGCCGCTTTTATGCTCGTATTGCATTTTAAGTTATGCTAATTCGCGGAACGGAAAAGCGAACGACGCGGCGGCGCTCCTCGTCTAACGCTGGAAGGACGAGGCTCCGGCTTCCTTCCTTCCTTCCTTCCTTCCTTCCTTTCTCCCTTCGTTGCTCCTTTTCTTCCCTTCTGCATTCTCTCTATCCTCGTTTCTTGGTGGCGAGCGACGTACCTTCGCTCACCGTTTAAAAAGTATCGTGCGCGCATCGAACGTATTCATAACTCGCATTTACTGCGACGTCACTTCGCCTTTTATTCGACGAACGGCACGCTCGACCGTGGATGACGATTTTATGCCGCCTTTTACGAGCTCGAAGAGCACACTTTGACTCGGGATCGCTGCGAGTTACGAGCTCCTCGAAGTCGAGCGCTCCTCCATGCGACGCATGATCGCGCGATTTTTAATGCTTTCCTTCGTCTTCGCTTTGAATTCGCGCGAACAACGAGCTAAGACACGTTAGAACGACTGGAAAAGCCCGTTTGCAGTCGCAAACACGTATCGTGTCGCGTTCCTCGCGTTCATGCGCTTCCCTTGCACTTCCGTCAGACTCGTAATTAAGGATTTAAGATTCTATTGGGTTGGCATCTGAGTGATTGCGGATTTTAAATAAGAAAAAAAAATTCAATAGAATATTAGAATAGAAGATTGCATAGAAATAGGAATAGAAGATTAGATTCACGGATTAAATTTTCTCAGGAGGTCACAAACACCTCAGGAGGTCGTGAGCTTACCGAAGGACGATGCAACTATCCGATTACGATTCTCGACTCCCACAATTGTTCCGTAATAATATTCGATACGTCTTTGTACCGAAGAGCCGTCTTGGCTTCGAAAGGACGGAGCGTGAGACGCTCGGCTCGCTCCCGCAGCTCGGAGTCGTTCGCATAATCGGAGCTTCTTAAAGAGGGAAGGGAGAACGGGACGCCGACGGTCGTGAGTACCTTACGAGAGTGGCAAAGCACCGAAGGGTAGTTTGGGGGTCGAACCCAACATAGGGGCGGGGGAGAGTTGTGTGCCGCGCGATAGTTCGGACGATCTATGACCCGAGTTCGCTAAGAGACCACGAAAGGGTGGATTTACGGATCCGTCCCGCGTTCACACCACACAAATCC
>JAITYT010000236.1:1461658-1475947 GCA_025433975.1 Liostenogaster flavolineata | reverse complement strand
CTCTCTCTCTCTTCTCCACAAGCACCTACGCCTAAACCGCGTCGAGCAACTTGCACAGCTCGAACTATTTCCGGCTTGTCGAGCACGAGGCACGGAGCTTCTCGGAGCTTCACGAGCCGCAACGTTAATGACGTAAGAAGTTTCCGTTCGACGCTCTTCCTTTCGCGCTTTTCTTCTCACGACCAAACGTTTTTCCCCTTGGATTTCCTCCCCTCCCCTCCTTTTCTCCACTCATTTTTCCGAAATCCTCGGATTTTCTCGAAAGGGAGGATTTCTTAGGGCTATCTATCGACTAATCGATGCAACTTTGCTTATTTTAAACAGCGATTTTGCACTACGAAACGAGAAGGAATTCGTCGTCGATGAACGTTAACGCACGGTGCAACAAGTGACTCGAACGTTGCACTGGCAACTGTCGTTCATGATGACGTACGGTCGTTCGAAACTCCGCGGATTTTGAATTCCATCCAAACCATATTCCAAAAAGGAATTTATTCCGACATGCATTCACGTTGATTGAATTCGTTGATTTCTTCTAATAGTTCCTTTTTTAGGTATATCGTTGGGAATAGCTTTTCTATCAACGATCCGAATGTTTCTTTTCTTCAATAGCCCCAATCGCTGACGTGAAAACTGCGCGTCTTTCTCGTGGTATCTTATTTCAACGAAAGATCGAAAAATCTCAATTGCACGCGTTTTGACGCATCGCGAGGGTCGACTCGCGGACCGCAAATGCGAAACGTACGATGCACCACTTGGAAAGATCTCGGTGGGAGAAGAGTCGCTCGACGGTTGTCTTTCGCCGGTGAATCGAGCCGGTTGGTACCGGGTATGTCGTACGCCGAGTACGAAAAGAAAGGCGGCGCTCGTTAGTTCCGTGAGAAATTAATTATTTGCCCGGCATCGCCGCTCGAGTAATGGTGAAAAATGTCTGGATTCTGCGGGATTACATTGGTAGAAGGGGGCAAGGCGCGAGGGGATGGGGAGAGCAAAGGTCGGATGGGGATGCTAACGGGCAAGAGAATAAGAAGGAACGTATCGGTGTGGCTCGTTACACTTAAATTGGAGGGAATGACTGAGTGGTCTCGTTATTCATCGGAAGCAATATGGAAAAGGACGTCCGAGTTTGCGGCATCTTCCTTCTCTTACACCCGCCGTTTCTCCGTCGCCGCCTCGTCGTCGTACCAGCGATTCTCGGATACGATATGGATATCCGACGATCTCCCTTGTTTTGCTGGATGAATCGAGACTCGCGCATAATGCCGATACGAAGATCGTCTCCGATGTTTCCTCGTATTCAGACTCGTTTTCTTCTCGAGCTCGATTTCCTTCGAGCATTCCGCACGATTATTACGTCGCGTCGCAATGAAAGAAGAAGCTGGCAAGCTCCTCGTTCCGTTACGGTCGTTTTGTATATATTGGGTTGGGGAAAAAGTATTTGTTTCGGTGCCTGAAAAATTCCCTTAATGGTTTAAAATTGATGTCAAAAGAAAATTGCGAAAATCACCTGTCTCGGTTTATCATCAAAAAATGGAATAATGGTTCTACCCCAAAAATGGCAAAAAGTTATACACTTATAGATCAAAATGGAACATATTCAAAGATGAGAAAAATATTGTGTGAAATTTACTGCTAAAATCCACGATACTTTGACCCCGACCCAATGTAATATTAGGTTTACCGAAATGTCCGTTAGTTTTTAAATTAAAGAAACTAATGGATTTTCGATAGCTTAATTAACGCTTACTGGACGATATAATTTTCATCGCTACTAACCTCTTCTACGCGTACATATCGAGCAGACATGTAGAAATGCGATGGTCGAAAGAGCCAACGTTATAACTTGAGATGACATTATCTGACGAAACTTTCCTTCGTTGCGCTTTTCTCCTGACTCGATTCGTGATTTTCATCGAAGTTTCGCTTTCGTTAACGCGTATCGGTTTAAATCTTCCTTAACAACGATGAGGATTTCGGTAGGATTAACTTTTTCACTGCCGAGATATTTTCCACTTGTCGACTTCTCCTTGCCAAGATATTTAACAATTTTTAAAAACCCCGATAGGTGACAGAACACGTTCTTATAGTTTGAGTGGGTTCAGAATTTTCTTTTTATCCGTAACGAACTCATTCTCGAGAGAGTAGCTCCGGACATCATTGTCCTGTCGATGGCAGAGCAAAGCCTTTGAATGCCCGACGTCAACGTGATGTTCAAGGCAGTGAAAGGGTTAATTCGCGATTGAAGTCTTTACTTTGGTAGAGCTAACTCGAAGTTACTATTTCTTATCCTCAGGTACGCTTCGTATGTCCGATCTGTAAGTATCTGCTGAGAGTTTAAAAGCTGGCACGTACAAGCAGTTCGAAAGAAGGGGTAAAAAACCCTCCGTTCCTCCTCCTTCCCGTTCTTTTCTCGATTCGACGGGACGAAAGACGTCGAGGAAAATCGACGAAAGGAGAAAACAATCGAACGACTATAAATTTTGCGGACGATATTAGCGTGCTTTATTAAATGGCGTTTACCCAACTCGTTGGCGCGTCGGCCTTTAACCCTCTTGGCACGGGGAAAACCACCGGTCGGGGGAGGGCCGGGTGTCGGGTAGTTTGAGCTGCCCGCTGTGGTGGTCGCTCCTCTAAGATCAAGTGCTTTCCAGTACCGCACTAAGCCAACCCCCTCGTCCTCAAGCCCCTCGATCCTCCGACCGGTTCGTACGTCCGGTCTGTTCTGCTGGCCAGGAAGGGGCGGATTGATAAACCAACCGCCCTCTTCCCTCTCAACCGGGTAAATTCTTGCGGCCTGCCGCTGAACTTCAGTGTTTCTCATTCCCGCGATCGTCGGCTCGATTCAGCGACTTTAAATGCCTCCTATTTACTTCTTATCGACAATTCGATGCTGAAAAAAACGCTTGAGCTCGCCTCAACCTTCTTCCTACTCTGGCTAAATGTAAATTAATTGCGTTTGGTTAGAGCAAGTTTGAGTATCGATCCGCGTTTGAGCATAACTTGGTTAATTGCAGTCTCGTTGAATTACGGGAAGAAATCGCCTGGTTCTTGAGTTTTAATTTACGCGCTTCGCGGACGTTTGAAAACGATTTATCAGTCGTTCGTTACGTTCGTCAGAAAGAATCGGTAATGGAATACTGTCGGAACGCTTCCATTTGAAAATCTAATTCAAAATTTATTTTCTTGCAATAGTTCAAAAACATTCACGCTTCGCATTGTCACGTGTCAAGCTTCAAGTAATGGGTTTTCCATTAAGAGGTGTCAATATAAATTAAAAAAGGCTTCTTTTTCAAAGAAATAGCGATTTGACTTCAAGTTCCTCGTAGAATGACAGTTTTACCACTCACAAGAAAATGGTACTCGAAGTATCGAGACGCGAAGCTTTAAAGTTTCCAATCATTTGACTACGCGTATTTTACACGACTAAATATGTAATTATCATTGAATAAACGATTGTTCTCTACTCTAGCATCTCGAAGAGCATCGTGTCTTTCCCTCTTTCCACGTTTTCACCTGCCCTTGTCTGACCTAATCCAGCACGAGGCATGACTACTTCAAAGTCTCTAGCTCCAAGGGCTCTAAAAAAGACGTAAAATCGTTAGGTATTCGATCCAACGATCTCGAAGGAGACTCGATCGAATCGATAAAATCGCCCCCTCCTCCTCCATCTCCTCACGGTAAGGAAGAAGCAGCTCGCGTGACGAGCGTTTCGCTCTCTGCTCACGAGAGACATCGCCGTCGATGACTCGCGGATCACGTCGCGATGGCGTGCGTCGGCCGAATTGAACGACGTCGTGAACGCTCCTGCGCCAGCGATGTCCTCATCCCTTGGGTGCCAGCTGGACCCGAGAAGTTGAATAGCGCGGCGCTCGTAACTCGCCTTACCTTTCGTGAGAACGAGCTCGCGATGACGATGCCACGACTCTTTTCCTCCTTTGTGATTGCTCCTCCTGGCGGTGGTGGTGGTGGTGGTCGGATCGCGTGTCTCCTTCGTGTCGCGGATCGTCATGGAGAAGCGCCACGAGGCGAGAGGGTGGAAGACAAGAGAGAAAAAGAGAAGGACAGGAAGAACGTTAGCTTCGTTCCGACAACGTTGAGCACCCCAGGGTAAAATATTTGAAGTCATGGGATAGTGGGTCAAGCTGGAAGCAAAGGAGAGGCGGCAGAGGGTCAAGGGGCGAGCGAGAGAGGAAGAGACGGAGGAGAGCCAAGAGTATTGTCGCCGGAAGTCCCCGTCGGCATCGTCCGAAGGTCGGGGTAATTGGATAGAGAGAAGATCGAGCGCTTCGTCTTCCGTCTTTTTGCTACTATCGCCGGTAGCAACCAACCGACACCTTTCCACCGTACGTCGCGGATCTATGGACCCATTCGTCCTGCCTTTCTTACGACGCACGAAGATACCGAGACGAAGAGAGAGAGGGAGGGTGGGAGAGAAGAGGAGGAATAGAGTTATCGGTCGCGACGAAGCCGCAGACAATTCCGTCGGTCGTCTCGAAGCAGCATTGCTCTGCGATAACAGGATGAAAGGAATGGTGTTTCATAGATTCGACGTCGAGTTTAGGTTCATTTGGTACAATTCTTTTTAATCCTGACCAATGTAATCTGAATTGTTAAAATACTTGTAACCGAAATAGAAGACAATATTGGTACGTACAGATACTAAAGATGCTAGAAGGAATCAACAAAAGAAACATGGCGTTCGGGTAGAATGTTTCGATGCCTGCCCTCGATCTAGGTGAAATACAGCCGAACGCGAACCGACGAACGATGGAAGAAAGGAGAACGTCAGAGGTTATATATAAACACGCGTAACCGACCGAGGGCAGTCGGATAGTTAGATAGAAACGAACAGCGATGCAAACAGTAATAAAGTAATTTCGAGTATCCAACCTAGTAATAAAAACTAGTGATCGTACGTACAAAGACCGCGGATAGTTAGTTATAATCGTCGTTTATTGTCTCTATTATGTTAGGTAATATTCTGTTAAATTGTACTTTAGTAGTATTGTAAATATCGTAGTAGAAGTAAATCATTATCGTTTTGTGTGAAGTCAAGGTGTTATCAATAAAAACAAAATCCACATACGTCTGTTCGAAAATTAAAGTCGGGAAAATTTGGACGCTCTCACAATGTCCTTAAACTGTCACATGTTGAATCACGATAAATAAAATTAACCTTATATAAAAGAAATCTAGAGATTTCAAGGAATCATTTGTACCTCACAGAATTAAATTCAGATCTTTCGTTTCAAAGTTATTCAATCCAGGAGTAAAGTTCATTTCGTGATGCGAGCATTTGGAACGTAGGTCAATTTGACATTAAATAACTTCAAGGTTATTAAAGATAAATCATTCTCTTTTGTACATTTAAATGCGTTAAACATTCCTCTGTCGATATCCAAATTCCCAAGTTTGAAACTTCATTTTTCGATTTTTGTCCAGCTTTTTGCTATTTCGTTCCATTGTGCGTCGGAGTGTTAGAAAGAGATTATTCATACTCGCGGTGCAGGCGATAGAAGCGTTGAGTGATATTTCAGGAATTCTTCGAAAGCTTGGATCGTCAAGTAAAAATCGAACAACGGTGTTTCGTACCTAGAAGAAAACGGCAAGAGTACGTAAACCAGAAGCATGGTCGTACGTTGGTCAGTGAGTTTCCATAAATCGGTGGGCCAATTGCACGAGATACCGTACTTTTGATTTATCCTAATTGCTATTTCGATAATGGAGAGGAGGTCAGGCGGCTCTTGTATTCCCATTATCGAACTCGAACGCGCGAGAAATATCGTACAATCGCATTCGAGTTAACGGGAAGGTTCGGGACACTGAAACTCGAGGTGATTATTAGCTAATTTACCGTTAAATCTTCGCTGACCGCTAAATTATCACCGAGTGGGTTGGTGCCACGGAAAAGGACCTAACTTAAACGCGCCTTAGTTCTTCCTTGGCCACGTATCGACCGTGTTCTTCTAACGTCTGCATTGCTTTTCATGCTGACACGTTGAGAATCTTCAATGGTGGCCTCGGAGGTCGGTTAACTTAATATTTTGTCGGAAAAAACGCACCGTTCATCAAGGTAAAGCTTGAAATCGATAACGCGTAGATCGACGAACGTAAATGCAATTTTCGTTGATTAATTTACCTACATTAAGAATTCATAGTTAATGCATCGCTGGAATCCTAGCGGAACAAAACGTCACGGTGTTTGTTCGGGCTCGAGCAAATAGTTATCTACGAAATTTAATTTTAATCGACTACGTTCCTCGACGTTTATTACGACAATCTTGAATCGCTTAATATTCAGCGCTTCTACCTAATTCAGCGTGATTTAAACGAGCTTCGAGTTGTACGGTACGAGCGAACGCTCGTTCGCTCGCCTCTGTCAAATGAACCACAAACCGAGCGTAGACCAAAACCGCTCGAGATTGTCCCTCGTGTTTGAACGTCGCCTATTGTTTTGCGAGTCTCACGGAACCACGGATCAGGAATCAGTCCACCCTCAAAAACCACCGTCGACTCCGTGACAGTTCTCTCGTTAATACCTCTCTAACGTTTGCGACTTTTCCGACCTTTCTCGGTAGTCATTAATACGCGACGCGCATCATAGATCGTATTGCAACTGCCACATTTAATCAAAGTCTTTCCAATTATTCCCAGCGCAAGTTTTCCCTTTGAAAGGGAATCGCCTCGCTGATACTTAAACAGTTGTACTATGGTTTTAGCTGGTCAGGTAGGGCGATCGGATACTAATGTTAGAGTAGAAAAGACTTACAGTACAGAGTTCGTGAGAGTTAGTTAGCCTATCAGTCGGGCAGTTAGTTAGTCTGTTAGTCGGACGGTCAGTTAGTTATTGAATGAGAGAATCAGTTTGTCAGCGGAAGTATAGCGAGTATCAGTCTGGAATAAAGGAGCTAGCGTCAATTTAATTAGCCCATAAGAAGGTGATGAAATACAGTCATTATTATTATAATATTATCATCGTCAAAAGCGTGTTTAATCAATACCACTCCAGAAAACCAAGATTCCTACGCTAATGACGTCTTGATCTTTAGACGTGTCGCTCGAGAGGTATCATTTTTATGGTCAAGATTTATCGGTGTCTCGTAACGTCCTGATAGCCAAAGCATCGATGTGTCGCACAGCCGTAACTTTCCATCGGTCAAAATGGGTTCGCAGTGGAATCACGTAGGCTTATTTTGAGAGTCGCGGAACGCCCGGTTGCCTAGCTGATTCTGTCTGGAGCTAGGGGTATTATCATCGGTGCGTAACGCGTGCGACGCGAGCGGTGGACCTCGCGCTGTATCGATATTTTTTTGGCGCGTTCCCCCTCGCCGACACACGGGGAGGGGGTGGGGGTGACTCAAGAAAGACCCGGTGAAAGAAGAAGAAGCGAGCGCATCCGAATGGCTCCCAGGAGTACCGAGTTCGAATCCCATTACCGGATTCGCGCCCGTTAAATAGGTCTCGCATCGTCAACCGTAAAATATACACGCAGCCCTCGGGGCAAGTCGCTCCCGCTCGCGTACGAATGCATCTCTTCTTCTTCGTGAAATGAGAATCGATGGTAATCCATCGAGAGTTCGAGGCACGACCTCTCCACCTACCACCACCTGTCCGCTCCCTTGCTCTTTCCGCCTGCTCCCGTGACAGACCCCCACGAAATTGAAGTCGCTTGAAAAATATAAAAAGCGTCGAAACGTTTGCGTATCCGTCGCTTCGAAGTAACGCTCGTATCCACGCGAATAAATTCGCGAGGGATCGCGCGAGTCATCTTGAGACGACGTGTGCTCGATTCGATCGACTCCGTAGAGCTTATCATCCTCGGCGAACTCGTGGTTTTCCCGTAATTCGTGTGGATCGTCTGTTTTCCTTTTTTCCATCCTCGCCTTTATGACAGATTCTCGAAATTAAAGTCGCTTGAAAGATATAAAAAGCGTCGAAACATTCGCTATCCATCGCTAGGATCACGAAAGTCGAAATCGGATTGTTCGTGCGAGGGCAACTAATGCCCGAGAAACTATCGGGAGATTTCTCGATTAAAGTGTTAGGGTGTAACTGAGAGAAATCGCTATCGAGAAATTACGATGAAGGAAAGCTTGAGAGAAAATAAGTTAATTGGGAAACGGTCGTAGTGTCGCAGGAGAGCGTAAAGAAAATATATCGGTAGATCGAGCGAGACGATATAGGAAGTACGTAGACGCGCTCACATTCCCGCAAGGTGCACCGGTGCGACATTTACGGACGGCGAAGAAAAATCCTCGTCCGTCGTTAGGATTTTCTTTCGTTTCTCCCTCTGGCGCGTCGGTTCTTTTACGTCTCTCTTTTCCATTCTCCTTAGGTTCGTTCGTGCCGGTTGGAACGGAGCGTTACGAAGGAAACGAAAATAAAATATAAGTGGAAATTTATCGCTTCGGGCGATATAGAAGATGTTTCCGTACTTTTAAATATTTTATAAACTTTCTTCTTCTTTTTCCTCTTTTCGTGCTTCATCTTCTTCGTCTCTTCCTTTTCTCCTTCTTCCTTTTTCCTTTCTCTTCCTTCCTCCTCCTTCTCGTCTTTTCGTCTTTTCCAGTTGCTCCTCTTTCTCCGGCTCGTAGAGTTCCCAGAAGCGCCCAGGAGAATCCCAACGATGGAAGGAGAGAAACCGAGGGAAGTGGAACGATGAGTCTCGGAGTGGAACGAGCTCTTCCCTTCCTCCTGTCGATTTTTTTCCATCTCACCATGGGGATGTAGGGTATATACACAGATGCTATATATCGTGACGTTATTAAAACTTCTAAATGCGTATGGATTGCCGCTCGGTCTGTGTCCCACCGTTGCCCGCCGCTATCCGCTTTGAACGTTCTTTATTATTTAAAGGTGGCATCCTTGCGACGTTGAAATCCCTGACTTTTCGTTTTCCTCTTCGACGAGTTTCTTCCAGCCTCCAATTGATCTTCGAGCGCGAGATAATAGTCTCTCGATCTCCAACGTTCGACTTTCGTATTTAACGCGAGGGGAAAGTTGATTCGAGCTTTCGATATTCGTGAAGTAATAATCGATAAGTACGCGTAAGATATGCATATCCTTCGAATATATTCTTTCGTTGGGCGTTTTTCGATCGGGCTTGTAAAACTCCGCCCCTGCGGTGCGCAAACCACGCGACTCGAGCGTCTTCGGGAAAATCATTCCTTCGGGCGTTTCAAGGACTTTGCAAAGTATTCTTACGATCTCGTCCACGCTGATTTAAAAGTAAGAAAGTCTTTGAACAGTTTTCGGATAATGCTTTTCTCTGATCTTCGAAACGCCTTTGATATCTTATCGACATACAGCTTTTAACGTGGCTCTAACAAAATCACTCAGACTTAAACGACTGTTACTACCAAGGAGTTTTCCACAAAATATCGAAATTCAGTAATAACATTTTTTTCGATTGTACTTCGACTTTTTCCATTAATATAAAGACAAATTCGGAAATTAAATTAAAACATTGATATTTTACAATTTCTATTTGCAATTCGCTGACAAAATTCTTTGCAAAATTCGCTTTTAAAGGTCCTCCTCGTCGATGTCTGATGGTGTCTGAACGACCAACATGTCGGTAAAATAACGTTTCGGGAGTTCGTCGAACTCGTGAATATTTAACGAAGAGCTATCAGCACCTTTCAATACGGTTATCCGAAAATTGACGGCACACCCTCTTCTACACTCGACTCTCTCTCAGTTTCCGTAAAGCGTACGGCACTTCTTGCCATCACTATCGTCACAACGAACGAACAAACACACCCTCGAGTTGTCACTGCAGGGGTGGAACGAGTATATAAGTAATAAGTTCATTTTTATCGCTCTCTCGAACTAATAAGTTGTCTTGTCTCTTCGCGTTCCATCAAATGCATTGAATTATTTATAACAAGCAGATACCTGTATGTAGATTGGCATCCACTGTCGCTATTTTCATACATGACGTCTTATCTTATATATATATATATTAGCACCTCACATATCTTCGAAATTATAAGTTCCACAGAAATACTTGCTGAAATAAAATTGTACAGTACGAAGGGGACTATCTGGTAGCGATATTAATTTTGTTTTGCAGGTGAAGGTTTATTTCGGCAAATATTTCAGTGAAAGTTATAGTTTCGAAGATATCTGAGGTGCTAAGAGTTATTGCCCCACCCTGTATATAAAACTATATTCCTAACAATTTTCAAAAGTAGTGCTTTGACTAATACATACATACGTAGCTAATTCAGCGCTAATTCAATTTGATTGATACAGTCCATAATTGAAAATTTCTTCCACACATCAATGATTGTTAGTACATCGTACAGTTTGTCCAAAACGTATTGGAATATTCTTTGTTTTACGTAGTACGTTTTAAATGTCGCAATAATACCTTGATCTAACGGTAGTATCAAGGATGTAGTATTAAGCAGCAGAAAACAATATGTATGTATGTATATATATGCGAGTTCGTTCATGTCTCGCTCCTATTGTCTCGGTTATTCCTTTCTTCCGGAATCTTGAGACAACGAGAAGAAAGCTTCGAGAGTGTAGCTTTCGGATGAGACTCGTATTTCATACGAGCCTCGAACGCCTACTTCTGTTCGAGCAGTGCATCACGACGTATAAAGATTCGACCGAAAACGCAAAATATGGTGTACATCACGATCGAATCGTCATCGTTTTCAACGTTTACGTCAAAACGACAAATATGCACTTTGATGAAATCTTTTCGGTTCGCGAAATGCAAAGTTGATTCCGAAAGGCTGATGCAAGGTACAGGAATGCATCTCGTAGCGATCAATTTCGCAAAAACACGCGATGGCGATATCGAGAAAAGAAGCAGCGTATGCGCGCTCGAGATATCACGCGCGCCGCGATAACGTTGCAACGAGAAACGCAAAATTACGAGAGTTCCTGTTAACCTACCGGCGTACACCTCTTACACCATCTCCAGCACCTCCTCCACTTTCTCCTCGACCGCTCGAAAACACGATACTACGACGCGGTAAAGGAGGAGAAGGCGTCAGGGGCGAGGGAGAGAGGGGCCGTGGCAGATTATTTTTCGATAAGGAATAATTAAAAATTTTCTCGTTTAACGTAGCTAATTCCATTTCTGCGTCGTCCCGGAGGTAATGGCCGCTCAGAAATGCCGGCTACCGGAAAAAATAACCGCTAAAATACTCGGAAGATAAAGAAGATAAAGTCTCGGCTCGCCTGGCGGTAATTTACATCGGCGTGTGATTCCGGAGTGAGTCGCGAGGAGAAATATTTCAGGGTGGTACACCCTCCAGATAACGGTAATTAAAAATTACGGTCCAGGATGGCGGCGAGGAAGTCGCCGGGAGGGAGGGTCAACGACGTTGCGGAGGAAAAAACGCTCGTTTTCTCGAAAAAGAACGAATCGATCGCGACCATAGTGTCGTCGGTGTCAAGAATTCCGTATTTCTTCTTAGCTTTTCGTTTCTTTCTTAATTTTTACGAACGAATTCGTTTTGTTGCCGCTCGGTGCTAAGTTGACAAAATGTGCATCGTCGTAAAGCGCAACGATTCCTTCCATGAAAAGGATATTTCTCGTAATCATAAAGTAACTCACGTTCAATGAAATACGAGATTTATTTTATATCCATAAAATAATCACACAATGTCTACGCTATTGGCATTACCGGTTGTCAATTATTTCGTAACGAATCTCGTCGACATGTCGAGTATACAGATATTGTTCTTTGTGAAAAAGCCACTTCGAAATAATATACACTTACTTCTGTTTTTACACGTATAAAAAATATTCGTATAAAAAAATATATTGCGTGCGTCGAGGAATAGAAGATCGATTTTAGTCTTAAGAAATCAGCAAAAATAATACAATAAACCGTGAGTTTTTATGTTAGGATCTTAAACATTGTATTTAATAAAGGTCTGGCGTATGAAACTCGGACGTATTTAGGAGGACGGGAATTTTCTTTTTTAATACAATCTAGCCAAACAGCTTTTCAACGTGCATTCAAAGTTGGTAGTTTTAATTTAGCCAGCGCTAATTCAATTTGATTGGTACAATATATAATTGAAAATTTCTTCCACAAGTCACAGACAGCAACTGTTTGATCAGTTTGTTCAAAACGCACTGAAATGTCCGTTTTACCAAGTATGTTTTAAATGTCGCAATTATACCTTGATCTTACGACTGTATCAAGGATGCAGTATTAAGCGGCAGAAAACAAAATTGCACGTTTGTGCGTTCTAAGACCGGATGACCGGGTGCATTGTCCATAATCGATTCTAATTTCTAAATTGTGTTAAATCAAAGTCGCTCGAAAAAGAATACACGTAAAAATAAAATTGGAAGAAACGTTTCCCTCCGCTTTTGATTTTACGCGCTGGTCGAATAACGTCTTAAAAACTCGTCCATGACGCCTCGAAACTCGGTCTCTTGAAACATGGTATCGAATGAAGACCTCTCACGAGAAAATCCGGTAGTGTCGAGACTCGTTCGTTTGAAAAGCAGGGCAGGTCTCCGACCGGTCTATCGAAACTTTCGGTCAAACTGAAACTCGAACAAGGATCATAAATTTCCGCGGTGGAGACTAATGTAGTGGTAATAGAGTATAAATGGGGGCCACGACCTGAGGTCAGCCCGTCTTACACCCCTAAACTGTCGTCCGCCACCTTCGCCCTTGTGCAAGGACCGGCCGAGACCTTAAACTCGTATAACACCCTCCCACCGTTATATCGAAATGACTTATCGGGACTCTCTGCACTAACCGTGCCGATTCCTGGGTATCCGTTTCCGCCATGCGAGAGAAGCTAACGCCACAAATTTGTGCGTTTCGAACGGGCGATCGTTTACGAGTTTATCGAGATCGACGTTGCTTTACGACCACAAACGAGGTATCTCCTTACTTCGATCCGAATAAATCGATGAATAATAGGGAAAGATTGTTCCGTTCAAAATTGCGATCGTCACTGTGAAAGTACAATAGAACGATTTAATTTTTCTCTTTTATTATTTAAGGCGAATTTAGAGCATATTTGATATCAGTATTGCGACGAGTCAAGCAGCCTTAAGAAATTGCATTATATTTATTATAATAAAATAATCGTGTATTAAGTGTAGATAAATGAATTGTAAGAGTAAATAGGAGTGTAAAGTTTAGTCTTGTATAATTTCATGTGAGAATTTTTACGTTGGAATTACGTTCGTTTTACGCGGTATCGAGTCGATCGATACGAATTCTGCGATCGTATCGTAATCTATACGATATAATTCGATGATTAATTAGATGTAAGAATATTTTTCTTATTCGAAAATCGTATGCGTTCGATGAATTCGACGTCCGTACGCTGCTGCTACCTAGTGACAAAATAACCAACTATCGCGCCGGACAAAATCTTTCCCGCGAACTCATCCTTGCGTTTTCTCCCGCAGTCTGGACGACTTTCCTACGAATCCCATCGATCGTCACAAACGATAAATGTTAACGACGCCAAAATAAAACAACGCGAGGTTCGAATTCGATAAAAATTAGTCGTCAACGAAGCACGGATTGAGACGCTTATCCGTGGAAACAAAAGGCGATAAGGTCTTCTAAATTCGTTCTTACGTATTTTATATTCTCACGATCGATAAGCCGTCGACATCGATACGATCCAGCGTCTGATTCAAATCGGATAAAAGGAGAAAGAGAATGAAAGAATAAATTTAAAAAAAGAAAAATCACGTTGGCCTAACGTTCGTATTTAATTGCCGTAAGGAACAGGCCGAAGGCACACTTCGAGATCGGCTCGATGTTCGATTTTTAAAGCGAGTCGAAGAACGACAGTGCCGTCACGGTCTCCTGGATTCGCGCTCGTCGTCGAGGACGGCGGGAGGGAGAGAAGGAGGAAGGAAGGAACTCTTTCGCCGAAAGTTGTTTCAAAGTTCACGGGACAATGGTCCTAATGTATATCCCCATCGCTATTTCTCTCCGGTTGACGGTATAGATACGCCGTATAAGAGGTAAAAGCGTCGTCGTTCGTGGCTATGGCGGCCCATGGACCCACCGTAGTGCCGAGCAATGTTCCCTCGAAGATACGGTTGACGGGTCCGGTAGCTCCGTTTTGCCGTCTCTCTCTCTCTCTCTCTCTCTCTCTCTCTCTGTCTCCGTCTGCCTGTTTCTGTCTCGTTCTTCCTTCGGCGTGTTTCTCTATCTCCCTTTCGCCCTCGCCGTCAAACTCCGCACGCACCCTTTAATGCGCGCGGGCTCTCCTTCGCATTCAATTTCAACGCCTACGTCAACGTCGTGTGTCCCGGACAATCGCGCTAGAATT
>JAITYT010000236.1:1430981-1442706 GCA_025433975.1 Liostenogaster flavolineata | reverse complement strand
GGGGGGGGGGGGTATCAACGAAAGCGGGAGGCTCGAACGCAGGCAAATAGCAAGCGGCGCGATGTCGTTGTCCAACGAAGTCGTTGGCTGGGTGGCGGTGGATCCCGGACGACGACGACGACGGTGACAGTGACGCTAACGGCAAAGGGGTGGCAGTAGGCAGCCGAGGAGACAGCAGGCAAAGCAAGAGCAGCGCAGCATAGGCGGCGCGCGCGGTGGCCACAGATAATGACACGATATTATGCATAGGATATTCGGCGCACATCCGCGGGCGTATTCTCCGCGTTGATTTATCGTTGTCTTCATTATTAGGAATGCACGCACGGCGCTCGGCCATTATGCCGGAAAGCGACGGAGAGAGAGAGAGAGGGAGAGAGAGAGAGAGAGAGAGAAGGAGCAAGAGAGAAATTCAGATTCAGAGTGAGAGGAAGAGAAGACTAAGAGAGAGTGAGAGAGATGTTCCGAGAACGGCCTGACGGACGATCCGGAGAGCTTGGTACAATACAATGTCCGCATATACGGGCGGCATACGAGAGGGACCATTGAGACACACCTACGTCGGACCAGATATAGATAGACAATTAGCTACCGTCACCGTCTATAATTCTGCTAGATTAGTGGCCCAACGTCCTGCAGGAATACCGTCGTCGTCGTCGTCGTCGTCGTCGTCGTCGTCGTCGTTCCGTACCACCTCCCTCGTTCGCTCGGTAGCATCGTCCTGGCTGCATCCATGGCTTCGAGATCTCCTCTGCTCGATACTCCTTCCTTTTCCTTCTCCTCCTTGCGCTCGAGGATGTTCGAGCCCTTCGCAGGAGAGCCGCGCGCGCGGTAGGAGGCGTCGAAAGATTCGTTCGATCCGGAAAATCTTGGAAATTGATAACGTCGGTGCGCGTAATTGTGTCGCGTTATCGCCTTCGCCTCCACTCGGTAATCCACTGGAGATTAACAGCCACGGATAATAATCGTCCTCGGTGGGCCTCTCGTTATTCAAGATGCTGTCTGACTGCCTGAACAACGAGAGGAACTGCGAGTATGTCGTGCGACAGCCTTCCTTCTTCTTTCACGCCTTTCTTTCTTTTTTCACGTTTCTGAAGGTGTAGACGTCCTAAGTACTATTGGAAATTCGATTCAAGTACTCTATTCGGAGTACGGTGCAATTTGGTCTGATTATGATAAATATTGATAATTTGAGACTACACCGCCTGATTTCCCTCCCTCTTCTTAATATCAAAAATTTCTATCCTTATTTTGTCTATCATTTTTTTTGTATATCTGCGAACAAAAAAGTTACTCAAGGTGAAAAAATTAAATGAAACATCCAGTATAAAAGAATCCATTAAATTCCAGTTACGAAATTTCTTCCTTCGTGCTTCGACTCGCATAATCTTCGATCGACTATAATTTTCTTACACTCGTCGCCCTTGGGCAGTTGGTTTCTCTTTCTAGGTAGGTAGATCGAACGCGTATCGGTTCTCTCTCTCTCTCTTTCTCACTCTCGAGAGAGGAAGAAAAGAAGGCAAAGGAAATGGAGGAGACGGAAGAGATCTCGAGCGTCGATCCCGATTACGTTAAAAGGAACCACGAGTAAGTACTTATGGAGAAAATACGCGGAGACGAGCCCCGCGGCGCAGCGAAACCGAATTGTCCCTTCTTCGAGGTCACCCTCGTTCGGTCGTTCCTTCACCCTTCCTTCCTTCCTTCCTTCCTTCCTTCCACCCACCCACCTATCCATCCGTCCACCATCTCGCCACGGCGCTGGCGTCCCTCTTTGTTCCGACGGAGTAAGAGGAGGTGGAAGGACGCCAAGGTTAGGAGGGGAGGGAGGGAGGGTCGAAGCCCAAGGACGGGGTGGACAGTGATAAAATATTCAGGGACGCACGGGGGTAATATTTCACGTAGGAAATCGGTCGGTTGATTTTTATAATACTGGTCAAATATAGCCAGGGGAGAGAGCTCGGCGAGTACGAGGGGTAGAAGGAGGAGCAGGGGGACTCGGAGGAGCAGGGGAACTCGGAGGAGCGGAGGGGTGGCGAGGCACGGGTCCCTCCGTTCGTGTCTACCGTCGCACAAAGGGCCGCGGCATAACAAATAGATGTATAAAGGGTCAATAAAGCTCCGACGTAGGAAGGAGCGCGGCGTAGGAGACGAAGGCGAGGCGGCGGAGGCCGGAGGTGGAGCGCCGTAGGTGGAGGGTCTCTCGAGGCACCACCGGGAAATAAATCTGAACTCGCTTTCGCTCTTGGCCTCGGCGGCGTTTCGCTAAAAATCAAGGGTTGACGAGGCGAACTCCGCGGAGGGCTTTTCCCGGACCACGTTCCACCCTTATCTCGAGTTTCTCGCCCCGGCTCTCTCGGATTATCGATAATCGCGGAAAAATGCCTTTCAACGCGCCGCGCCGACCTCGTCGATGAGCGCGGACGTGCTCGAGTCATCGCTCGTTTCCGCCATGTTTTCGTCGAATTAGCGTCGTCTTCCACGGCTGCGATTTCTCGCCTAACGATCGAACGCATCGTGTTCGTGGATTTTAGACTTGGAAGGGTGTGGGAGAATTTATAAAGAACGTCGCGATGTCATCGCGAATAAACTTGGAGCCAAGATCGAACGTAAATCGTAAGTTCGAACAGATCCGATGTTCGATGCCAAAGCTTGCAATCGCGATGAAGAGTTTCCTACAACTATCGAATAACTTTAAAGAGTTAAACACTTTTAGTCCTCCTAGCTGCTACCTTTCCTGCAAAGCCACGTTAGAAAGGCTTCGACGCTTTTTCAAAAAAGCCATGAAACGCGGAATCGCCGGGCGAAGCAGGAGCGTCGCCTTCCTGAATAATCCGTAGGCAGACTTAACGCGAATTCCGAGGCGATTCGAGCGTCATTTCCGTCCCCTCGCGTAATTGTCTCCGCGTCTACGGTTATTATCGCGACGTTGCGCGAGGGACGCGCGACGCTTTCGCGCTTGGAGGTGCCCGTACGCGGCTCTGCACTCTTCGCATTCAATTTCTTCAAAGTCGTTCCTCGCGATTGATCTCGGCGCGACGACGAAAGGCGCCGCTCGTAATTATCGAAAGCACGATCCGTTTACGCGCAGGCTGGTCTCCTACCTTCCGGAGGCTCCGCTAGCGATCGCATAAACCGTGTAAAGTCTGGAAATCCCGTTTGACGTCCCACGGGAGAGGACCGCGTGGCGTACACCCTCCCTCCTCTTCCCTCGCTCGTTCTCCTTCGCTCTCCGGCAGCATCCAATCTCGATGCCGAGAGAAAATCTGCAGGCGTACATCACGTTTATGGACCGCCAGAGGTGCCACGGCTTGACGTATCTATAAAGGCCGCCACCTCCGGGTCATTTTACGTCCTTTAAAGCAGACTTTCCATATTTCTCGTCGTAGTATCCGTATCGCGAAATTGGTCTTCCGGGGTCTCCAAGAGGAGCTCGACCTTCCTTCCTTCCTTCCTTCCTTTCCTTTCCTTCCCTTCCCTTCCCTTCCTTTTCCGATTCTCGACGCGACGTTATCGCGATCTGCGAGAAGAAGGAGGGGCAGATGAACGACTGGATGGACCGGTGGGCGAAGGGGAGAGGCGTCGTCCCTTCCCGAGAGTCATCGCGAACCACCCTTCGATAAAACGGCTGGAGGATGGCGCATTGACTCGATAAAAAGGCACTTCGTGGCTATCGCTGCCGACAGCCGCCGGAACAAAGTCCAAGAGGGAAGTGTACGAGTCCCTTCGGACTCGCGTGGTAAAGCGCTTCGACGAGGAACTTTGGACTGTTGGCCGTGGTTCGTGGACTGCCGTACGGGAAAGCTGCCTACTCGAAGTTACGATTCCTTTTACTTCGTATGGACCAGTCTCGCGATGTTTCGTAATCCGTTCGATCTCGATATTCATCGCAACGACAATCGCTCTGGATCGACTAGATCCAGACGAAGTATAAAAATATAATCGCGTATCGATGGAATTTATTATAGTATTAGGTTGGCAAGCATGATGTTTTTAGTTAACTATATTGCCAATTTTAGTATTAACTGATTTAGCTCGAATCAGTAAAGTAAAAAAGTTAGATAAGTAGGTTCCACATGAACTAAATGAAAGACAAGAACAGAAGCGATTGGAAACTTGCTCGATGTTGCTTTTTCGTCACAAATCTAACGCATTTTTTAATCGAATTGTCACTTGTGATGGGAAATAGATCCAATATGACAATCGCAAACGTTCGACACGGTGATTGGACAAGGACGATTGACCAAAAACACACTCCAAAGCGCAATATTCATCAAAAGATGCTAGCGTAGGTATGATCCATTACGATATCATGAAATATAGTTCATCGATCACAGCAGAAATTTACTGCGACCAACTGGACGAAATGATGCAAGAACTTAAAAAAAACAACGTTAAAAACACAGCCTAGATTGGTCAACCGATCGATTCCTATCTTATCCGGTATAGGCTACCGGGCATCACGAACTTCAACATTGACTCCTTCGACCATTGCATTTCTACGTACGTTCTCGATATATACGAGAGAAGATGTTCGGCAATCATAAAAGTTATATTAATCGGTAAATATTAATTAATCTATCGAAAACATATTGGTTTCTTTTCATTCAAAAACGACAGAACTTTTCGGAAGACCTAAAATTCCTTATATTTGTGAGTTATCTAGCAATTTTGTTTTTTCTTTCTTTTTTCATAAATTTCATCTTCGACGATCTGATACGATCGAAGGATGCGTCGGCCGCGGAGTCAATCGATATTCCAGCTCGATCGTGGAGCCGATGGAAGTCCCGACGAAAAATCAAGATGAATACGCACGCGGACTACGGGCGGCTAGCGGGCATCGCGACGATGCATCATACGATCAGCGTAGAGCCGTCACGCGCGCTTTCCGCCAATTTGAAGAGCAATATGCAATAATATTAAAATTAATGGCGCGGCCTTCGTAAAAACAGTGGGTGCGGACGCGTCCCGTTGGTACGCACGCACGCCATTCACCCCGTGGGAGGAAGGGAGATCGACGCTGCGGAGAAAGAGATGCGCGACGTAGCTGCGCGAGAAGGGTGCCACGGTGGAAGAGGAGAGAGGGAAGGAGAGAGAGAGAGAGAAACTCGCGAAAATAGGAGAGAGAATGCCGTGGGTGGACGAACGCGCGAGAGAACAAGAGATGAGGAGAGGAAGCGCGAGGAAACGCGAGAGTGAAAGAGCTCGAAAGTGGGAGGGGGAGTGGGAGGGAGGGAGCGAGGGAGGACAGTACCGCGAGAGCCCACTCGTAATAATCTCCGCTAATTTAGCTTCTGGAATACGGTAACTGTATCGTTAATATTCTGAACTCTGTTAATAATAGATGTTGATGCGCCATTTGGACCGATGAGATTTCGGGGTCGAGTTCGAGCCTGAAGTGGACCTGCCTATTTCGCTCTCTCCGTTTCTCTCTCTCTCTCTCTCTCTCTCTCTCTCTGTCTCCTTCTCCGTCTCTTTTCTCCGCCTATGTCCGTTCTACCATCATTCGCCTTACCCTTTAGTGTCAAGGTGGCCGGATGGCGCCGACTGTAGGATAAGCGCGGGCTATTCCGTAGGAATCGTCCGGTCGTCCTTCGTAAACATTGCATCGATGTTCGTTTTTCCATAAGATCGATCGTTTAAAGCGTATCCGCGAATTGTCTTCTTGATTCTGAAATTTGGTAGGATGGATCTCAGAATTGTACGAAAGGCGTTGCTTTCGTTTCGAATCTGAAACGAGTGATATCGGCGGTCAGGATGAACGTCCTGGAAAGACAATTGCAATTCATCGGTAAAATTCTGTCAAAGAATCGTGTCTTCCGCCGTTCGTTTCTTTAAGGGTTGATACGGATAGAAGGAAACGTACAAGCGTTCGTTCAAGGAATAAAATTCTAGTGTGACTTTAATTTAATTCGAGCAAACAACACACACGTACGAAGACGTGTATTTGAGAGACGCAAATATCTCATTCCGAGGGTGCACGGTAAAAGAAAGCTCCTCTAATTAACGCGTTGCATAAATCGTCCAAGCCTTACGTATTACAAGGAAAATTATTATATCTCTCACGACATTAATAATTCCAGCCGCGCGTAACCGTGACAAACGAGTACTCTTGCATCAACTCTTCCGTAGCGTCGTGTGATCGTTAAGCCATTGTATGACACCGATGCAACGGAATACTTTCCCTGGTGGGACATTATCGCGATTTCACGTCGATACTTAACCTTAATTACGCGTCGTCGTTCGTAGACAATGCGCGTTGCGTGTTTGAAAACAGTTCGTAATCGCGTACCGCGAATTTCCGCTGAAAAATCGCGTAGGACCGAATGATTTCCGTTGTCCTCGCGATTCGTTCGATCGGACGGAGACAAAAAAATGAGAAAATCCAAAAATAAGAACGATCTCGTCGTGGATCGACGGAGTTTCGTTTCGTCCTGACATCGGAATCGGTTAAAACTCGAGAGACGTTAGCTGAGAGATCGAGATCCACGGCTGATCCCGGGTCGTTTAATAATTCAGAGCCGCGTCGCGAGTCGACGTATGCTAGCCGGACGAGGCGTGTAAGCATAAATGCGCGAATACGATGGGCGTGGAACGAGCTAGACGGAGGAAGGAAGAGGGGCTTCGAGAGTGATAGCAAAGAGGGCGAAAGAGAGAGGGCGGAAAGCCGAAAGGAAGAGCGAGTGAAAAGGAAAGGATGGCAACGGAGATGGAGCCACCGGTTACCTCTTTGACCAGACAAAATATTTCTCCCTGCCATATACCGCACCTCTCGAGGGACAGACGCCCGTTGTACCTATGCAAAGTCCGTCTCTCGAAGGGAAGTGGCCATAGACGCGTCGTAAGTAGAAGCGTCGTTTGCCAAGCGATGGTCGTTGCGCGTCGTTCGATCGTCGATGAGCTGCAAGACGTTGCCGCATTTTTCGCCATGGATCTTTCATAAGTGCCGTTAGAGCGGACAGTTTCATCGAAAGGCGATAAGGTCTCAAAACGATCTTATCATTAGGGGGATCGAAAATGCGTCCTACGCGACGAAGATGATCCTGAACTATAGACCATGGACAGCCAATTTTCGATGATAATTCCTCAATTGTTCGACGAAGATACGAATTCATCATCGCCATCAGTATATCACCTGATTTTGATTATTTTTTACCTAATATTATCGTGCACTCGATCAATCTATCTTTCCCCTATATTTTCCATCGACGAAGAAAATTTTCCTTCCGATATTTCCGCCTTGCTTTACCTATTGTACGGCATGATTAAATTCCATCGTCGAGCATAGATTAAAATTAGAACGTAAAAGCTCGTTTCACGATGCTCCGAGTCGAAGAACGACGTAGATAGAATCGAATCGCACCGTCGAAGGTCAGAAAGCTGCGGTGGAACGAGGGACGAAACGTTTTCCGAGTATCATCCTCGACGGTGACTTTGGACAGGCTCCGCGTCGCGCACCCCTCCTGCTTCGACATACAAATTCAATAAGCGATAATCAATGCCAAGCTAGCGACGTAGTCGGCCGAGCAAAAATCGTTCAAACAGTCAATCAAAAGGCCTTCTCCAGCCCGTGTTTCCTCTCTTTCCGTGATCCTTCTTTCTCCTCTCCCCCTTCTCTCTCTCTCTCTCTCTTTCGTACACATATTTACACATACACATATACAGAGCTTTCCTCTCTTCCAGCTCCGCTTCTTCCTCGCTTCTCGTCCCTCCCTTCGGCCCTCGCGCAAGCGAACACTCGATCTAACGCCATCAAAGAACGAGAAAGGGTCGGCAGAGCCGGTGGTGGGAGGTCGACCACGTTCGCCCGTATGAAAAAAAGGAGGAAAGGGAGCGTTGGACGATCACGCGCATTTTCACACGTGAAACTCGAAATTAGCCGAGCGGACAGGATGTTCGGCTTCGACTCGGCTCGTGCTTCGACTGTTCGTTCTGTCGCTTACAACCGAGCCGCGCGTTTGCTTCGTCGATTCTTCCCGACGTCTTGATAAATATAAGTAGAATTTTCCCTTACGGAACGATCGATACGAGCAACAGTCGAAGAAAGAGGTCGGTTTCGTGATTCAACTTTATCGAAACCAATTGGAACCTACTCTAACACTAGTCGTTCGGCTCAGTAACGTTGCGATACTTTGTAAATTCGCTCTGACGTTTTCGCACGAATTCGACTCACTTCCATCCTTACCCAAAAGAAGGGGTCGGAGACAAACGAACGGTCTGATTTTAAGTTTCTCGAAGTCGTTGAAAATATATATCGATTTTCGTTTCGAGACTCATTGATCTCGTTCCACGATCCAATTCGATCGAAATCAATTGGAATCTATTCCAAGACTAGTCGTTTGGCCCAGTAATGTCGCAATGACCCGATGGTCGCTTCGCGATACCATCGACTAGTCGGTCGGAGTCGCGGATAACGTCGTTGGTCGTGCTCGCACGAAAGAATGCGGAGGATCTTCCAACGACGAAATCCAAGTACGTGCGCGTACGTCGAGAAGAACCTCCGGGGGGTCTGGTTAATAAAGGGAGACACGCGGGTCGAGCGCAAATTAACCCGAGTAATGAAAACACAATGAAATTATAATAAACCAATTGCCAGGTTGATTCGCAGTCCGGCAAGGAGGCCATTCAATAATAAAACACGTACCTGCCTCGACACACCGCGTTTGCTCTCTCCCTCTCTCCGAGGGCGTACGCGCATACGCGCACCAGTTTCGTACCTTCGAGAGAATTAATTTCTCGAGAGCCTTTATGCTCTCTGACTGACCAAATTACGAAGCGACCGCGCGCTCCTACGTACCTGTAAAACGCGCGGCAACGCGCTCACCTTCGGCCTCGTACACGACAACCTTGCGAAAATACGCGCTAGCTCGCGCGCCTCTGTGAGAATGCATAAACACGCGCGCGCACGCCTTTCTTCGTCGCGTACCTCCACCTACGTAGGTACGCACGTATAACCGGAAGATTACTATAACGAGGCAAATTTCAAAATACACTTATGGTAAGTGTGCGCCGGGGGAACCGTATAACACAATGATCAAACACGACCGGTCGTGGAGGGCCACAGCTCGGTGCACTCGACCGATAACCGCCGTTCCGACACCGCCAATGCCGTCTCTTAGAATCCTATTAATATCGAAATTGTTCGTGCCGCGAATGGATCTCGTTCGTGGCGACAGTTGCGTCGTAGTTGAAATAGACGCGGTTCGTTTCTTCTAGCAAACGAACCTTCTAGTAATTCCAAGGTTATAGAAGAAAGCAACGGAAGAAACGCAACGTGTGTTGGTAGTTTATTTTGATGGCTGTCCTCGGCGTAGAGGAAAGCAATAGACGACACGCGATCGAAACTTTTAGACCATCGGGATAGATATAAACATGCGGATCCCGTCGAGGCTGGCCGTCTCTCGCGGAAATGGTCTCGTAACGTAAACACGCGCTCGCATTCCGATTCGTAATTAAGCACTGTACATATATGTATATACGTCGCGGATTATCTAATTCCTAAGTCACTGTTATTATTTCATCGTTTGTATCAGTGTTGTCCAGAATTAAACAATTGACGTTTTGTGAAGTATATTTCGTTTTATATAGGTAAAATGAAGGTAGGCATGCCGTCTACCTTTATTTTAGATAAACATTTGTAACATTCTCTACACCTTTATCTTGCTTTTCTTGTCAAATCAAATCTTGTCGTATCAAATCCTTTGTACGAACGAAGAAAATCTGACCCATTTTCTGGCGGTATTTGGTTTCCAATTTTCATTTCTTGATCGTCATAATTATTGATTAAAAGGTGATCGATAATTCGTTTTCTTAATTTTAAAATATAATTATGTTTATTACCTCTTGCGCACAAGTTACACAACTTGCAAAGTAAGCGCACGAACTTTGTAACAAAGCGAATAGTTGCACATACGGCGATTGTATCTCGCCGCCAGATGAAGCGAAGCATGAATTCGAGCGCCGTCAAAAAGTTCGAATTATAAATTATCGACGTTATTATAAGCGAAGAATTTTCTTCGAGACGACGATCGAAATACTTCCCCTCTGACCGGACGATTACTCGAGCGGCTTCTCGAGAGGGTCGATCAACGTATGCTCCCTACGCGCGTGTGAAACGTTCGCGCGTTGTTTGCCAGCGCGGCGTTCGTTTCTCTTTTATTTCCTTTCTTTCGGCTGAATCGACGGTCCAGCGCCCTTCCAACCGCGAAGATTAAGCGATATTACGTTAACGAATGCGGTCCCTCGATCGTCAACGGCGCATTCATCTACGCGCCTATCAATCTTATCGCCGAGAATGCGAGAGGCGTATTTAAGGTCTGTCGCAGAGCGCGGAATTGCCGATGCTGGAATTTCGCCGCGGTTGAAATTCGTGTGCCGCGTGGAAACGAGAGACGTTGGAATGAAAAGGAGCCGCGCATCTAAGGGGATGAACTGCCGCTACGCGCCGGTTGACGAGGAGGAGGCGGAGGGAGAAGGGGGCAATGGGTGTAGGGTCCGCATCTTTGTTGCGGTCGGACGTGGTCAGGGAGGACGAGGTAGGTGCTGGAAACGGGATATGTTTTCGCGAATGTAGGTGCGGTTCTCTAGCCGCCCCTTATGAAATTATTTCGACCCTCCTCCCCTCGCGGCGAGGTAGACCGTCGTAGGGTGGACGGAGGAAAGACAGAGGCAGAGAAATAGAGAGGGAAGGAGGAGAAGCGGAGCCACCGAGCGAGCCTTGGGAAAATAGCAGCGCGGCTGCAAGAATTATTAGAAAAATTAATTATTTTCTCGGTCTCTTAATTAATTTTACAATTGCTCCTATGCATCTCCGACCCTTTTCTTTCTCCTTGCTTCTTATCCTTTCGACGGAAAGGGAAAAAGAAGGGACGGAGATGAAATACGTCTTAAATTCAAATATCCGACAAAAATGGCTCTTTTCGAGCTCGTCATCGCCGGTAGAATCTTTCGATCGAAGGTATCTCGTGTAACTTTCTAAGAAAGAAAAAGAGAATGGCATTTGGCACCGACATCGGCGTCGCTTTTAAACGTATCCCGTTCTCGTCGGAGACGCGATATATTCTAGTCGATGCTACCGCGTTCTCGCATTTCGAGATCCTCGTCCCTCTTTCGTGTGCTCGGATCGCTTTAAATCGTAAGTAGCTCGCGGAAAACCAATGCCGGTCCGTTCTATGCTCATTCGAGCTCCACCGAGTCAAAAGTTTATCGCGGTACGACGCGGAGAATGCTCTTTCGTACGAATGAAAGCGCGACGACGACGACGACGACGACGAAGGAGGAGGAAGGCCACGAGAGAACGAATAAGTCAACGACGCCTCGCCTCCTACGCCGGGATTTAATTTTATTCGATATCGAGATACAGGAGCGAGCGGATGCATATGCGGACGGCATCGTCCCTCGAAAAGTTTTGACTTCCGTCAAAAGGGAGGAAAAGGGTTCTTCGTGAGACAGCGGCCGGGCCGCGCATCCTTTCCCCCTTTCTGGATTTTTTGCCGGTCTGGCCACGTCTCAATTATAGAAAGCCTTGCTTCGACTGCCACGGACGAATTCCAATTAGTCGCCGGGTGGCCCGTGTCGCGGGGACCCCGTATGGGGTTTCCCGGATTCTGTACGAGTTCCTTTCATGGAGCGACTCGTTCATTTGCCTTTCGTCCATACCTCCACCTCCTTCTCCTCCTCCTCCTCCTCGTTCTCCTCCATCCACCTTCTCCATACCCGGTCTGTCTCCGGA
>JAITYT010000236.1:1397439-1430883 GCA_025433975.1 Liostenogaster flavolineata | reverse complement strand
CTACTACTACTACTACTACTACTACTACCGCTACTATCACAACCACTGCCACTCCTAGTACTAGTACTAGATACTACTGGTAGTGGTGCTACTACTACTCCTCGTACCGCTATTTCTCTCCATCCAATGCTCTTTTCGCTTGGCCAGAGCCAGCTCTTCGAGAGGAGCTTCTATCCGGACGCCTGGATTAGCAGGGCGTCAAAGCCAGCTACGGAGTTGCCTCAAAGTGGGTGCGAGAACTAAATACGCTTCCGAGCACCCACGCGTACGTACGTACGTACGCGTCGTCGCTCTTCTTTCTTTCGTTCGTTTCTTCTCTGCCATTCCGAAATGACGAAGTTTCAACGTTTACCATCGTTACGCGCCAAGTTCCGCGATAAGATCGATACTTTTTAATAGAAGTGACGTTTATGCGCGCAACTTTCCACGCGAGATGCCCCTTTATATCGATGTATGCGTGAACGTCGCGCTTAACGATTACGAACAAGCTTGTTCGTAATTAACGATCGTTATCGTTGAGCTTACGAAGGGAAGCGAGTGTCGAGAGAGATCGTGAGATTTCTATCAAACGATTTTTCTAGGGAAGGATACAAATTTCTTTTCCTCTTTTTGCCGTCGTAACTTTCCAATACAGGTGTCCCTCGAGTTACACGATTAATTTGTTCCGTGTAACTCGAAACCGTGTAGGTGGAAACTCAGATTTAGTTCATATATGTCTTCGCTGGATACTGTATACTACCTTTTTTTAAGAGCAAGAAGCAAAAGGATTCTGCAGATAATTTGATTATATTAATAAATATATAATAAATACTTATTATTTTGTCCTTTCTATCAAAATTGATAAAAAATCACGCAACTCAAGTACCGTGTATCTCGAAGGATACCTGTACTTAAAAACTGTCAATTGACGAGAATGAGACGCTGCGAATCGTTTCGAGAATTTGTCCGGCCGCCGAGGGACCACGAAGGAACTTTCGCCAGCTTCTCGGAAGTATCGGTAAGCGCCTGAAGCCACTAGATCGTAAATCATTCGTGAAAATTTTTGGGAGATCATTCTGAGGGCGCTCCAGGCGATGATCTCAACGATACGATGAGGCTAGGTCCGTCTCATCGACGGAAATGAGACGAGGGCGTTTAAACGATACTCTTCTGGAGATGGTGAAACGGCGACGACGAGGAGGCCTGATAAATGGCGACAGGAACGACGGGGCGTTCGAGAAGAGAAGAAGAAGAAGAAGAAGAAGATGGCGGTGGAGGGAGGAACCTCGTATCCGACATAGATTTCGCGATAGCTCGGACCTTATCTATCGTTTACGGGTAGAACAGCGTTCTGTCGAGTAGAAAGAGAGAGAGAGAGAGAGACGGTCGAAGAGGGTCGAAGAAGGAGGGCGGTGGGCGTCGAGGCCGATTTCGTGTCCGGATTCGGTAGGCTGCGCGCCGTAGGGGACGATAGTTCTCGAAACGCTTCACGGATGGACGATTCGACCTTTAATATGCCGTTTGAATCGGAGCTTTATATAGCGTTACGCGGAGAGATAGCTTCCGGCCTGATGTGTTTGCATTTGAGCGAAGCAGGAACGGAAAGGGAGGAAGGGAGGGAGGGGAGAGAGGCTATTGGATGCATATGTTAATCAGCAATATAGCGTGGAGTGGATATTACCCTCTGCCATCGTGGAAGGTCAGCCCTCCGAACCATCTTCGTTTCCTCCGACTGTGACGATACCGACGATGACAACGACGACAACGAAAACGAGGAAGAGGATGGTTCCGACGTCGGTTTTACCACGACTTTTCGTCATCCTCGCGCCTTTTCGCGCTGTAGTTTTCTTTTTTATGAAAAAACGTTGTTGTTTATATTTTTTTTGTTTTATGTTGTTTTTATTCAAACATTTTGAAAAAAAACGAAATGACTTTCCGAGCAACCTAATACTTATAGGTGTGATTCTTTATTACGTTCATGCAGTTATATTATTGGTTTGTGGATTGCTCGAGATCACGCACTAGCCAATAGC
Source organism: Liostenogaster flavolineata (assembly GCA_025433975.1). Taxonomy (NCBI): domain Eukaryota; kingdom Metazoa; phylum Arthropoda; class Insecta; order Hymenoptera; family Vespidae; genus Liostenogaster; species Liostenogaster flavolineata. The sequence continues at coordinate 1,428,871 of JAITYT010000236.1, read as the reverse complement.
TCAAAACGTATACGTACACCTCGCACGTATACTTTGATATCTCCGTTCTCGTATTTTCCGGAATCCGAGAATGGGAAATTAACACGTTCGCGGATGTGAATGCTGTAGCATTAAAGTTTTAAAATCGATTGTTGTTCATTTAATTTTATATAACCTTAAATTTTTGCAATTATTACGTATTTCAAAGTAACGACCAACCGATTCTTCGAAATATTTACAGATTTGTTCAGCACCTTGAATAAATTAGAACCGTAACACTTGACGTGACTCTTACAAAATGTGTCTAATCAGATTTCAGATATCACGATTAATTTAAAAAAAATGTCTGTCTATTTTCGAAGCTCACTGAAATTTTTATTGTCCGCCAACAGGTTAAGGTCATGATTCGCGTTGAGTCTAAATAAGACAAATTACATTTCAAAATATGAGATGTTGGACATTTTGGCAAATATATTTTAAAAAGTCGACTAAGCTCGTAGGAAAATACTGCGACACCGATCATCATTCGTCTATCTCGATTAAGTCGAAAGAACGAAGACAACAGACGACGTCGTAAATAACAACGACGACGTTAGATTAATCACGATAGACGACCAGGACAATGACAATTCCTCGATGTCTACCGGTCGGGAATCACGCAGTTCGATGGGTTAAAATTGAATTCGAATAAGAAATCCATAAGGGAGCATCCTTTGGTGATTACGAGTCTCCTTGGCTTTGATCGTTGGGGCGTCGAAAGTCGTTCGCTCCGGCTCTCCCTGCGGCGCACACGCCGTAGGTTCAATCGGAAAAGCAAATCTTTGGCGTCCCTCACTGGCTCCTTTCGAAGGTACACCGATAAATTTGTCAGACGACGAAGGATTACCTGGCCTTTTAGTCTGGGCTAAGTGCGTACAGACGACGGACGACGCTGAAGCCCGAAGAGAGAAAGCGAGAAAGAGAGAGAGAGAGAGAGAGAGAGAGAGAGAGAGAGAGAGCGAGATAAAAAAGGGTGACTGAGAAAGCGTAGAAGGAGGGAGGAAAGACAGATAAGAAGAAGAGGAAAGAAGACGAAGAAGAAAAAGACGAAGTGAGGCTACAGGAGTGACGAACAGCAAAACACGACGACGAGGTCGACGAAGTTGGAGGTAGGAGGATAATCTTTGGCCGCGGAACCGCGGAATAAGTTTCCGCTTCGTGGCGTTTTCGGTTCCGCGAGGCGGAAGAGAGGCACCACCTTTCCGATCGATTCGCTCTCCTTTCGTCAGACGGAACATCAAGAACGTACCTCTTCCCTCGAAACCTTAAGCTCTGGCTTTAAGTCGTGGCTTACCGACGATTCGATGCCTCCGCAGCCGCCGATCGTTCCAAGCGCCCTGTTTAAGCCGAAATCCTCGTTTCGTAGTCGACTCGATTGAATTCCTAGTTGACGCGCTTACCTAACGTTCCGTAGTTTACGGAACGATGTCTACGTTCCCGGATATAGGCTCGAAAAGCTGGAAGAATTCGTTCGTTTTTTACGTAAAAGACTTTAAGTTAATTTAATTTTTATTTGATTTCATGATTACGCGAATATCGTTGCGTAATTATCAATAGTACGTGGTCATTAATAGGTCAGCCCTGCTTGAAGCAGTCGTTTTTAAATGTCAACTTTAGACATAACTTTCAAATAGTGGATTCTTATAGTTGTACTCAATCATCTCGATAAATCGATGATCGTTCTCAACGTCCTTTTGGACGGCTAATGGCCCGTGAAGTCAATGCCGTTAAGACTGATAAATAATGTATCTCCTCTCCTTCCACGAACAACCACTTAATTTCGCTTTTGAGACATCGTTAGGACTTTGAATGAGAAAACTGGTCTGCATTCAGTTTACTCGCTATTGGGAATTCTTTGCACTTCGCTGTCCCCTCTTAGGGGATATTAAAGTTTATTAGTGATTACAGAGAATTAACTTATTCCAGCATAACTTTTTGAGAAACGCATGTTTCCCTGAAGTTTTCTTTTCAAATGGCACAAGAAATCAAATCAAAATATGGCAAAATTACTCTTAGTATATAAAAAAATATCTTCGGCGGACAATAGATTAATTAATAGGTTACACATTCCCGATGTGCGAGAAAGAAAACGGGATTGTATTGTTTGTTCTGACAGGAAAACAGCTACAAGACTAACAGAAGACATCAAACTACTTATTATTGTCAAACGTGCACAAACCAGCTTGCAATGCATATTGGAGAATGCTTCAAAGTTTATCATACTGTACAAAATTATAAGGAATAAAATATTGACTCTTTTTGCACATATATATTTCTCGATATCAACTAATTCATATAAGTTCAATATGATACGAGGGTTCGTAAGTGCACGTTTCTGCCTCAAAGTGGCACAGAGTAGCTGGTAACTAACGTCCAGAATGGCTCGGAGTGCAAAGGGTTAAAACATGTTTTCAATTTTGAGAGAGAGAAAGTGAGAAAATAAACGAAGAACGGAGATGCACGGAAAGGAGTCGATCCATGGGGTATCACGGCACGGGACTCGCGTCCCTTTTATTCCGCCCAATCGTTTGCGATATATCCGAGCCCACGGCTTACAAGCACACAAATCTCTGGCCTGGTTACCCTCGAGGACCATGGGTGATTTAGCGGCTTTTCCGAGGGATTGGAGGCCACGCGATGCGCCCACCGAACTCTTTTATATCAATCGCGGATTGACCTGGACTCCATTGAACGGTCGCTATCGCGAGATTCGCTCCTCCAAAGCCAGCGCTATCCCGGAAAACCCTCGGACGTTCGTAGCTAGTGCGAACCGCGACGATTTGTCGATCGACGGAAGGAAGCTGTTGCCGTTGCCGGTGGCCCTTCAAAGCCCTTTACGCCTGAATTCGCGGGGAAAGTGCTCGTCGACACGAAACCGAGTTCTCGCGCGATAACGCCGCTTTCATTTGATGCTTCACTCTTGATGTTTTAGGCAAATGCATCCATTTTCCGGAAAATCGAATTGAAATACGAAACATTTCGACGAATCAACGACGTATCGGCAACGCGTTTACTACGTTAATTTCTAATTTTCGATGCTGAAACGAATGCTTCTGCATTCTCGCTAACGATAGGATATGCATGTTTATCGTCAGCAATTAATATTCTCGCGAGTAGATGTTAAAAGTTTCGATCGATAAACTTTGATAATAGACGAGGCACGCGGTCAATTCGATCGAATGATTCCAGCCGGTTTGATCGCACGAGAGAAATAAATCCTCTGGGAATGACGCAAAAGCGATAGCGAAAATCAGTAGCGCGAAAATCCGAAGAATCGCGATACGACTGACTAATAATACAGTGCGATCGTCGATTCTTTTATCCGCGTTGCGTTATTTCACGAAATTTATATTTTAAATGCCGATAGCAATAAAAACAAGAGTTTGACGATGACGGTGCGTCAAAAGCGCGTCGCGCCACGACGAGAGGCGAAAATACGATATCGAACTATCGCGACGCGCTTAAAATCCCTCTCGAGTTTGCGCAAAGAGCGAGAGCCAGAGCGAGAGCCAGAGCGAGAGAGAGAGAGAGAGAAAGTACGATGAACGCGGGCGATCGTTATACATCGACTATGATTTCCATCGTTTCGGTTTAACTCGTATGATCGTTTAATACCATAGGCAGGCGATATAGAGAGTAGGTAACGCGGCTCGCATACGCCCGCCGATGAAATTGGAAATTGGAAGTGTGTACACTCGTGGCAGAATGATATAGAAGCCATTTCTCGTGACACCTGGAAATTGACTTTACGATATTATTAGTTATTGCCGTGTGTCGACGCGTGCGTGCCTGCCTGCGTGCGTGCGTGCTTGCGCGTGAGAGCGCGCTTGGAATTCCTCCCGGAGGTGTACATCTCGATGACCAGAGTCGTTACGTCCTGTCCGTCCGTTCGTCCGTTTCTCCGTTTGTCTATAACAGTCAGGTGAAAGAGCGCGCGTCTCTTTGGAAATGTTCCCAACCAAAACTCGAGTAATCCGTCTCGAGTGTATCGTTATTTCTCCCACGATCGTATGTAACTTCGTTGCCCTTGCTAATTGCCGCACTGATTTCGATCCTATCGTAATTGCAATGGACGTGGAAAAATGATCGATCCGAGCTAACTTCGTAGATTCTTGCGCGTGCACTCGTGTTTTTCTACGTTTTTTTTTTTGATACGCGAAGGAGCGGATCGTTTAAATCGAGGCCAAATTTTCGACTTATTCGTACGTACGACTGCATCGTGTCGCGTCTTTCCCCTGTTTTTCCATGAAATTAAACGTCAGTTCGAAGTAGTACGATCGACACTGAACCTTAATACATTTTGTTATCCTTAAGCAGTCATACGTCGAGTCGAATGATTCGTTAAATTTCATTTCCGCGAGTGTTTCCGCCTTTCCTCGGAGCGATCGCGCCTTTCTCTCTCGCCTTTCTCCTCTCTGTCGCTTAGTAGAGCCTGGGAATCGTCGTTATTACTGGGAAACTGCTCGAAACAACAATACTCGCAGTTTTATTCTCGTTATTTCCCATGCTTCCGCCGACTCTTTCTGAATGTGACAATTACTCTATAACTAATTAATTATAATTAACCGATAGTGGACCTCGTTCGTCGTTGATAATAATCTAGACTCTGGCGATTCGTGCTTTCGAAGCGATTGTTCGCCATTCCGTACGAAGGAGACGATGAATTACGCTCGTTCGTTCTCAATTTGTCTTAACTTTTCGATCTAATGGTTCTAAGTTAAATCGAGAAAATTTAATAGCTGATCAATGATTCGTGTCGTTCGTTAGAAAAAGGAATGCATACGCTACATTTCGATATTCCTAATATTTTGGCAACTCGTCGTGTGATTTATTGTGCATTATTTTAATTAAAGTAGAAATTTGTTCGTTATCAGTCTCGATATGCCTGTCAAAACGTTTATCATCGGTAAGACCTAAAATCTCTAGACTGAAACTTCTAAACCACCATTCTTATATTTAGTGAACTATCATTATGAACAGGGAAAATCTTTGTCACTCTTTGCACTACAGTTTTTTTTTTGGAAAAATAAAAAAGCGTAATTAGCACGAAAATACATCTTTTCGTTATTTATCTTCAAATCCAAATAAAGATTACAAAATTTGACAAAAATTGCACGTCGGAATTTCTGTGTTTAGACTATGCATGCGTTTAATAGTCGAGAGTTTTTCTGTGATTTACCGCGCCATAAGAACCTGTTTCACATATATTTATATCACGTATCACACGTATGTATATCATTCGACTCGTGTTTTTGTTTTGCAATGCGTCCTGCGTTAATGTGGTGAAGTGAAGCGAAGTAGTGCGCGTTTTACGATTTCTTAGTGCAAAAAATCATGATTAAAGTACAAGTTGGGTCGTTTTTTGACCAAAGATACCATTCATTTACGTAGTTTCAAGATGTTTCTACGCTTGGACTACTAATAACGTTCGAAAAGTAATTTTTTATATCGCGTTTACTCTCATTCCTAATCGTTAGTTTCGAGTGTATTTGCTGCATTCTTTCTTGCATCTTTCCCAATCCCTCTTCTCTTTTTCTCTCTTTTTAGAGAATAGCTTTCAGTTGTACGATACATCATCCAGAATGGAAGATAGACTCAATACGACTTCGACGATTCTTCGAGAAATCAGGAAAGTCGAAAGCATTATGGGAAACACATGGAATTAAGACGTTACTCCCAATGTGGCCTTTCGGAAAAGAAAATTAACGCGTTCGCGTATCCAGGAAAGTATTTCTGTTCCATTCGTATGTATTGCGTCGCGATCGACGAGTTCTGTCCAGGATAACGAAGATACGAGATGGATGAGTGTATTAGCGGGGGTAGAAATATCGTTCCTCGTACAGTTCGTGGGGTTCGTTTGTTTGCCGTATTAATATCTCGCGTGGAGATCCTTCAAAATTTCGTGGAAGCGCGGAAGGATAAGGTGCTAATAGAGGACTACGCGAGGTTATGTTTGCGTTATAGAAAACAAATACGAATGCACGTCGAATGGTATTCCAACGAACGTGTGAAATATCTCTTAGGTTTACAGAAATCATTAAATACCGACGTCTACTATCCCGACTGTCAAGTACGTTTACGAGTCGTTACGAGTCAATTGATCGTTCCGAAAGAATTTATTGTTCGCGAGGGTGAGAAGGGCTTTACGAATCGGTCGTCGAATCGTCACGTTTACCTTCTCGCTTCGAGTCCGTTGAAAGAATATTTTTGATAGTAGGACAGAGGAGAACAATAAAAATGCACAAAAAACCGTAACGTTCACATTTTCGGCCGCCGAGTATTAATAGTAATTTATAAGTGAAATGATCAGTACCGTCCAGTCTAGTATAGTTTAGGGAACAACATTATCAGTGCAGCCAAACCATGGGATTTTTATTTTTCTTGTTGAAAGATTCTGCAATGAATATTTTATAATCAAATTTTTATTTTTTTCATTAGTGAGAGTAATTATAATTATTTTGATAAAAAAACTAAATATCCACATATGTAGCCAAGGGAGTCGAGAGGTTAAAGTCCACGATGCGTCGTATTGAAAATTTTAATTGTTTATATCGCATAGCATATCAACTTCTAACGTTGACATTTTTAATAAAATGATCGTTTACTGCGATCGTAACTACATGAATATTTTCGACGAAGGATATTCGACGTTCCTGCATAGAAAAATGAAATCCACGTCTACGACCACCTCGTCAGTTTGATCCAAACTCGCGTGTCTTCGTTCCCATTGTCGGACATCTCGCCTTGTCGACCTCCGAAGGGACGTTTCTCTCGTTTCGTCCCTCTAATGAAAAAGTATCTTCGCCATTTTCTCGGTGAGTCGGCGCTACAGTTGCCAGTTCATTTCCGCTCTCTGGGTGAATTAGACGCTAACGAATCTTTACATCTTACCTTTCGTCGTCGTCGTCGTCGTCGTAGAAGCAACACGTCACCCCCTTATTTCGTACACGGGGGAAGAGCCCTACCATACCGACGGCTTTCCATGCATTTCTCGGCTTCGCGTATCCGAAAATGCAAGGCATTTTGCCTCGCGCGCCCTTAGAGACTTCTTATGTGCCGCTTCCTTCGCGTTACCTTCTTACTTCGCTCGTTCGCCCTCTTGCTCCGTCATCGTACTTCCTCCCTTCCACCAACCGCGTCCCACCTCGCGGCAGAAATTATTGCGTTAAACCGCGTAACGGGGAGGCGAACGTGCGACGCAACTCACGCCTGCAACTCCAGAGTTTCTTGCACGGGGGCGAGAACTTTCGAATCAATCAGAGCCCCGGCGGATGCATTCGAGAGAATTAATATCACCCTAGTCGGCAACATTCGTTCTACCCTGTGTCGTCGACTTTTCCGCCGCCTCTCTCTCTCTCTCTCTCTCTCTCTCCCTCTCCTTTGTCCTCTAGCCCTCGTCATTGACGCGCTCGGTAGTTTGATTGACTCTGTCTTTTTCTGCACGCTTTTGTCGTCTACTCGTAAATCAAACGCGGTCTCATTCGACGCCATCACCGTGACGCCGACTGCTTATTTATGGCGGTCCTCTATAAATTCTCTTTCAGAAGCCGTTAGCTTCGATTAGAGCGTGTTCCGTTTCGTTTTCTATCTTCTCTTCATTGGTTAGCGCTGAGAACGTAAACTCATCGATACGCGTTTTTATATAAATCTTTACCGTGAAGTTATTAGCTGAAATTGCGTGTACGTTTATGTCGATCATAGACTCAACATTTTATTGCAACTGTAATCGAGTAAAACAACGCGGGGATCGAATCTGTCGTTGAAATGGTAATTTTATCTATTCATTCATTCGTTTATTGTTATTATACTTTAATCTCATAGTCGTCAATAATTAACAACGAACAAATGACTCAAAGACAATGCAAAAACGCACCAAGATGAATTTCGGACGAGACTCTAGGCGAATTCTTCGATCGATCCGCGATGATAGTCGCTTCGATCCTAGCGCGCTTGTATCCGTCGGATTCCCTCGTCCTTTTCTCGTCGGCACGATGAGACATTAACGAAAACGACGTTAATTATGCGCTCTTACGTACCAGCCGCTACGACGCCGTGCGTCTCGTTATCGAGTGGATGGCGGCCGGCTGAAAGATATTTTTTCAGACGAGGGAATAATTATATCGTCGTCGTAATTAATTAGCCGGCCTTCAAAGCGAACGCGACTTTTCATTTAAAATCCTCGTTCGTGTCAAAGGGAGGATCGAGCGCGCCCTACCGAACGTATCCATTCGGGGCAATCCCTCTGCGGATTTTTAGCGGATACGACAAAGGAACGGTTATACTTTTATACGGAGGTTGATCTCATCCGGGCCAATATCCGCGGAGGAGAGGAGCCTCGGGTTAGTAGAATGAACGAACGAACGGACGAAGGACGAAGGACGAAGGACGAAGGAAGGAGGCAAGGAACGTCCGTGTCCAAGCCTCTAACCGACTCTCCTCGTCCTCGTCTTCAGTCTGCGTCTCTTCCTCCTCCTTCTCCTCCTTCTCCTCCTCCTCGTCATTTATAAGGATTTGATCCCCTGGACGGTAAGCGCTATACGTCCTCCTCGATCGGCCAGACGAACTTTTGTCCGATGGACGCGTCGCGGCGCTCCGCCTTGAGCGTCGCTCACTTCTCTGGCCGGCTTATCTTTTGGCAAACGCGACGTATAAACATCAATTCAATGTACGAAATCTGTCAAAATGAATTTCGCTCGGGAGTCAACGTCGTTGACTGTTAACTGCGCTTGCTTTTAAGTGCACGTGTGTATGCGTGTGTGTGTAGTCGTAGACGCGCGCTTGTGGTACGGAATCGTCGTCTTTCTTTTTACGGGGAAAAACCGATCTCGATGCGTCTTTGTATTATTATAGAAAATAATAAAAGTATTGAGAGATGTCAGCGAGTTTTTTTCTTATTATTGTTCAGGTATTTTCTGTTTTTCTTTTTTATGGTAAGGATATCGACGTTATTATTCGCTGGATGGTATTTTTGTATTTGCTAAGAGCGTTTATCGACCGTTTACAGAAGTCAACGGATTCGTGATCTAATTAATCCGCGTGACAAACGTTTGAGTGATACCAATGACGTAATATTTTTTCACGGTGGAACAATTTCAGTTGTAATCGACTTCGCCATTATCGACTTCTTTATTGTCATAATCTGTCATAAATTCGGTCAAATCGTCCTCATCCAAAGGACTTTCTCGCATGAATTTTTCGATGACAGTCCTTGTTAAAACCTTCGTCACCGATTGCATTTGATAGAGTTATAATTTCGAAACACAGCTAATTATTGTACTACGAAACTTCCACTTTTGACGCATGCTGGCAAAATTTTTTCCAACAAGCATTCTCGTAACCACCGGAATACAAAGTAAACAAGCCATGAAGTAGACCAAGTCACTAACACATGCGTGGGCATAAATCGACCGACTTCTGATCATACTGTCAAGATTAGAATTAAAAACAATTTCTTATGGGATTCGTGCTAGAATAAAAAATTCGTATTAAAAAATCCAAGAAAATGAATCAGAAGAAACAGTAGTCGCAACCGAATAACGAAACCGCGAAATATCTCGATGAAATTATTTCGATATCGATCCTGGACGTACTTGTCGCGTTTTTCATTTTTCAGGCGGCAAACTTACGACGTGGCACGGAATCTGGAAGAAACGTGTAGGATCGTTCCTTGGAAGAGTCACGGAGGGATTTTCCGTGGAAGTGGAAAATAACTCGGTCGGTGCGTTAAAGGTAACGTGAACTTCTTCGTATATCGCGATAATACGAGCCAAGGTACTAGGGACATCAAAATGTTGCTCTAATGGACCGAAGATATTTCTGATGCTCGAACGCGTCTAGAGAAACGATCCAGAGTCTCTCGAAATAATTTCGTCCGAGACGTACGTCTCTATACGTATCTGTACGTGTATATGCGCGTATACTTTTACGATCGTTCGAGGGCAATAAGCACTTAACGCTTCAGTAAAATCAATTAGGGCCGCCTCTCTAACACGTCGTGAAAACTTGCCGACTGGTAAATGAAACCGTTTTATGGATTTATCTCCGATTCGCCGCGCCTTACCGATCGCGATTTATAGATCGTTTTATCGCTAACGAACGGTGGATCTATTTCAGTCGATGGTAATGCGTTTCCGGCGATTTTGATAAGTACATTGACCCACGGTTAAACGAGTTTCTCTCGGCGCTCTTTCGCCTTCGAAACTTTATTGCCGGTGTTAAGCTGTTAAAGGCGACGAATCGTCCTCGACGCTGGTCGTCCAACGATCGATCGCTCTGAAACGCGTATTCTCAGAAAAACGATCCGATTGAATCGATTTTCCATCAAATACAGAAAGTTTGACGAATATCTGATAATTATCGAGTATTTGTAATTAAAAGAGACGAAGAATTTTCAATCGGCCGCTAGACGCTTTTAACACTTTGCAGTCGTATGTCTACTCTCAGCCATCAAAGCTATTTTACCGTTCCGGTCGTATGTCTGTTCTCAATCACCACGCAAAGAACCATATTAATCTTATATTTTATTTACCCATATATCAGTTTACACTTTCTCCGAATGAACATAAATGACGGCCCTTATATCAATTGGAAATAACGAAAATAGTTACCATACTAAGCAGCTACGATACCTCCGGTAAGCATTGCATTAAAACGTATTATTATGCAATTTAAAGTTTACAAAAGAATTAATAAATTCCGTTTTTCCTTTATAATCTTGCATACTATGTATCACTGCACGTTTAACGGAAATTAATTCCGACCAGTACAGCACCCATGTCTAAATTTAATACGATCTCAAAGAGTTAAATTTTGAGAGTAAGAATTTTAAAAAGTATCCGACGTACAAAGGCGTACACCATTTATTTCCTTTTTCCACGGCGGACAGCAGAGTTTCGACAATCCGCGAACGCGATATAAGAATTATTCGTTCTTCGTCGCGGTCCGCCGTTCTCCCTCGCGTGGAACATCTCCGTACTACGTTAAAAGACAAAAGAACACGTTTGATATATCATAAGCGAATGCCGTGGAGTTGCAGCGGTGTTTCTACGTGCTCAGAATTCCGCTGGTGTCGGTTGTAAAGGTATCAAGTAGAGCCGTGACACGAGCGTAAATTTTTCGCTCTCTCCCGTGTTTCGATGAAAATTGCGATCCGAGAGAGGAAACGCGGTCGAGAGAGAACGGGAGAGAGCGAGACGACGAGGAGGAGGAGGAGGAGGCGGCGGCGGAGGGCGATGAGCGCACATCGAAACGTTTCGAAACTCGGATAGCCCGCCATTAGTCAGTCACGCGACCCACCAATTAAATGTAAATGTTTGTTTATGTGTTCGGCGGGAGCCGCGGACGTTTATCGATGTCCGAGCATTAAGCTTGCACCATCGACGTGCACTGTATCATGAAAACGAAATTACGCGAGAAAGACTGTACGCGCGTTGTGTTTTTAAATCCACCGCAAAAAACGTTACGAACCGTACGAATCGTACCGCGTGTGAGGTACGTACATCTATCCTTCGTCCAATGGAGAAGGTACGAATATTCGGTGGAAATGGTTGAATTACTCCTCGCGCATTATCGCCGATATCGACATAGATACGCGGTTTTTTTTCGCGAAGTCGATGTTTCTTTTAATTTAGCTCGGTTAGTCTCTGGCGCTGTTTGAAATTTCTCTCGGATTCTCCTTCGTCACGGTGGAAATTTTACTACATTCGAGGAAGGAGATTGAACGTGCGTTCCGTTATTCGGCAAGAGAGTCTTTCCTATTGATAATGCGATTACATTTTCATCATAAAAATTGCAATTTATAAATTATCTCGGAACGAAGCAACGTCCATCATGAGAATTTTCTTAGCCAGGAAAAGTTGGAGTCTTTATGTTAAACGTCGCGAGGGAGAATCGTTCGTTGTATATTCGCTGCCATTGATTTTATCATTTTAAAATTCTAGCGCGGAAGTGCGACGTAGTTACGTAAACACAATAACGGCGAACGTGAGAAAGAGCTAGATTTCTGAGAAATCGTAATCCGTCGTGTGTTTGTTCGATTTGCCAGAGAACAGGTGCTCCATTGAGAACGAAAGCCGATGAGTTTACTTAGGCTCGCGTTATACGATTTTCTTGATATCGGCCTGAGAAAGGATTTACCTCGATCCGTCTGGAATATTCGACCGCTTAGTCCTTCGAGGAAATACGATATATCGTCGAGGTGATCGTGGGAGAGCGGATTAAATTATTAAAGCACTCACACTTCGTCCTTTTCACCTTTATTTTCTTGCTTTAAATCGAAATAATTTGCCTCGTTCGAATCAACATAAAATTACTGGTCACGAAGTTACGTCGAGGACGATTATAATTATTTTCTTTTCGATGATCGAAGCTTAAAGGAACTTAAAGGAAATGAATTAAATCGATTCGATAGAACGAACAGAGGCAATGATCGAACGAGCGTATCTCGATATTACTGGAAGCACGGCTCACTCAAGGACGAAATCGCAATGTTCCAAAGTAGGTCGAAGCCAACGTGACCGGACATCGGAAGGAAATTAGATTAAGGACCAATAAGACGGGTCGCGATTTATGTAGTGTTAAACATGTGGTCAGCTGCGTAGGCCGACCCTAAAACCTAGGATCTTCGCTTAATTGGAAAGCCAGGGAGTTTCCAAACAGTTTAACTGGCCTTTGGTACTATCGTCTGACCATCGTAATGTCAGAAGGGCTCCCTCGAATATTGCTCCACTGGACACGGCGGCTAATGTCTTTGCTCCTGTATAGTCGTGTCATTCGGCACGGCGAGTTGATATCCAAGATTCGGCTGACCGCCGAACGTCGGGCTGTTTCGCTTCGATCGACTATTTTGACCGCTCTTTCGACATTTGATCCAATTACGAGTCAAATTATTGCGTTCAATTTGGTTTCGTTTCTCAAAATCATTCAAAAGAATCGAGGATTTAATTAGCTGCTCTATAAATTACAATTTTTTGACCTCGTAACCGCATTGTGAAAGGATAAGACGATCGTTAGTTAAAAAAAGAGCGCTTTCAATCGACATAAAGCTATTTTTGAAAAAATGAAAAATAATTAATCGATGATGCGACTAATTCGCAACAACTGCGCAAAATTCGAAAAAATCCAATGTACGGATACGTCGATATTTTTAGTAGGTAACGAGGCATCGACGTAAGTAAGACGAGTCGATTTCCTTGACGTAACATCGACTTTATCGCGAGACAAGACGCGGTATGGCTCTACCTCGCGCGAAAACAGCATGAGAACCTTTTCCGTTTTATCAGTTCGCTCCGAACCGTAGGAAGAGAATGTCCCAAAGGTTGTATTAGGATGCCGCGCGTTTAATCGAACGAGCCTTTGACCACGAGGGCGAACTGCCGAACCGTTTGGTCAGTCGTTACCCAGAGACTCGTTGGATCTTACGACGTACAAATCTTTCGCCTTGTAATTACTCGACTGTTAACGCAATACGGACGGCGGTGCGCTATAAAACGTGGTTGCAATAAATGCCAACGATACGATTACAGATAAAAACTACGGTACGATATAAGACGTGTATCGTGAAAATGCGACTGGCTACGTATCCATCCATCGACTCGACGTAGAGAAGCGCGAAAGGACGATTAATCCTTCCTACTTCTTTCATCGAACGCGAAATATTTCGTAGAATCGGTATATAGAAGTATAAATCGTTATAATTTTTGAATGAAACCAGCAATTTTAATAACTTTTTCCTCTAAAATGTGCTCTGAAGCGTAACCTTTCAAACCTATCTAAAGCCATCTATGCATTGAAACGCATAATACCTTTTCTCTAACGATCGATACATCCGTAGAATTCGAATCTTTGGAGAGCGTCTCGAAAATTCTAGGGAGATACGCGGCGATCAACGCGACTCCTCGGCTCGCGGTATAAAACAATCTCGGCGAATCGTGCGCGTTCCGCTATCGACAACGTGTAAAACTGATTAATAGGCGCGTTTATCCAGAACCGCGTCTCGAGAAGAATTCGCAGGAGACGCGCGTTCTCGTTCGCCCTTCTCGAGCGCGAGGGCGTTTGCCACTCGGAAGATAGTAACTCGCGATCAGGTGGATGCTTCCGCGCCTTTCTCTCTTATAAATCTCCGCGGCACGCGATGATCGAAAAATATTACAAGAATATATCAGAACCGTCGGCGCTCCGCCTCTCTCCTCGCCACGTTCCAGCATCGTCCCCCTATCCTTAGGCCGAGGTGCCATCCCGTACGTTAAGGTCGAGAAAAAAGAAAGAGAAGGAGAAAGGGACGGAGTCGCACGGAGGCACCGTGTCTACGTGGCGACGTCTATATCCCGGAGACAATGATATGTGAGCCGAGCGATATCAATAATTTTCGCATTTTTCTCACCCGCTTATTTTCTTCCTCTCGACGTATCGTCTACCCCTTGGTACCGTATACCTTTCGTTCGGTACTGACGGTCCTCGACTCGCTCCTCCGATAACATTTTGCCTTACAATTTTCCCACTTTCCGATCTCCTTCGCTCTTCTTTTCTGTCGTACGTGAAAGAGACTAGAGCCATCAACACTCGACTTTGCCGGTTTCCTTGTTGAAAACTATGAAATGCATGCGATTCGAAGCTCGCGTCGAAATTCTTCGTTTGTTGCGTCACTTTTCCGAAATTACGTTTCGTAAAAGTTGCTCGACATTTCGTTGTTTTACGCGTGAATAATTGCGATACCTTCGATTTTTAAAAATTTTAATTAAAGATTGCTTCCAAGTTTTTAAGAGAAAATGATCAATCATCTACGTTTTCCGGAGACTTCTCCAATGATTTCTTTGGATTTTTTCGCGAAACTCGAACGATGCCTCAAAAATGGAATACCGAAGGACCACGGACCAGATCGTGGGCCGCTCGTTCGTCTCGCTTTGTCAGCGTTGTTAAAGAACGAGAAGAAACGATAGTTCGATACTAATCAGTAAGAAACTATGCCGCGTATAGGCGGTTCGACCATACAAAAAAATTGTCGTAGGTAAGTTGGTAAAGTTGCAGAGAGTTCTTGGATATTTTCGCGAAACTCGAAGGATCCTTCGAGAATGGAACACCGAAGGACCACGGATCGCACAGTGCTTGTTTACGAACGGCTCGATAGGTTCGAGATCGTGGGTCGCTCGTTCGTCTCGCTTTGCCGGCGTCGTTAATGAAGGAGAATAATAGTTCGATACCAATTAGCGAGAAACTACCCCGCGTGCCTGTGGTTCGACCATAAAAAGAAACTGCCGTAGGTAAGTAGGTATGCCTCTAGCATTAACTACCCCGCGTGTCCAGCAAGGGCGGCGCGCCGTAGCAGTTGCCGTCGACCACCGTTAATTGAACGCACCGCTCGTAACGACCCTCCCTCGTCCGTCCGTCCGTCCGTCCGTACGTCGACGCGTTCGCCATTACGCGATGTCCCTCGTAAGATCCTCTCTGTCTTTCTCTCTTTCTCTCCCTCTGCTATTCAGTAGGGGGTTGTAGCACCCATGGCCGTTCTCGCCTCAAATCTATACCACTTACTTTTATGGTTTCCACCGAGCTTAGTCGAGTGTGCACGCCTTCTTCGTGCTCTTCTTCTTCTTTTTCCTCTTATTCTTCTTCTTCTTCTTCTATTTCAGCTTCTTTCTCCTTTCCACGAGGAATAAAATTCCACGAGCAACCTCCACCCCCTTGCTCTTGCCACGACGATCAGCGCTCGAGCGACCGTTGCGCAATTTAGCCGGTCGCGTCGCACTCGCATCGTCTCGGACCTCTTAAACGCGTTCTCCTCGTTCCTTCGCTTATTGTTGGTCTCCTCCGAGCGACGTTGTTAGCGATGTCGCTCGGTTCGATAGAGTTTGCTGGGTCTGAACGAGCGCCTCCCTGTCATGGTGTAGTCGATGCTCATCGTAATGCTCGAACCTTCGAGAAATTGCATCCGTTAGTTGGACCGCGACGATTTTTCGTCCGGCATTGGCCAGTTTTGTAATGCGGATGCTCCTTATGGGTAGGATCGAAAATATTGTGCGAAATCCGAAGATCAATTGCTATCTTACGGCAATAAATTATGGATGTTAGCCGAGATGCTTAGAGATCTTCGAGAAATTGGATCGGTTCGTTGGTCAAAGTCGATTTTTCTTACGATCGAAATAGGCCTCGATAGCACTCTTTGCGCACTAAAAACTCGATGAACTTGGAAAGTTTCTCGGTAACGGTTGGTGTACGACCTAGCCTTAGCAATAACAAGCTTCGCGAAGTCGATAAAGTCGCTTAAAAAAGTATAATACGATTCGTGTAATAGACGAGAACGGAAGCATCGTCAAGTCGGGAAGCCACCGACACCCTGTCCATCGGGCATCCGGAATTGGGATACGTCGGCTATGGTAATATCTGTCTTGAGATTTTATGACTAGTTTCAGCTTCGTCAGGGGTTCTCAGTCGATCCTTCGTACACTGGAGTTCGTCGAAAATGAAAATGGTTTTTCCTCTAACCTCGTCGTGGTCAGTTTATCGGTCTTCTCGGATCGAAGCTGAAAACGGAGACGCTTTGTTTCATAAACTCGTTTAGTCGTTGGTAATTAAGAATTCTCTCCTCGATCCTTGGGAAGAGGGCTCCTCTTTTATTTCGTTGCCGTTGATAATACTACGCGGCCGGGCAACTCCGCGGCTCTAAAAACACGCGATAATCATATGGTTCGCGATTATGCGAGGAAGTTAATTGAATTAGAATTTCGCAGGAATTCGAGTGCGCTCCTTCCCATAGCCACGGTGAAACGAGATAGGGTACTTTCCTCCTATTATAAAATCAACTAAAACCATACGCGACAAAAAGGAGAGCACTGCGGACTACCCTTCCGAATTAATTTAAGCCGAATAAAACGGAAGCCGCTGGCTGTATTGTTAACTCCGTAACAATGGCATGCCATCGAGTAACGTGGAAAAGGGCTTTCGGAACGAAAACTTTTCTACGGACAAGATAACCACCCGTCGCCTAACTCCTTATCGTCGATATCGCGCGTAACGTTACGTTCACAATTTTTCTCCGCTAACAAAATTTTGTCTATCGCACTGCAACTCGAAATTAATCGAAGATTCACTCGATTTACGTCGAATTTAGCACTTCCACGAATATATTCGCGGAATCAAACGACAGCATCGATGGTCATTGAATTAGATGAGATTTAAGACACGAGACAACGATAAATTGCGATACTTGTCTAGGTAGCCCAACGACTTGGCGAATATTTCATAATCTATCATACAAAAATGCTTCATAAAAATTACACGTTTAAAGGTGTTAATATAGACAAAATATTAAAATATTCAAATATTTTATGTAATATTTTGTCATTTATTTATAATTATTCTATTTATTATTTTATTTATAATTATTTTACGTTGTTTTTTATGTTTTATGGCTATTTTATGAAAAATCATTCCACAAGAAAAATCATTTCTAACTGCTACTTCGCCGGACTGATGAAGTCGTCGGATGCAAAGTGTTAAAGTGACTTTCATAAAATCGCGATCGATTCTGTTCGCGTCCATTTAAAAAAAAAATGTTCTCGGAGTATCGCTGAAAATTCGCGTGAAAAATTGAAACGCGTACTTTCGCGTAAAGCGTTTGAAAATCGTCGCTTTGCAAAAGAAGAGATCGAACGTGTCGTAATTCTCGATCGAAAGAGGAAATACCGTCCATTTAATATTTTTAGTGGCATAACAACGTTATTGAGTTACGGTGAATCGACTTTCTCGTGTATTTTGCGGTACGGCGATTCGTCTTCGTCGTTTCGAACGACGAAGGAACGAGATAGGGATTTCGCCTTTCGTCTTTGCGCTCCTTCAGCTGGAATCACGGCGAAGAAAGGCCGAAAGATCGACGAAAACGAAAAGATCTTGGCAAAGGTAACCTCTTATCTTCGTGTAATGCTCGCGCCCACGCGAAAGTCGAACGCGCGTAACCCCCTAAGGTCAGCCGTAGAGTACATTAGCGAGCTTTAAGGTATGAATGAAAAGAGCCGGTACTCCGTGTTGGGTGGTTTGTTCGCGGTTGTAAGGGCCGCGGCTGCCACAGACAGACAGAAAAGTTTACGAGCGTCTCTCGTATCTCCGGGCCTTTCCTTTTTTTTTCGCTCGTATATCAGCTCGTGCGGTTTTTAAATTATTTTTATGTTTCGCCGTCAAAGGCTGCCCGCGGCACGACGCGTGCACATATATAAATATGTGCATAAAATTAAGCGGTATGCGTGTTTGCGTGGCTGAACGAGCGTAGGGACAGCTGGGTGCGCGCGTGTGCGTTCACGCGACCATCGATTACGCGAGTCGCAGTCGTCTAATGTCACGTGACGCGTCTGCTTCGATGTTTCTTTCGCATTTTCCTAAGAGATTCAAGTAAGTTTAGGGAAGTTAATAGGGAAGGTCTTCCGTTTTTCGGGTCGATTATAGAAGATATTTTTACGAAGTGTTCGATGAAGATTTGAGCTAACAAAAGATCGATCGTTTCTTAAAGACAGCGGGTTCGCAAAATTGAGTGCGTCGTTTTACCGTTGCGCTCGTATGTCGCCATCTTATATTTTATGATTTAATATAATTTATATTTCGTTTTTTAATTTCATTGAATAGTAATTTCGTTAATTTATATTTCCTTTTTCCCAGCAGTTTTTCATAAAAACAACGTCTTTTCACTTAAAAAAACGAAATTACTTTCCGAACAACCTAATACGTATATTTATATCAGTATTTTATTATGAAGATTTTTTGATCGGTAGCCTTCTCAAATATGAATACCTATGCAAAGAGTTAAAATTCCCATTCGTGTTATTCATGTATGTCAAGCAGTTTCTTATGTGTATTCGTTCGTCGCGTTTGGTTCGTTCGATAAATTCGAACAAGCTTTCGAGGAAGGAAATTCATAAAGTTTCTCGCACGAAAGCTGGAACAAGTAACGAAGAAAGGAAAGAACGAAAATGAAACAGGGAAGAAAGACTTTCTTGTATTGTCGTTCGGGATAGGACTCTATGCTTCTCTAAGCTGCCGGTTCCTTTCATCCGATAAATCAACGGCCGTAAATAACATCGAGTGCCTGAAACACTCTCGTCCAGGGACACACGAAGAAATAAAGAGACCGATAGACTGCGAAGAGCCCTTCGCCTTTCGCTGTTTTACCCCCCAGATGCTGGAGGGGAGGGGGGTCTCCTTGCCCCGAGGGGAAACGGATCCATCAATTCGATCCATCGAATTTCGTTAATCTTCTTCTCGATATTGTTCCTTTCCTTCTTGATGAATTTTCATTCTGGCGCGTTTCGTTGATCCTCGACAGCAGCGATGCGTTACAGAAATATCGTATTAGATACGAATACTTTCGAAAAATACTACGGAAAATCATTTTCTTCTTTCCCAACAGTTTGTCATAAAAACATACATAAGAAAATAAAAAAAACAAAGAGCAATGAAGATTTCGTGCGTGGCGACCGTTGCATCGCAGTTAAAACAGAAGCCGGACTCTGCACCACGCATCGGAATACATCAGAAAACATCAAAACAGTCCACAAAATTGTTTTGGCAAATCGTAAAGCGAAGATGCAAGAGATAGCTGACACTCCAAAGATATCAAAGGAACCTGCTTCATTTTGCATTATCGAGCATTAGTTTTGACCGGAAACTTATCAGCCAGTGTGATATGTGTATTTATTTATCTCCGTTGTACTGAAAATAAAAATAAACGATTTGCCGCAACGTTAAAGGCGATTAACGGCGCACGTACAGGACGAAAGGAGCGCTGAAAAGAAAACGTCGTAATTACGGTGGTGCATCGATGGAAGAGGACGCGACGAGGTGGATAATCAATGTCGGGACGCGAGCGAGGACGCGTTTGTGCGACGCCGAGGTTAGGGTGGGAGCCTTGGCTGACGCATTATCGTTGGTATAGAGAAGGTGGAGGCCGTAAGCGGGGCGGGAAGGAAGAGAGGGGCTGGTGCGTCTTCCTTGGTGTCTGGAGGATCGAAGGGTCCGTCTTGGGATATGGCGAAGAAGAGGGCGCGGACGAGGGGGCGCTCCTCTCGGGGTATCACACTGCTGGAGGCACGTTGATTTATGTCGGCTCTAAGATTTATGCGGAAGAACCGCGCGATTGAGTTGCAACATGGCGTCGACTTATCGCGAGTGGGTAGAAACGACACCGCGAGGAAAGAAAGGTGGGAGGCGGCGCGGCGGCGACCGACGCTGACGCCGTAATCGTCCACTCTCCTCCGCCATTTCGTCCCTTTTTAGCAAGGAGCAATCGAAACAAAACGGACATCGGCTATCGATCCTTCGCCGAAGCACGATCAGGATTTACGAGCGGTTCGCACGACCCGTCGCGACGATCCTTCCCTCCTACCTACGTGCGTACGTCGAGATTCTTTTCTCCGTTCCTACGGCGCTCGCCGCGTCGTGATCGTGTCTTGTCGATCGGTGTACGCATCGGCATCCTTTACTCGCGCCTGAGAATCCCCGCGTGAAAAGACGGACGGTCCTGGGATAAATTTTGCTTCGTCGGTTTCGGCTTTTCCCTTGTCGTTCCTCCTGCGATTGTACGAATAAGATTTTAGTTATTTAGCTAGTTAGCTTATTTAGCGTTAAACGAAATTTCGTCGACTATTCAGAGCTTTAGTTTCGTGTTTACTTTAACACGTTCACACTTGTGAGCGTGGTTCTCACTTAGATGTCCCATCAGACGGTGCGTACCACCAACACTTTGGTTTGTTTAGTAATTAGAAAAAATGACTATACGCTTGAAAATTAAAATAATGGAAATTTTGCACTTCGGCACGTTCGCCATTGCCTGATAAAACAAAGCGCCCTTAGAGTAGCCTTTTCATTTTAATACGTTCACGTAGGCGATTAGATGTCCCACTGGGCGGCGCGTACCACCTGTGCACTTGAATGTTTCATCAAGCGGTGCGTACGATCAACGATCTAGTTCGTCAGTTATTAAACGAAATCTACGTAAAGTTGAAAATTCAAATAATGGAGATTTTTCACTTTAGTTCGACACCGCTGGATAAAGTAAAGCGCTGTTAGAGTAGCCGCCCATCGGAGAGAAACATAAATCGTACCGTCGGTGTGAAAGTGTCAAGTGCAATTTTGTGGTTTTCCCAAGTGTAGATAATTCGAATTAACTCTAGGATTTATAGAAGATCCTTCGATCACGCCTGTCTCCGGTGGTATCCTTGTATTTCCTCCGTTCCGGTCATCGTTCCGTCACCACGGACGCCGACTTTGAGAAATTTTCACGGCGAAACTTTTACGGAACGGGACGGAAGGTCGACCGCATCCGTGCATGTATTTCCACGCGACGAAGCGATCGCAATTCATCGGGCGTTTACGATAACGTTAAGTATAATTTGGCTCGAGTCGTCGGCATGTGGCCGCAATCGTATTGCCGCGACGAAATGCGAGTAATGAGAGTCCGCGCTTGCGGCGCTTTCCACGGGACCGCAGCGCGCCTCTTTATTGGGTACTTTTGCGTAACCGCAATGCACCGCGGTCGCCGACGCCGACAAAGTCTTCTATTAATTGCAATTAGACCGCCAACCGATGATAAATATCAATTAATGCGACGCCACGGACTGATTTATGCCGCGCCGATCGCTTTCCTCGCTTGCACCGCCGTGGGAACAGCTAAATGGGATTCCGCAATGAGGATTCGCGCCCGGACGGACGTCAGGATCTTTCGATTCGTGGCAAATAGGAAGCCTTGTCCGTGACGCTTTCTTCTGTTTGGGCTGCTCGGACTAACTCGAATTGGATAGACTGGTCTTACGATACCACGTTAAGGCGAGAGCGGTTTCAGACCGTGATGCGAGTGAGATTGACCCGAGACCGAGGCGAGACCGCTGACTACAGAGTTTTTAGGTCATCGAAAAACTCTGACAGTCGAATTAGTAGTAGTCCAAGTTATATTCGAGTTATTAATTATAGTCGAGTAGAAGTTCGATTGGTTATAGCGCAAGCAGTCAATCGGCTTATGGATTTTGGATGCCTGACCAATTTGAGCGCTCGAAGTACAGTTCGTGCGGAGTGGACGGTATCGCGTGAGTGAAGACAAGGAAGATACAGGCGTATGCATTCCGAGAAAGCGGCGAAGAACGAAAGCATAGAAATATGGAACACGATGTCAGAAGTTTCTCAAGCTGCGAGGGTCGACACGCGTTTTCGGTGTTTTAACGATTTATGGCACTGACAATGGACGGCCGAGGCAATTACGGCCCCTTTGTCTTACACCTAGTCCTAGAGGCTTGACGCTTGTATACGGTATTACGGACTTCGGTACGGCCCTAGCGTAGCGACGTCTCAGGTAAGAATCGCGACGGAAGTCAGGTAAAAAGTACAGGTATCCCTCGAGTTACACGGAAAAAAATGCGATATTCCCTCAAGTTACACGGTTTTTTTTAGCAGTTTTCATAAGAAGGACAAAATAATAAGTATTTATCATATATTTATTAATAAAATTAAGCTGTCGGCAGAATTCTTTTGTTTCTTGCTTTTGAAAAGTTTGGAAAGGTATACATTTGAATCAGAAGAGATATTTTGAATCGGTTGAATGTTTTAAGCCATTCTGCTATTAATAATAATTCTGGATATAGGTACGTTATTAAGTGCTCTTAGGAAAAATCATCGATCGCAATCTCTGATTTGTTACTAAATCTGAGTATCCATTTATACGGTTTCGAGTTACACGGAACTAATTAATCGTGGTATTCTAGGAGTCAATTCCTAGCACACAGATACACGCACACTATTGTAAAGATGTAAATAATTGTACACAATAATTAGAGATACGATAAAGTATACTCAAAAAAATGGCAAACTTACGTATTTAAGAAATTGTATTATTTCTAAATGAAATTATATAGAAAATAAGTAAAGCTTCCAAATGCTAATATCGTATTGGATATGAGAGAACATGTATTTTTGACGTTATCAAGGGCATCATCGTTAGTGACATTAGCTTCGTATGTCATTGCGCTCTTGTAGTAGATTTAATAATAGAAATATCGGATGGAAATCCACGGTTAGATACAGAGATATTATCGGAGGAAGTATTTTCAACGTTTTTGTCTTTCTTTCCGGCGCAACTAAGCGCGCTTCGCTTAATATATCCAGGCTTCGAGTAATTCAACAACTGCAACCTTTTCAGCCAAATCCATATTTCATAACTCTGAAATTATACCAGAATTTTTGATTCCACGTTCGTTACGCGCTTTAACCCTTGTGACCACTAAAATTACAACGTGTTTGTTAGACCATGGTTTAAAACAACAGGAAATATGTATCTCGTTTTCTCCGTGCTGCAATAAAAATATATCCGAGCTGAAGTCAATAATTAAGGTGGATTTAGCTCGTTCGAGTGCTTATACTTTGCTTGCGTTCACCGTTACGTGATACGCGCTTTTTAAACCAGAGAGAATCCTCGGCGAGAAAACTTTATCTTATGGTCATCGATAATCGCTTTTTTTTTCCTTTAATAAAAACGTTTACGATAAACTGCTCTGACGGTTGATCGTAAATTACAAAAGATCCAAGTTACTCTTAGAATTATAAAAATAGTCACGATACCGTGAAAAATATAAGAAAATAAATTCTGTAAGCGCGTTAACGACCCTTTTAACTATCGATCGCGTTTCTTACACGAGAAACACGTTCTTACACTTTGTTCGAACTCAGTAAGCAGTGGCAAGCTCAGAAAGACTCGTAGAATGAAACTCATAGAAAAGTGTGAGAAATCGCGTCGATGACGTTCAAACGATAAGAGATACGTTTCAACCTCGTCTTCTTCTCCGTTTTCTCGTTCTCGGTAGGGATGACAGTGGGACCAGAGGAAGCATAGAAGGAGGCAGTGGCGAGACGCGCTATCGCGACGAATCATCTCGAAATTACGCGTCGTTCATCCTTCGAAGTACGAGATTCTCGGAACTCGCGAAACGTACGTCGTGAACAAAGCCCGGTGAGTGCTTCGCGGTGGAATTACAGAAACGGAGAAAACCAGTTACGAAGGCTCGACGCACGCACGATCGTTATTACGTCCCTCGTCACGTACCGCGAGATGAGGTACGATAACCTCCAAGAACAAATACGATACAAGGAGTCCCGCGCGGTAGATTCTTACTCGATGTACGTATAGAGCGACTCGCGTACGAGGACGACGTCGACGACGAAAGCCGGACGGACGTTAGGCAGGCCGCGAACCTACGAACGGCATTTAACGGAGAATGCCCCCTCGTCTCGCGCTCGACCTTGAAAAAAGTCGCTATCGCTCGAAAATGTGGCTCGTTTCGATCGGTTTTGCGATCAGTCGCACGCCTCTTCCTTCTCCTCGCGACGAAATAAATAAATAAACGAAGTGTTTGCCCAATTTCTTTTCCATCGTCTCGTTTTTTCTTTGATCAAGGAAGACGTAAATCGAAGAAACGTAAAATCGTGTACGGAGGAACGAAATTTTCTAATTTCGTCCTTCGCGTATCGCTACGTCGCAAAGACGTTTGTGGGCGAAAATACGTCCATTCGCGATGGAAGATTTCGATGCGTTCCATCTTTTTGTTTTCTTTTTTTTTCTGGTTCGTTTCCTCGCGTCGGAATCCGTAGATCAAGACCAAAGGAATCCTTTCTCGTGGAACTCGTTTTCGTCGGCTAACTAATCGAGATCGATGAAAGTTTCGAAGGTAATTGCGCGAAGAGCCGAGAGTCGATAGGACGGTGTGTCGCGTCGTCGTTCCGAATGGCTTCGAAAATGGATTCACGAGTGACGTACGACGGTAGATAGAAAGCAGCTGGATCGATTCTTCAAAATGACGAAAATGGTGTACTCTTTAATGGAGAGAGATAAGACGGTTCGGTTCTGCCGATCTATCGGTAGCTATTACTTAGTCGCGGATAAAGACAAACGATTCGGCCTCGACTGCGCACGACTACTCCGAATAGCACTGACCTATCTTCCGTTTCTTCGCCCTTGCTACTCCGGACGAGCGAGTTAATCGCTCGCACTCCGTCTGTCGACGACGTATCGACCGATAACTCACGATCGGACGCTAATAGCATTTTCAAGACGCTCCGAAGAAGACAGTTTCAACGACGGAGTCGAAATGCAAGTCTCTTGGTTCAAGAGATTCCGTAACTCTCTTAATTCTTGAAAGTTCGAGTGCAATCGCAGTAGAGGATCCGTTAGAATTAGATGTGACTTTTGTCACACGAAGTGCATGTAAGTAAGAGCGTTGAGCGTTGAGTATTCATAGAAACGTTGAGTGCAAGCCGTGTATGTGAATGTGTTTATTTGAATTAGTATCAGTTGTTACAATTTCTGTCATAATAAGGTTTTTATTTATTATTCGACTACCGCCTGCTCAATGATCCCATTCAATCATCAATAATATATTACAAATGTATTATATATAATTTATATTAATATATTATTATTATATTGGATTATCCGGAAAGTTCGTGCCGATTTTGAAGAAAAATTTTCTTTTTTTTTGAAGATTTACTTAAAAAAAATTAATTATACAATATATATATATAATTATTTATTCTATATATATAATAAAAATATAATATAACTAATAAAGTAATACATAAATTTAAAAAAGACACGAATTTATGGATATATATTAATAAACACTACAATATTTAGTCCACTTCAAGGTTTAACGATTCGTGAATCGTTTGAACTTGTTTCGATCTCTAGAGAATTGTCCCGATTGATTCGAGCCGCTCGTAGAAATCGGTAACTGGAACAGCGCGAAAAATAAACACACGATCCAAAAAGAGCCGCTCGATTAACCTCGCGAAGTTACTTTACAACCGTTCCTACGACGCAATTATTTTTCGAGTTAGTAGCTAATATACTCGACGCGTTACAAGTATATTCGCGAGATAAGATCGAGGAAATTCCTTCTTCGAATACGTGGAATCGTACGAATTTAACGACGCTCGAGCGCGCTTTCGCACCGCTTAAAATTTACGAATCGCGATCGAAGAGCGAGCGACTATCTCGCGACGATAAGCTCGAGTGATCTTATCTCACCTCGAAGAGAAAGGTTTACGTCGGTGTTAACGAAGATGTCCACCGACAATCGAGTTGGAAGGTGACAACGAGGAGAAAGGAAGGGTGGGAGGGAGAAGAGGCGACGCAAGGTCCGAAGAACGAAGCTGGAGGGAGGCTCTTGTCTTAAAGTATGACTCCTTGAGTCGCGATTAAGCGCCGGCAGGTAGATTCACGTGCGAAAACAAACGATCCGCGAGTCCGCTCATAATTTTCCTCTCTCGCGATCGCTCGGTAGAAACGGTATGAAAAAATTGGCCGCGCGATCGCGGCGTTTATCATCCGGCACGGCTCCCCTTCTCTCTCTCTCTCTCTTTACCCCTCGATTCGACCCTTCCTTCGCACCTTCGCGTGCCAAGCGACACGTTGTCCCAGGATTCTCCCTTCACTCGGCAATGTATGCGTGTACGAGCGCGCTGTCGAATCGCAAGGAGTCGAAACGTCTCTTTGATCCAGGCGCAGTTCTCGATTCATCGAAATTAGTCTATTAGGAGTACACGCGTTAAACTTCGAATCTTTCTTATTTTTTTTACGCGAAATCGAATGAAATCGAATGAAACGCCTAGAGTGAATTTTTATTGTCCTGATCGAAGAAATAGGAATGTAGTGGCTGGAATTGAAGCGAAAGTAACCCGCGACGCGAAGAGCACGAAAAAAAGGCTGTTTTACGCGCGAGATCGAATGAAATTGAACGAAACGCTTACGTGGACGGAAATTGTATTGTCCCGATCGAAGAAATCGGGATCCAGTGGTAAAACGTGAAGCGACACGTCCGAACCTAACCGAAGAATCCTCGGGAAGACCGAAGGTAACCCGCAACGCGAGGAGCACGAAACAAAGGCTGCGCCTACGGATCCCGAAGCCACTCATTAAAAATTGACGTGCTGTTGGACGGCGTCGGCGACGACGAGGTGGAGAAGTAGAAAGAGGACGGAGAGGAAAAAGGTAGAAGGAAAGACCGCAGAAATGGCATCGGCGTACGCGAGAGGGTGGCGGCGGCTGCGACGAAAGCGTCGAGGGTGCCGGAGAGCCATCGTGAGGAGGTAAAGGAAGTGACGTAGAAGAAAGAGACGAAGGAAGAGGAAGGAAACGACGGAGAATAGAACAGGAGAGAAAGAAAGGGGTTAAAGGGAGACAAAGTAGTAAAAACGAGAAAGAAAGAAAGAAAGAAAGAGAGAAAGAGAGAGTGAGACAACGAGAAGAAGAAGGAGAAAGACGGGATCTTTATCGCCTTCAGCTCTGTTCTCTCTTTCTCTCTCTTCTCGGTCAATTCGCATAATAAACAATCCTCGGCGGGTGGAACGGGACGAAGAAACCGGAACATATCTTGGTCTCGACGAAGCCCGACGACAAATAAACTATTATCGCCGGCGACAAGTTCTCTCACGCCTGCTTCGATGGTGGTGGGACGCGACGGTCGAGGACACGGCGTTGTGCCTGCCTGCGTGCGTGCGTACTAGAAAGAAAGGAAGAAAGAGAGAGAGAGAGAGAGAGAGAGAGACAGAGAGGGAATCACTATCAAACGCGTAGGGTATCTTCCTCAGGGCCGTCGGTACACTCACGAGCGCGCACACGCGCTCTCTCGAGCGTGAATCAAACGCGCCAACCCGCCCAGGAATGCTTTACGGGGATCGAAACATAGCAATGCTTTATGGTGGTCCACGGCTGAACCTGATTTATATAAGTGCATTACTGTACCAAGGAAAGTGCGAGCGCTTCGTTGGCCGAAGAGAGGGATATCCGACGCGAGAGGGAGCGCCGCGACAGCGATCGTCGTCGTCGTTGTCGTCTTTTCGATGGAAGGGAGAGGAGAGGGAGGGAGAGGAGAGTCGAAGACGGGCTTGATGTCGCGCGATCGCGAAACAAACGGAATACAGAGAAGGGAGGGAGAGAGAGGGAGGAGAAAGAAGGTGGAGGAGGACAAAGATCTCCGGTAGGTTTATTCCTACCGATCCTGCCGATTCCTTCTCTTGTCGTTTCGAGGTTCGAGTCGACTCCTTCGGATCGAGGTGATTTATGTCAAGGTATCGCGCGCCAGCTCGAGTTTCGCGCTTCTATGTGATCACGAGACGAAATTATTGACTTTATAATTTTGTGATTGACCGGGAAATTCAGTCTGATTTCGAATCAACGTAACGTTAATTGACGTAATATCGTATTCTATGGATTTAATCCGTCAATTGGAAACTTGAATGTAATCTAAACAGCAATACACAGACTTAGTAATTAAGAAGACTCTTGGTTAAGCCGCGAGCCGTCAGTAGCGAAATTCTTCAGACCGATCAGTTATGGCATTATCGCGACACGATCGAGTCGTTTATAAGTAGTCTTGTGCTCAAACTTCCCGCGGACGAATAAAATTATTTATAATTAATATGACTACGAAATTCAAGAAAACTTGTTCGAATGAATTCTCGATGCTATCGTGACACGATGAGTCTAATTTTCTGACCTTTTATTCACCAGTAAATACGCATTAATTAAAAGAACTCTCGCCAGAGCTCCCGAGAGCTGAGAAAACTCGCTCGGAGCGACGAATCATCGCTCAGTGGCGACGCGAGCGAGTCGATCGTAAGCGAGGCGACGTTCGAGAGGTCCCGCGCGATAATTCCTTCGCGACTTTCCGATTCTTGGGTTAGCCGCGGGCGTCGTCCTCGCTTTCTACAGGTTACGCGCACACAACGACGCCGATCCACAGGCGGGGTACGGCGATATCAGACGCATTATCGCGTACGACATTACCTCGGCTTTGACTAATGTCCTCGAACGAATGCCTACGCTTCGCCGATTTATAATGCCGGTCAACGAGATGTGGACAAACACCGGCCACCAATATATTTCAGATTATGGCTAAGCTCGAACGGTGCCACCCTTCTCCTCTCCTCCCTGTCGTCTCTTCTCCTGCGGGTCTCGTTCTCTCGTCTTCACCCACCTCTTCTCACCGCGGTGTTCCACCTACGGTGTATCGAACTCTCCGTCTACCTGCGCTTGTACGCGTCTCCGCGTGCCTCTGAGCGCGAGCAAGACACCGACATCAGAAGTGCATCCGCGGACCTACCTCCATCGAGATTCCGCGCGATAATACCGATCGATCGTTCTGAGCCTCTCTCGCCTTGGGAATTCGTTGGGCCAGAGCCCCCTTCGCCTTTTCGTTCGGACGTCGCATGGGTTCGTTTCGACTAGGTTTCTTCTTGGACTCTTTGAAATTTATCTCTCGAACGGAGCCATAGATTTATATCGAACTCGTATACTCTCGTGCATCGATAATCGTTGCACGAAGTTACTCGTTTTCTATTTTACCCCTTGACATACAATGACGAGTCAGGGTCGTCATTCGTTTCACGTGACACTGTAAACTTTGACGAGTCAGACTCGTCAAGAGCTGCTTTCGTTTTTCTTGTCGAAAATGTTCATACTTTACAGAACTATCGAATTCTAATTTTTTAACGTTATTTAGCTGTTCTTTATTGACATTATGTATCAATCTGATCGAATGTTATATAAAAATCCAAGTGTCAAAATAATACGTACTCTTTCTCAGCTTTCGCATCACTGTTCGGTTATTACATCTTTTCATTTTGAAGTAAATTGTAACTCATATATCTAAAATCACTAAGATTTAAGATTTTGTAAAACGAAAATTTCCTGGTTAATGAAATGATAAAAATGTTTATTTTGAAAGCAATTTAAGTCCCATTTTGAGCGTTTTAAATGGATATGGAGATACGTCGCTGAGAAAAAACAATTTATTGTTTGTTCCTCAGGAATATTACAAAGTCATAAAAAAAGTCTATTTAAGTTTTCACGAAAGTTCAATTCATTTTTTTTATGAAAAAATACTATTCGGAAAAAACGAAATTACCTTCCGAACAACCTACCCGCGATCGCCCTTCGCTCGACCAACTCGAGGACATTTTGCGCGCGACGTTCTTAGGGATGAACCCTTTCGAAATTCCGATCGAAAAGACACCGTGCGGAGAGCCTTAGGGTAAGGCGTTCGCATCGAGACGCGTACGCTTCTCGAACTAACGTTACCGTCGTCCCGTGAATTCGTAAAACGAAGATTCGCGGATGCTCGAAGACGAGGACGAGGCAGAAGCGGCGGAAGGAGGCTAGAAGGAGGCGCATGTGTCCCAAACGACGTATGCACGCCGAGACACGTAAACGATATATCAGGGGGTTAGCCGCTGGGGACGGACGACCCGGGCCATCTTTCTTCCACTTATACGTGTGATATTCACATGCGCAAACGTGATACGCTCTATAGAGAGATCCAGCGACGGATAGCCGGGCACGGTCTACGGGAGCGACCGAGACCGCTCTCGTGAGCTGTAAATGTATTAAGGTTTGACGAGCGTGGTGGGACGATCCCTTTCGCGCAAGGCGGACGAAGACGACAAGGACGACGAGAACGAGATCGAGATCGAGAACGTGCGCCAAGAACGGGCGAACCTGGAGAAAGGCGCAAGAGAGGATGGAGGGCCCTCGCGGTTCTTGCTTACGTACCTGTACGTGATACTCGCGTCTACACGCTCTCCTAGCTTCACGATGAGGGAGGAACGATCTTCATCCACCTTTTTCTCTTTCTCTTTCTCTTTCTCCTTCCTCCTTTATCACCCTATCCCAGTTTTCGTACTCAGCCTCGTTGCGTCCTTTTCTCTTTCGCTCTCTTGTCTTTTCTCTCATCCGTTCTCGACTCTTCTTTCCTCTCCTTCTTTCTTCGTGCGCTTTCGTCTCGACTGTCTCGTCGCGTTGCGCCTTCCCTCGTTGTCCCTTTTCGGATGTTTCGTCGTTGCTGTGTTACGTCGTCTCGTCGGCTCGCGTTTTCGTAAGATGTACGTAGGTATGCGCGTGAATGTTACGTGTGCGCGCGTGCACACACACATACACACGGCCGTACAGGGTACGTTGGCTTTTCGTTCGACGGGTAGGAGCGCTTATAACGTCGCTTCCACCGATAATCCGATGAAATGCCTCGAGGACCCTCGCGAATCCGCGACGACGTAATCGCTTCGTTAAAGCGAATTAAGGTCATCCGCGATAAGAGAGAACGTACGTCTCGCATCGACGTGCTTTAAGTGGGCTTTACATTTTGAAGGAACGTACGGGATCAAAAGATATTTTAAGACACTCGAACGACGCCGAGTCGAGGGAGATCCAACGATTTAGACCGAACGTATTAGGTCGGTGTATGTGAAATGTCGGATTTTCTTTGCACGTCAACGTTTGTCCCTCTCTTTTCGTTATGCTTTTGTTTTTGGCATAACCTCGCTTATAGTCGTACCGCCCATTGTCGGAGTCACGTTTCAACAAAGAAGATTTTCTCAAGAGTTTTCCATTTTGGTATTC